>JAXIVD010000179.1:35000-135000 GCA_036785275.1 Cancer borealis | reverse complement strand
TTGACTTGGAGAAAAGTCCCCAAACGTACCACATTCCCGGACGTATTGCAGCGTTATTATTCATTTCCGACAGGTAGTGTGATCAGTGAAAATGTTGTAAATAGTAAGAGCAACAAGCTGAGGGTAACCATAACCATCAACTGTTTAATGGCATAAAGTTAAGTAATACCCACTTGAACATAAACAAACAAACACTATCAATTGTTTATAGCATGGGCTTGTGGGTAATTGCTAGAGGATTCTTAGATTGTCTATATTTCCTCTGTCCAATGACGTGCCACCACCAATTACCAGCACCAGCTGCGCCAATCACAGCTTGTTATATGTAATAGTAGGTGTGGCACAGCTAGAAACACAGGTCAGGAGACATTTTTCTGCTCAGTTCTATCATGGCTACCATTGAAATCACTTGTGAAGGTTGCGAATTCGATTATTGGGAAATAATCGCTAAATTTCATTCCAAAAACGATTTGGCTTACGAGTTTCTGAGGGAACACGGTGTCCTACCAGCAGCTGCTCACTGTCCCCACTGTGTGGCTCCTTGGAGGAATAGTAGAGGATGACCCACAGCCAGGAACTTCATGCTCTCGTTAAGGTATTGTGAGTTATGAAATTATACTTGTTAAATTTGCAATTCAACCAATAATTAGGTTAGGTTGGATTCCAACAGTGTCAGCGGGGGAGGGGACCATGGGGGGCGCAGCCCCCCCGGTAAGGATAGGTTAGGGTAAATTAGGTTAGGTTAGGTTACAACAGTGTCAGCGGAGGGGTCCAGGGAGGGCTGCGTGTTAGGATAGATTAGGTTAAATTAGATTAGATTTTGGAAAATGTTCCTAAATCTAGGGAAATTCCCTTAGATTTTTCAAAGGCCATATATCATTCATATATGCCTCCCCCCAAAAAAAACCCCGATTCCCCAAGGTTCTCCAAGCTTGTTGGGAAGGTTGGTGGGGTGTGGGTAGAGATAGGGAATATTGGCATAAAGTATAAATTTACCCTTCTACCATTGTAGAATAATTTGTAAAAACAGTTAAGTCAATACATTCGTTTATATGATGAAATAATAGTGTTTAATACTGCTCGATATTTCTTCTTGGTGCTAAGAAATTTGTCATATCACAGATGAATCAGTACAAGAGACAGCCGTGGACAATATCGAGGCCTCAACACCTGCCGCAACACCTGCCGCTATATATAAAGATGCAGAAATAGGTAAATATATTTGATGTCAAGGAATATTTATTATAGTAGGAGGTTATAGGTAAGACCACCGTCCCAGAAAACAATGTATTGAGGCTAGAAATCGAGCTCATACAGTGTTAGGATTCATTGCTAGGAGTATTATAAAGAGAATTGTCGAGATTATTCTTATAGATTGGATAACATTTTGTTAGAGTCAGTGCTGAGAATGATGAACAAAATAATAGATGTGAATCGTAATTTTAGTTATGGAAATAGAAATGTTTAACAATTCAACACTGTCAAATTATATAGGTATATAAAAATTATTATTATCAATATTACTGTAGGTATACCATTAGAATGTTTATTATAACTATTGATATTAACTCAGTTAATACATATAATGCATTAAAGGACTTAACACTTAATATAATAATTCCAATGTTTGATTTTATATAGAACAATGTTTTGTTAACTTTTCAAACAAATTAAACCGATCTTGTAAAACACGTGATATTAATAGTAGGCGTGGCACAGATGAAGGCAGGTGACGAGACATTTTTTGTGCTCAGTTCTATCATGGCTACCATTGAAATCACTTGTGAAGGTTGCGAATTCGATTATTGGGAAATAATCGCAAAATTTCATTCCAAAAACGATTTGGCTTACGAGTTTCTGAGGGAACACGGTGTCCTACCAGCAGCTGTTCAGTGTCCCCACTGTGTGGCTCCTTGGAGGAATAGTAGAGGATGACCCACAGCCAGGAATTTCATGCTCTCGTTAAGGTATTGTGAGTTATGAAATTATATTTACTAAATTTGTAATTCAACCAATAATTAGGTTAGGTTAGATTATAACAGTGTCAGCGGGGGGGGGACCATGGAAGGCGCAGCCCCCCCGGTTAGGATAGGTTAGGGTAAATTAGGTTAGGTTAGGTTACAACAGTGTCAGCGGAGGGGTCCAGGGAGGGCTGCGTGTTAGGATAGGTTAGGGCATAGACTACACGATACTTGACTGGACACTCGAAATCTGACCTTTTGCAAACCAGTCCTACAGCAGATTTTTAGAAAAATCAAATAAAATACTTAGAAATAAGATAGGAACCTCAAATAAAAAGCAAACACTTCAGAGTGATGTAGAGAACATGTTTATGAGCAACAAAAACAAATTAGTCAACGTACGTCATCAGTGGGCGACAATTATTAAATCCAAAGAAACCAAGAAAAACACAAAATTTGCAATAATTTCTAGGAATATTGGAATTTCAATCTGAAAACACTTACATGCATAGCCCATGTAGTCTATATTAATATGCAATACCATAGAATACACCATACGTGACTGTGCACTCGAAATCGAGTCTTTCGCAAATGTGTCCTGAGGCGATTTTTTGTTTGTTTTATTTGAATGAAATACTTAAAATCATCATAGAAACCTCAAACAAAAAGCAAACACCTCAGAGTGATGTGAAGAATATGTTTATGAGCAACAAAAACAAATTAGTCAACATACGTCATCGGTGGGTGACAATTATTAAATCCTGACACCAATAAAAACACCAAATTTGCAATAATTTCCAGGAATCTTGGAATTTCACTCTGAAAACACTTACATGCATAGCCCATGTAGTTTATATTAATATGCAATACCATAGAATATACCATACGTGACTGTGCACTCGAAATCGGGTCTTTCGTAAATGTGTCCTGAGGCGATTTTTTGTTTGTTCTATTTGAATAAAATATTTAAAATCATCATAGAAACCTCAAACAAAAAGCAAACAACTCACAGTGATATGAAGTATATGTTTATGAGCAACAAAAACAAATTAGTCAACATACGTCATCGGTGGGCGACAATTATTAAATCCTAAGACACCAATAAAAACACCATATTTGCAACAATTTCCAGGAATATTGAAATTTTAAACTGAAAACGGATACATATATAACCAATATAGTCCATACTAATATACATGCATGCTTGAAATAATATTTGAAACTATTTCCAAATATTCTGTTTGGTTTTCTACGTTTTCACTGAGCATGGCAGGATACACAACACCTAAATAACATCAAGAAGAAAAAATTTAACATTCCTAATCAACTTACGATGTTTGCTGAGTGTCATCGAGAGAGCGTTTCTCAGAGACTGTGTAAAATAACTCCATTGTAATTCCTTATTGGTGATGGTCTCTAGTCAGCTTGTTGGTTTCATTGCCTCCTCCTCCTCTTCTATCTAGCAATGTTCTTTCCAATGATCTTATCACCATACATCACTTTCCCGACGTACGTACTTTTCCTGTTATCCTGCCATGCTCAGTGAAAACGTAGAAAACAAAGAAAATATTTGGAAATAGTTTCAAATCTTATTTCAAGCATGATTCAGAGTATACAATAGAAGCTGATGAAGC
This sequence comes from Cancer borealis, assembly GCA_036785275.1. NCBI lineage: Eukaryota > Metazoa > Arthropoda > Malacostraca > Decapoda > Cancridae > Cancer > Cancer borealis. Next base: position 131,405 of record JAXIVD010000179.1, on the reverse strand, counting down.
TACGGTCACACTAGGTTTTGCTAACGCTAGCCTGGCTTCCGTTTTTTCTGGATTTACAGCGATATGACTACCAGTCTGGTCAACGTAGAACTAATCTTGTGGAATCAGCTGATCATAACAACAACACAAGCCGTTATGGAGGAAGCACTTCTCTTCTTCTTCTTCTGCTCATGAACATTTTCCATGAGACTTATAATAGCGTCATGGGACCAATGAATTGAACTATTTATGTTGTTGACCTTTGTAAAGGATTGTTTTGGTCTTCTTCTTCTTCTTGTGACCTCTTTCGCCTTTTGCCTTTCGCGCCACGAATTGTTATGAAAAATTCATTCCCAAGGCGATATAACGATTATATGACATTTGATCACAATCAAATCATATTCAGGAATGGTTATTTCACAATATGTGATGTTTTATTTCAGAAATTATTGCGAATTTGCCAGATTTTTTTGATATAAACAATATGCTTTATACACAACTACCACACGATTTTTCACTCAAACTTGTAATCTTTATGTTAATTTCCTATTTGCAAAAGTTGTAAAATCATTTTTTATGTTCAGCCATGGTTCAGCAATCATTACTGATTGTAAAGACATGACATACAATGTCCTAAGTAGAATATGAACTGATATATCAAGTATTATCTGTCATCACTCATAGCAGTGGAATCTATAGGACCGAAATGTAATATCGTCTGTCAGCGATTGTCGCGAGTCTCCAGTCAAGTATGGTGTAGTCTATGGTTAGGGTAAATTAGATTAGATTTTGGAAAATTTTCCTAAATCTAGGGAAATTCCCTTAGATTTTTCAAAGGCCATATATTACTCATATATGCCTCCCCCCAAAAAAGACCCCGATTCCCCACGGTCCCCCAAGCTTGTTGGGAGGGTTGGTGGGGTGTGGGTAGAGATAGGGAATATTGGCATAAAGTATAAATTTACCCTTCTACCATTGTAGAATAATTTGTAAAAACAGTTAAGTCAATACATTCGTTTATATGATGAAATAATAGTGTTTAATACTGCTCGATATTTCTTCTTGGTGCTAAGAAATTTGTCATATCACAGATGAATCAGTACAAGAGACAGCCGTGGACAATATCGAGGCCTCAACACCTGCCGCTGTATATAAAGATGCAGTAATAGGTAAATATATTTGATGTCAAGGAATATTTATTATAGTAGGAGGTTATAGGTAAGACCACCGTCTCAGAAAACAATGTATTGAGGCTAGAAATCGAGCTCATACAGTGTTAGGATACATTGCTAGGAGTATTATAAATAGAATTGTCGAGATTATTCTTATAGATTGGATAAATTTTTGTTAGAGTCAGTGCTGAGAATGATGAACAAAATAATAGATGTGAATCGTAATTTTAGTTATGGAAATAGAAATGTTTAACAATTCAACACTGTCAAATTATCTAGGTATATAAAAATTATTATTATCAATATTACTGTAGGTATACCATTAGAATGTTTATTATAACTATTGATATTAACTCAGTTAGTACATATAATGCATTAAAGGACTTAACACTTAATATAATAATTCCAATGTTTGATTTTATATAGAACAATGTTTTGTTAACTTTTCAAACAAATTAAACCGATCTTGTAAAACTTTGTGATATTAATAGTAGGCGTGGCACAGATGAAGGCAGGTGACGAGACATTTTTTGTGCTCAGTTCTATCATGGCTACCATTGAAATCACTTGTGGAGGTTGCGAATTCGATTATTGGGAAATAATCGCAAAATTTCATTCCAAAAACGATTTGGCTTACGAGTTTCTGAGGGAACACGGTATCCTACCAGCAGCTGTTCAGTGTCCCCACTGTGTGGCTCCTTGGAGGAATAGTAGAGGATGACCCACAGCCAGGAATTTTATGCTCTCGTTAAGGTATTGTGAGTTATGAAATTATACTTACTAAATTTGTAATTCAACCAATAATTAAGTTAGGTTAGATTATAACAGTGTCAGCGAGGGGGGGGGGACCATGGAGGGCGCAGCCCCCCCGGTTAGGATAGGTTAGGGTAAATTAGGTTAGGTTAGGTTACAACAGTGTCAGCGGAGGGGTCCAGGGAGGGCTGCGTGTTAGGATAGGTTAGGGCATAGACTACACTATACTTGACTGGACACTCGAAATCTGACCTTTTGCAAACCGGTCCTACAGCAGATTTTTAGAAAAATCAAATAAAATACTTAGAAATAAGATAGGAATCTCAAATAAAAAGCAAACACTTCAGAGTGATGTAGAGAATATGTTTATGAGCAACAAAAACAAATTAGTCAACGTACGTCATCAGTGGGCGACAATTATTAAATCCAAAGAAACCAAGAAAAACACAAAATTTGCAATAATTTCTAGGAATATTGGAATTTCAATCTGAAAACACTTACATGCATAGCCCATGTAGTCTATATTAATATGCAATACCATAGAATACACCATACGTGACTGTGCACTCGAAATCGGGTCTTTCGCAAATGTGTCCTGAGGCGATTTTTTGTTTGTTTTATTTGAATAAAATACTTAAAATCATCATAGAAACCTCAAACAAAAAGCAAACACCTCAGAGTGATGTGAAGAATATGTTTATGAGCAACAAAAACAAATTAGTCAACATACGTCATCGGTGGGCGACAATTATTAAATCCTGACACCAATAAAAACACCAAATTTGCAATAATTTCCAGGAATATTGGAATTTCAATCTGAAAACACTTACATGCATAGCCCATGTAGTTTATATTAATATGCAATACCATAGAATACACCATACGTGACTGTGCACTCGAAATCGGGTCTTTCGTAAATGTGTCCTGAGGCGATTTTTTGTTTGTTCTATTTGAATAAAATACTTAAAATCATCATAGAAACCTCAAACAAAAAGCAAACAACTCACAGTGATGTGAAGTATATGTTTATGAGCAACAAAAACAAATTAGTCAACATACGTCATCGGTGGGCGACAATTATTAAATCCTAAGACACCAATAAAAACACCATATTTGCAATAATTTCCAGGAATATTGAAATTTTAAACTGAAAACGCATACATACATAACCAATATAGTCCATACTAATATACATGCATGCTTGAAATAATATTTGAAACTATTTCCAAATATTCTGTTTGGTTTTCTACGTTTTCACTGAGCATGGCAGGATACACAACACCTTAGTGTTGAGAGTAATTGTAAAATATAAGCAAAACTTGAACACAACACCTTAAGTCACTCGTAATCAATTCACTCATACTCATACTTCACTCATACTTTCATATACCCATAAATAACATCAAGAAGAAAAAATTTAACATTCCTAATCAACTTACGATGTTTGCTGAGTGTCATCGAGAGAGCGTTTCTCAGAGACTGTGTAAAATAACTCCATTGTAATTCCTTATTGGTGATGGTCTCTAGTCAGCTCTTTGGTTTCATTGCCTCCTCCTCCTCTTCTATCTAGCAATGTTCTTTCCAATGATCTTATCACCATACATCACTTTCCCGGCGTACGTACTTTTCCTTTTACCCTGCCATGCTCAGTGAAAACGTAGAAAACAAAAAAAATATTTGGAAATAGTTTCAAATCTTATTTCAAGCATGATTCAGAGTATACAATAGAAGCTGATGAAGCTACGGTCACACTAGGTTTTGCTAACGCTAGCCTGGCTTCCGTTTTTTCTGGATTTACAGCGATATGACTACCAGTCTGGTCAACGTAGAACTAACCTTGTGGAATTAGCTGATCATAACAACAACACAAGCCGTTATGGAGGAAGCACTTCTCTTCTTCTTCTTCTGCTCATGAACATTTTCCATGAGACTTATAATAGCGTCATGGGACCAATGAATTGAACTATTTATGTTGTTGACCTTTGTAAAGGATTGTTTTGGTCTTTTTCTTCTTCTTGTGACCTCTTTCGCCTTTTGCCTTTCGCGCCACGAATTGTTATGAAAAATTCATTCCCAAGCCGATATAACGATTATATGACATTTGATCACAATCAAATCATATTCAGGAATGGTTATTTCACAATATGTGATGTTTTATTTCAGAAATTTTTGCGATTTTGCCAGATTTTTTTGATATAAACAATATGCTTTATACACAACTACCACACGATTTTTCACTCAAACTTGTAATCTTTATGTTAATTTCCTATTTGCAAAAGTTGTAAAATCATTTTTTATGTTCAGCCATGGTTCAGCAATCATTACTGATTGTAAAGACATGACATACAATGTCCTAAGTAGAATATGAACTGATATATGAAGTATTATCTGTCATCACTCATAGCAGCGGAATCTATAGGACCGAAATGTAATATCGTCTGTCAGCGATTGTCGCGAGTGTCCAGTCAAGTATGGTGTAGTCTATGGTTAGGGTAAATTTGATTAGATTTTGGAAAATTTTCCTAAATCTAGGGAAATTCCCTTAGATTTTTCAAAGGCCATATATCACTCATATATGCCACCCCCCCAAAAAAAAACCCGATTCCCCACGGTCCCCCAAGCTTGTTGGGAGGGTTGGTGGGGTGTGGGTAGAGATAGGGAATATTGGCATAAAGTATAAATTTACCCTTCTACCATTGTAGAATAATTTGTAAAAACAGTTAAGTCAATACATTCGTTTATATGATGAAATAATAGTGTTTAATACTGCTCGATATTTCTTCTTGGTGCTAAGAAATTTGTCATATCACAGATGAATCAGTACAAGAGACAGCCGTGGACAATATCGAGGCCTCAACACCTGCCGCTGTATATAAAGATGCAGTAATAGGTAAATATATTTGATGTCAAGGAATATTTATTATAGTAGGAGGTTATAGGTAAGACCACCGTCTCAGAAAACAATGTATTGAGGCTAGAAATCGAGCTCATATAGTGTTAGGATACATTGCTAGGAGTATTATAAATAGAATTGTCGAGATTATTCTTATAGATTGGATAAAATTTTGTTAGAGTCAGTGCTGAGAATGATGAACAAAATAATAGATGTGAATCGTAATTTTAGTTATGGAAATAGAAATGTTTAACAATTCAACACTGTCAAATTATCTAGGTATATAAAAATTATTATTATCAATATTACTGTAGGTATACCATTAGAATGTTTATTATAACTATTGATATTAACTCAGTTAGTACATATAATGCATTAAAGGACTTAACACTTAATATAATAATTCCAATGTTTGATTTTATATAGAACAATGTTTTGTTAACTTTTCAAACAAATTAAACCGATCTTGTAAAACTTTGTGATATTAATAGTAGGCGTGGCACAGATGAAGGCAGGTGACGAGACATTTTTTGTGCTCAGTTCTATCATGGCTACCATTGAAATCACTTGTGGAGGTTGCGAATTCGATTATTGGGAAATAATCGCAAAATTTCATTCCAAAAACGATTTGGCTTACGAGTTTCTGAGGGAACACGGTATCCTACCAGCAGCTGTTCAGTGTCCCCACTGTGTGGCTCCTTGGAGGAATAGTAGAGGATGACCCACAGCCAGGAATTTCATGCTCTCGTTAAGGTATTGTGAGTTATGAAATTATACTTACTAAATTTGTAATTCAACCAATAATTAAGTTAGGTTAGATTATAACAGTGTCAGCGGGGGGGAGGGGGGGGGACCATGGAGGGCGCAGCCCCCCCGGTTAGGATAGGTTAGGGTAAATTAGGTTAGGTTAGGTTACAACAGTGTCAGCGGAGGGGTCCAGGGAGGGCTGCGTGTTAGGATAGGTTAGGGCATAGACTACACTATACTTGACTGGACACTCGAAATCTGACCTTTTGCAAACCGGTCCTACAGCAGATTTTTAGAAAAATCAAATAAAATACTTAGAAATAAGATAGGAATCTCAAATAAAAAGCAAACACTTCAGAGTGATGTAGAGAATATGTTTATGAGCAACAAAAACAAATTAGTCAACGTACGTCATCAGTGGGCGACAATTATTAAATCCAAAGAAACCAAGAAAAACACAAAATTTGCAATAATTTCTAGGAATATTGGAATTTCAATCTGAAAACACTTACATGCATAGCCCATGTAGTCTATATTAATATGCAATACCATAGAATACACCATACGTGACTGTGCACTCGAAATCGGGTCTTTCGCAAATGTGTCCTGAGGCGATTTTTTGTTTGTTTTATTTGAATAAAATACTTAAAATCATCATAGAAACCTCAAACAAAAAGCAAACACCTCAGAGTGATGTGAAGAATATGTTTATGAGCAACAAAAACAAATTAGTCAACATACGTCATCGGTGGGCGACAATTATTAAATCCTGACACCAATAAAAACACCAAATTTGCAATAATTTCCAGGAATATTGGAATTTCAATCTGAAAACACTTACATGCATAGCCCATGTAGTTTATATTAATATGCAATACCATAGAATACACCATACGTGACTGTGCACTCGAAATCGGGTCTTTCGTAAATGTGTCCTGAGGCGATTTTTTGTTTGTTCTATTTGAATAAAATACTTAAAATCATCATAGAAACCTCAAACAAAAAGCAAACAACTCACAGTGATGTGAAGTATATGTTTATGAGCAACAAAAACAAATTAGTCAACATACGTCATCGGTGGGCGACAATTATTAAATCCTAAGACACCAATAAAAACACCATATTTGCAATAATTTCCAGGAATATTGAAATTTTAAACTGAAAACGCATACATACATAACCAATATAGTCCATACTAATATACATGCATGCTTGAAATAATATTTGAAACTATTTCCAAATATTCTGTTTGGTTTTCTACGTTTTCACTGAGCATGGCAGGATACACAACACCTTAGTGTTGAGAGTAATTGTAAAATATAAGCAAAACTTGAACACAACACCTTAAGTCACTCGTAATCAATTCACTCATACTCATACTTCACTCATACTTTCATATACCCATAAATAACATCAAGAAGAAAAAATTTAACATTCCTAATCAACTTACGATGTTTGCTGAGTGTCATCGAGAGAGCGTTTCTCAGAGACTGTGTAAAATAACTCCATTGTAATTCCTTATTGGTGATGGTCTCTAGTCAGCTCTTTGGTTTCATTGCCTCCTCCTCCTCTTCTATCTAGCAATGTTCTTTCCAATGATCTTATCACCATACATCACTTTCCCGGCGTACGTACTTTTCCTTTTACCCTGCCATGCTCAGTGAAAACGTAGAAAACAAAAAAAATATTTGGAAATAGTTTCAAATCTTATTTCAAGCATGATTCAGAGTATACAATAGAAGCTGATGAAGCTACGGTCACACTAGGTTTTGCTAACGCTAGCCTGGCTTCCGTTTTTTCTGGATTTACAGCGATATGACTACCAGTCTGGTCAACGTAGAACTAACCTTGTGGAATTAGCTGATCATAACAACAACACAAGCCGTTATGGAGGAAGCACTTCTCTTCTTCTTCTTCTGCTCATGAACATTTTCCATGAGACTTATAATAGCGTCATGGGACCAATGAATTGAACTATTTATGTTGTTGACCTTTGTAAAGGATTGTTTTGGTCTTTTTCTTCTTCTTGTGACCTCTTTCGCCTTTTGCCTTTCGCGCCACGAATTGTTATGAAAAATTCATTCCCAAGCCGATATAACGATTATATGACATTTGATCACAATCAAATCATATTCAGGAATGGTTATTTCACAATATGTGATGTTTTATTTCAGAAATTTTTGCGATTTTGCCAGATTTTTTTGATATAAACAATATGCTTTATACACAACTACCACACGATTTTTCACTCAAACTTGTAATCTTTATGTTAATTTCCTATTTGCAAAAGTTGTAAAATCATTTTTTATGTTCAGCCATGGTTCAGCAATCATTACTGATTGTAAAGACATGACATACAATGTCCTAAGTAGAATATGAACTGATATATGAAGTATTATCTGTCATCACTCATAGCAGCGGAATCTATAGGACCGAAATGTAATATCGTCTGTCAGCGATTGTCGCGAGTGTCCAGTCAAGTATGGTGTAGTCTATGGTTAGGGTAAATTTGATTAGATTTTGGAAAATTTTCCTAAATCTAGGGAAATTCCCTTAGATTTTTCAAAGGCCATATATCACTCATATATGCCACCCCCCCAAAAAAAAACCCGATTCCCCACGGTCCCCCAAGCTTGTTGGGAGGGTTGGTGGGGTGTGGGTAGAGATAGGGAATATTGGCATAAAGTATAAATTTACCCTTCTACCATTGTAGAATAATTTGTAAAAACAGTTAAGTCAATACATTCGTTTATATGATGAAATAATAGTGTTTAATACTGCTCGATATTTCTTCTTGGTGCTAAGAAATTTGTCATATCACAGATGAATCAGTACAAGAGACAGCCGTGGACAATATCGAGGCCTCAACACCTGCCGCTGTATATAAAGATGCAGTAATAGGTAAATATATTTGATGTCAAGGAATATTTATTATAGTAGGAGGTTATAGGTAAGACCACCGTCTCAGAAAACAATGTATTGAGGCTAGAAATCGAGCTCATATAGTGTTAGGATACATTGCTAGGAGTATTATAAATAGAATTGTCGAGATTATTCTTATAGATTGGATAAAATTTTGTTAGAGTCAGTGCTGAGAATGATGAACAAAATAATAGATGTGAATCGTAATTTTAGTTATGGAAATAGAAATGTTTAACAATTCAACACTGTCAAATTATCTAGGTATATAAAAATTATTATTATCAATATTACTGTAGCTATACCATTAGAATGTTTATTATAACTATTGATATTAACTCAGTTAGTACTTATAATGCATTAAAGGACTTAACACTTAATATAATAATTCCAATGTTTGATTTTATATAGAACAATGTTTTGTTAACTTTTCAAACAAATTAAACCGATCTTGTAAAACTTTGTGATATTAATAGTAGGCGTGGCACAGATGAAGGCAGGTGACGAGACATTTTTTGTGCTCAGTTCTATCATGGCTACCATTGAAATCACTTGTGGAGGTTGCGAATTCGATTATTGGGAAATAATCGCAAAATTTCATTCCAAAAACGATTTGGCTTACGAGTTTCTGAGGGAACACGGTATCCTACCAGCAGCTGTTCAGTGTCCCCACTGTGTGGCTCCTTGGAGGAATAGTAGAGGATGACCCACAGCCAGGAATTTCATGCTCTCGTTAAGGTATTGTGAGTTATGAAATTATACTTACTAAATTTGTAATTCAACCAATAATTAAGTTAGGTTAGATTATAACAGTGTCAGCGGGGGGTGGGGGGGGGGACCATGGAGGGCGCAGCCCCCCCGGTTAGGATAGGTTAGGGTAAATTAGGTTAGGTTAGGTTACAACAGTGTCAGCGGAGGGGTCCAGGGAGGGCTGCGTGTTAGGATAGGTTAGGGCATAGACTACACTATACTTGACTGGACACTCGAAATCTGACCTTTTGCAAACCGGTCCTACAGCAGATTTTTAGAAAAATCAAATAAAATACTTAGAAATAAGATAGGAATCTCAAATAAAAAGCAAACACTTCAGAGTGATGTAGAGAATATGTTTATGAGCAACAAAAACAAATTAGTCAACGTACGTCATCAGTGGGCGACAATTATTAAATCCAAAGAAACCAAGAAAAACACAAAATTTGCAATAATTTCTAGGAATATTGGAATTTCAATCTGAAAACACTTACATGCATAGCCCATGTAGTCTATATTAATATGCAATACCATAGAATACACCATACGTGACTGTGCACTCGAAATCGGGTCTTTCGCAAATGTGTCCTGAGGCGATTTTTTGTTTGTTTTATTTGAATAAAATACTTAAAATCATCATAGAAACCTCAAACAAAAAGCAAACACCTCAGAGTGATGTGAAGAATATGTTTATGAGCAACAAAAACAAATTAGTCAACATACGTCATCGGTGGGCGACAATTATTAAATCCTGACACCAATAAAAACACCAAATTTGCAATAATTTCCAGGAATATTGGAATTTCAATCTGAAAACACTTACATGCATAGCCCATGTAGTTTATATTAATATGCAATACCATAGAATACACCATACGTGACTGTGCACTCGAAATCGGGTCTTTCGTAAATGTGTCCTGAGGCGATTTTTTGTTTGTTCTATTTGAATAAAATACTTAAAATCATCATAGAAACCTCAAACAAAAAGCAAACAACTCACAGTGATGTGAAGTATATGTTTATGAGCAACAAAAACAAATTAGTCAACATACGTCATCGGTGGGCGACAATTATTAAATCCTAAGACACCAATAAAAACACCATATTTGCAATAATTTCCAGGAATATTGAAATTTTAAACTGAAAACGCATACATATGTACCGAGGGTCAGACGTTGGTTTACGAACAGAAAACGAATATAAAAATAATGGACAACTTTAATGATGAATAAAGTAAATAAAGTACTCGCTATATCCGTGGTGGTGCTCTTACAAATGCTTATCCACCCTTAGCGACACAAACATAAACATATACCTTAACACAAATATTCCTATTCTATCCTACCTAACTATACGTGAGGGAACTGATGGAAAAACGACCAAAATACACTCACGCCACAAATATTGTTTGAGAGTCACTGGGTCCTTCTGGCCGTCGTCCTTGTTTGAGAGGCAACTCCACATGCAGCCTTCGTCAAACACCAACCGAAAAACAGTCTTTTGCTGGTCCTCTCGGCAGCTGTATCCGGGAGGACAATTTACTGTTAGATATTAATAACAATGTTTTTTCAAGTGTGGCAAGGCTTTTAGGAACACTGAAGGCTTACCTGTCTGGAGCGGGGTCACGGAACACTAGTGACTGACCTTCCGCCCAGACCGGTATATATATCCTCAGTTCCAGTGACGTCACGCGTTTTTTCCATCATCCTCTTTCGCTAGTAGTACCTACTCTAACCATAACAAGGTATCTTAACGAGCGTCGAGAATACGAGGATTTACCGGTGATTCCGCAAAGGAATCACCGTAATGATAGTTGGCCCGTTGTACTCGGTACACGGCTTTCCTCTTTAAAAAAAATAAATCCTCGTATTCTCACACTCGTAAGAACATGAGTTTATATATTATCAACATAAGTCGGGACCGGTCTTCTTCTTCTTTCTTCTTCTTCTTGTCTCTATGCAAGACTTCCGAGTCAGACGTGACTCGACCTCCTGGTCGGAATAGGTGAACCCAACTCCCAACCAGTCCTGGCAAACTGAGCAGGGTGGTGATCCTCGACGGGGTCTCACCAAAGCCTTCATCCATGGGGGGGTGAACTTCCAGTCCTTTACCTGGGCACTACAGAGCCCCCAGGACTGCGGTGATCTCTGCTTCAGCTGCGGGACCAGTTTACCAGTTCGGCATCTCCTCGCCGCTGCAAAAGAGTTTTTATAGGCAGTAACCTTTCCTTTAACCACCCAGGGGTCTACTTACTACCATCTCTCCCTCTCAACACTCCTCTAGGAATTCCTCCCAGGCCTTCGGGCTCTGCGTGGTTCCTCCGTGTCATCCTCATCCTCGGAAGGAAACACGATCTCGCTCATGTCGACTATAGAACCTCCATCACCCACAACTAGTGTTAACTTGTCCGCGGCACGGTGGATTGTGTCGCCGTTGACAGAGAGGTGGTGGGTGGTTGTAATGATGGTTGTAGTAGTAACTGCCTCGTCCACCCTCGAAGTGGAGGAGTGTGTATTTGGCACCACCATAGTCGCCCTCACGTATAAGTTAATATCCCTAACTCCCGCGTCACACTCATCCGACGTTTCAATTTAAAAAACATAGCATGGGCTTTCCGTTTCATTACCGTGGGCACCACCAACGAATCGAGCAAGGTGTTATTTCTTTTCTGTTTAGAATAATAAAGGACTCCATCTTCCTCTGATCGTGATGACCGACTTCTGAACACTCAGGTTTTATTGCTCCACCAAGCGCTTGTTCACCCACTTCTGTTATTTCCTCCTGGGGAAACCACGAGTCGCCTAACAAGTCTATCTGAGAATTCATAATTAAAATTTAATTGGAGGGGGAAAGGACGCCCGGCGATCCGAAGACCGCGACTCACTTAACAATCTGGGGACCCATGCCCGCGGGGAAGACTTTGAGCAGCCTTTCCACTAGACCGAAAGTGTGGTAAAAGTTTATCAGACATATTAATTACTAGTCTGGGAGTAACCCCAGTGTTCCTCAGGTTGAAAGACATGGGCATTGCAAATGGCACCTGTCAGCTTGTTCTTTACCCTCTCCCTACCCTCGCGGTCAAAACGTACCCCATCTGATTTTAAGGAGTACCAAAAGGGCTTAGCACCAAAGGTAATAAACCCCTTACCCCGCAGAGCTCTTTTTTGTAGTTTGTTGTTAACCCCCTTGGCCACTTTGTTGTAAGCCTCCTGTTCGATCTGAGGCCTCCAACGTGTTTCCGTCAATCGTGGCTCAATCAGACAAATCTTTACTTTGGGGGTACAACGAGCCTCCAGTTGTTCTACAATGCTCTTTATGTCACTAACGATGTCCGTTACTTTACACCCGGAGTGGATGTCATTACTCCCCAGCCACAAGATCACCATGTCATATCGGCCATTAAATACCGCGGTTAGGTGGTCATTGTTAAAAAATGACCGGGCTGTGGCCCTAGGTGACCTGAATATCTGAACCTCAACAGGCGAGGGCAAGTCGTCAAGGTGAGAGGGCACTTGGCTATGCCCTACGATCGCTACTTTGAACTTCATACTAATGCTACCACTAACACAAAAAAAATACACAATATATCACTATTAACACTACGTAAATATTTCAATCACCAATCACTAATCACTACTCTGTAAGGGAATAAAAAATTAACTGGAAGGGGGGCTAATTATCTATTTAACTAGCACACTGTAGCTACCCGCCGAGGCAAGTGTCCAGTCCACCATCCCAGGAAGCAGGTCACAACCCCTGACTAACACCTGGTACCCATTCACTGCTGGGTAGACAGGGGCATGGGTGTAAGGAGACCGCCCGTCTTTCTCCGCTCCGCCCGGGAATCGAACCCAGGATTCCTCAGTTGTGAGCCGAGTGTGCTAACCACTGCACTACGGAGTACCCCCTCCTGGGGTACCGCTGCCACCGCTGGTGGCAGCGGTGTAGATGCAAATTACGCATCAGCCCACGTTGTCCGGAGGACGCTACGTAGTGCTAGTTAGGTAGGTAGTTAGCCCCCCCCAAGTCATTTTTTTTTATTATTCTCTTAGTGGTAATAGGGATAATCGTAGTTTAGATGTTTAAAGTAGCCATTGTAGGGCATAGCCAAGTGCCCTCTCACCTGGACCACTTACCCTCTCCTATTGATGTCCAGATATTTAAATCACCTGGAGCCACAGCCCGGTCTTTTTTTCATAATGAACACCTGACCGCTGTATTCAACAGCCGTTATGACATGGTGATTTTGTGGCTGGGGAGTAATGACATCCACCCCCGGTGTCAGGTGAAGGACATCGTCAATAACATAAAGAGCATTGTAGAACAACTGGAGGCTCGTTGTACCCCCAAAGTAAAGATTTGTCTGATTGAGCCACGATTGACGGAAACACGTTGGAGGCTCCAGTCTCTCAGGAGGCGTGGGTTCGGATCCCACCGCTGCCACCACTGTACCGAGGGTCCGACGTTGTTTTACGAACAGAAAACGAATATAAAAATAATGGACAACTTTAATGATGAATAAAATAAATAAAGTACTCGCTATATCCGTGGTAGTGCTCTTACAAATGCTTATCCACCCTTAGCGACACAAACATAAACATATACCTTAACACAAATATTCCTATTCTATCCTACCTAACTATACGTGAGGGAACTGATGGAAAAACGACCAAAATACACTCACGCCACAAATAATGTTTGAGAGTCACTGGGTCCTTCTGGCCGTCGTCCTTGTTTGAGAGGCAACTCCACATGCAGCCTTCGTCAAACACCAACCGAAAGACGAGTCTTTTGCTGGTCCTCTCGGCAGCTGTATCCGGGAGGACAATTTACTGTTAGATATTAATAACAATGTTTTTCAAGTGTGGCAAGGCTTTTAGGAACACTGAAGGCTTACCTGTCTGGAGCGGGGTCACGGAACACTAGTGACTGACCTCCCGCCCAGACCGGTATATATATCCTCAGTTCCAGTGACGTCACGCGTTTTTTCCATCATCCTCTTTCGCTAGTAGTACCTACTCTAACCATAACAAGGTATCTTAACGAGCGTCGAGAATACGAGGATTTACCGGTGATTCCGCAAAGGAATCACCGTAATGATAGTTGGCCCGTTGTACTCGGTACACGGCTTTCCTCTTTAAAAAAAATAAATCCTCGTATTCTCACACTCTTAAGAACATGAGTTTATATATTATCAACATAAGTCGGGACCGGTCTTCTTCTTCTTCTTCTTCTTCCTTCTTGTCTCTATGCAAGACTTCCGAGTCAGACGTGACTCGACCTCCTGGTCGGAATAGGTGAACCCAACTCCCAACCAGTCCTGGCAAACTGAGCAGGGTGGTGATCCTCGACGGGGTCTCACCAAAGCCTTCATCCATGGGGGGTGAACTTCCAGTCCCTTACCTGGGCACTACAGAGCCCCCAGGACTGCGGTGATCTCTGCTTCAGCTGCGGGACCAGTTTACCAGTTCGGCATCTCCTCGCCGCTGCAAAAGAGTTTTTATAGGCAGTAACCTTTCCTTAGAACACTCAGGGGTCTATTAATCTCTCTCCTCAGCACTCCTCTACGTATCTTCTCACAGGCCTCCGTTGTCGGGCTGTGCGTGGCTCTTCCATATCATCCTCACCATCCTCGGAAGGCAACACGATCTCGCTCATGTCGATTATATACCCCTCCTCCCCTACAAAACGTTTTAATTTGTCTGGTGCCCGGAGGATTGTGTCGCCACTGAAAGTGTTTTCCAGCTCGTATGACACTCCTCCCTGCTTCACTTCCTTCACTTTATAGGGGCCAATCCACTTTATCCCTAGTTTGCGTTCGATGGAAGAGCTAATTTGTTCTTTCTTTACCCACACTAGATCACCCACACTTACTGTTTGTTCTTTTCTACCGAGATTAGCTCGCGCCAACCACTTCCGGCTGTTGTCACGGGATGTTTGCTTCACTACCTCCAGGGCGACACCAATGTCTATCTCATCGTCCACCTGTGGTAGAGTTATCCCTATAACTCTCGGAGCGTGGCGATTGAACATTAAGTAGTGTGGTTGTTCTCCTGTGGTCTCGTGTACCGCCGCGTTGAGTATTTGTTGGCACTGGGTGATATAGTCGGGCCACTTAGTTGGTTGACCCTTACTCAAGCACGCTAACACGGACTTAAGGGTTCTATGTAAACTCATGTTCTTAAGAGTGTGAGAATACGAGGATTTATTTTTTTTAAAGAGGAAAGCCGTGTACCGAGTACAACGGGCCAACTATCATTACGGTGTAGATGCAAATTACGCATCAGCCCACGTTGTCCGGAGGACGCTACAGTGTGCTAGTTAAATAGATAATTAGCCCCCCTTCCAGTTAATTTTTTATTCCCTTACAGAGTAGTGATTAGTGATTGGTGATTAGAATAGTTACGTAGAGTTAATAGTGATGCATTGTTTTCTTTTTTTAAGTGTTAGTGATAGTGTTAGTGGACTAATACGCTCAAAGTCTCCTCTGCGCGCACCTGTCCCCAGGACTAGTAAGTGAGTCGCGACCTTCGGGTCGCTGAGCACCCTTCCCCTCCCCTCCGTATCTGCGTGGATACGGCTTAACTAAATTTAACAGGTGGTATTTTTTTTTTAGTTCTTGAATTTTTTTTTTGCTTTAACTTTTGATTAGTGTGATTAAGATTCAATTCACGGGTTAGATTTGAAAGAGGAAGAAGAATTTTTTTTTCTTAAGGTCGTATGGGTCCTTTCCCCCCTCCAATTAAATTTTAATTATGAATTCTCAGATAGACTTGTTAGGCGACTCGTGGTTTCCCCAGGAGGAAATAACAGAAGTGGGTGAACAAGCGCTTGGTGGAGCAATAAAACCAGAGTGTTCAGAAGTCGGTCATCACGATCAGAGGAAGATGGAGTCCTTTATTATTCTAAACAGAAAAGAGATAACACCTTGCTCGATTCGTTGGTGGTGCCCACGGTAATGAAACGGAAAGCCCATACTATGTTATTAAAATTTTAAGGTCGAATGAGTGTGACGCGGTAGTTAGGGATATTAACTTATACGTGAGGGCGACTATGGTGGTGCCAAATACACACTCCTCCACTTCGAGGGTGGACGAGGCAGTTACTACTACAACCATCATTACAACCACCACCTCAGTGTCAACGGCGACACAATCCACCGTGCCGCGGACAAGTTACCACTAGTTGTGGGTGATGGAGGTTCTATAGTCGACATGAGCGAGATCGTGTTTTCTTCCGAGGATGAGGATGACACGGAGGAACCACGCAGAGCCCGAAGGCCTGTGAGGAATTCCTAGAAGAGTGTTGAGAGGGAGAGATGGTAGTAAGTAGACCCCTGGGTGGTTAAAGGAAAGGTTACTGCCTATAAAAACTCTTTTGCAGCGGCGAGGAGATGCCGAACTGGTAAACTGGTCCCGCAGCTGAAGCAGAGATCACCGCAGTCCTGGGGGCTCTGTAGTGCCCAGGTAAAGGACTGGAAGTTCACCCCCCATGGATGAAGGCTTTGGTGAGACCCCGTCGAGGATCACCACCCTGCTCAGTTTGCCAGGACTGGTTGGGAGTTGGGTTCACCTATTCCGACCAGGAGGTAGAGTCACGTCTGACTCGGAAGTCTTGCATAGAGACAAGAAGGAAGAAGAAGAAGAAGACCGGTCCCGACTTGTGTTGATAATATATAAACTCATGTTCTTACGAGTGTGAGAATACGAGGATTTATTTTTTTTTAAAGAGGAAAGCCGTGTACTGAGTACAACGGGCCAACTATCATTACGGTGATTCCTTTGCGGAATCACCGGTAAATCCTCGTATTCTCGACGCTCGTTAAGATACCTAGTTATGGTTAGAGTAGGTACTACTAGCGAAAGAGGATGATGGGAAAAACGCGTGACGTCACTGGAACTGAGGATATATATACCGGTCTGGGCGGGAGGTCAGTCACTAGTGTTCCGTGACCCCGCTCCAGACAGGTAAGCCTTCAGTGTTCCTAAAAGCCTTGCCACACTTGAAAAACATTGTTATTAATATCTAACGGTAAATTGTCCTCCCGGATACAGCTGCCGAGAGGACCAGCAAAAGACTCGTCTTTCGGTTGGTGTTTGACGAAGGCTGCATGTGGAGTTGCTTCTCAAACAAGGACGACGGCCAGAAGGACCCAGTGACTCTCAAACAATATTTGTGGCGTGAGTGTATTTTGGTCGTTTTTCCATCAGTTCCCTCACGTATAGTTAGGTAGGATAGAATAGGAATATTTGTGTTAAGGTATATGTTCATGTTTGTGTCGCTAAGGGTGGATAAGCATTTGTAAGAGCACCACCACGGATATAGCGAGTACTTTATTTATTTTATTCATCATTAAAGTTGTCCATTATTTTTATATTCGTTTTCTGTTCGTATCCCACCGCTGCCACCACTGTACCGAGGGTCAGACGTTGGTTTACGAACAGAAAACGAATATAAAAATAATGGACAACTTTAATGATGAATAAAGTAAATAAAGTACTCGCTATATCCGTGGTGGTGCTCTTACAAATGCTTATCCACCCTTAGCGACACAAACATAAACATATACCTTAACACAAATATTCCTATTCTATCCTACCTAACTATACGTGAGGGAACTGATGGAAAAACGACCAAAATACACTCACGCCACAAATATTGTTTGAGAGTCACTGGGTCCTTCTGGCCGTCGTCCTTGTTTGAGAGGCAACTCCACATGCAGCCTTCGTCAAACACCAACCGAAAAACAGTCTTTTGCTGGTCCTCTCGGCAGCTGTATCCGGGAGGACAATTTACTGTTAGATATTAATAACAATGTTTTTTCAAGTGTGGCAAGGCTTTTAGGAACACTGAAGGCTTACCTGTCTGGAGCGGGGTCACGGAACACTAGTGACTGACCTTCCGCCCAGACCGGTATATATATCCTCAGTTCCAGTGACGTCACGCGTTTTTTCCATCATCCTCTTTCGCTAGTAGTACCTACTCTAACCATAACAAGGTATCTTAACGAGCGTCGAGAATACGAGGATTTACCGGTGATTCCGCAAAGGAATCACCGTAATGATAGTTGGCCCGTTGTACTCGGTACACATACATAACCAATATAGTCCATACTAATATACATGCATGCTTGAAATAATATTTGAAACTATTTCCAAATATTCTGTTTGGTTTTCTACGTTTTCACTGAGCATGGCAGGATACACAACACCTTAGTGTTGAGAGTAATTGTAAAATATAAGCAAAACTTGAACACAACACCTTAAGTCACTCGTAATCAATTCACTCATACTCATACTTCACTCATACTTTCATATACCCATAAATAACATCAAGAAGAAAAAATTTAACATTCCTAATCAACTTACGATGTTTGCTGAGTGTCATTGAGAGAGCGTTTCTCAGAGACTGTGTAAAATAACTCCATTGTAATTCCTTATTGGTGATGGTCTCTAGTCAGCTCTTTGGTTTCATTGCCTCCTCCTCCTCTTCTATCTAGCAATGTTCTTTCCAATGATCTTATCACCATACATCACTTTCCCGGCGTACGTACTTTTCCTTTTACCCTGCCATGCTCAGTGAAAACGTAGAAAACAAAAAAAATATTTGGAAATAGTTTCAAATCTTATTTCAAGCATGATTCAGAGTATACAATAGAAGCTGATGAAGCTACGGTCACACTAGGTTTTGCTAACGCTAGCCTGGCTTCCGTTTTTTCTGGATTTACAGCGATATGACTACCAGTCTGGTCAACGTAGAACTAACCTTGTGGAATTAGCTGATCATAACAACAACACAAGCCGTTATGGAGGAAGCACTTCTCTTCTTCTTCTTCTGCTCATGAACATTTTCCATGAGACTTATAATAGCGTCATGGGACCAATGAATTGAACTATTTATGTTGTTGACCTTTGTAAAGGATTGTTTTGGTCTTTTTCTTCTTCTTGTGACCTCTTTCGCCTTTTGCCTTTCGCGCCACGAATTGTTATGAAAAATTCATTCCCAAGCCGATATAACGATTATATGACATTTGATCACAATCAAATCATATTCAGGAATGGTTATTTCACAATATGTGATGTTTTATTTCAGAAATTTTTGCGATTTTGCCAGATTTTTTTGATATAAACAATATGCTTTATACACAACTACCACACGATTTTTCACTCAAACTTGTAATCTTTATGTTAATTTCCTATTTGCAAAAGTTGTAAAATCATTTTTTATGTTCAGCCATGGTTCAGCAATCATTACTGATTGTAAAGACATGACATACAATGTCCTAAGTAGAATATGAACTGATATATGAAGTATTATCTGTCATCACTCATAGCAGCGGAATCTATAGGACCGAAATGTAATATCGTCTGTCAGCGATTGTCGCGAGTGTCCAGTCAAGTATGGTGTAGTCTATGGTTAGGGTAAATTTGATTAGATTTTGGAAAATTTTCCTAAATCTAGGGAAATTCCCTTAGATTTTTCAAAGGCCATATATCACTCATATATGCCACCCCCCCCAAAAAAAAACCCGATTCCCCACGGTCCCCCAAGCTTGTTGGGAGGGTTGGTGGGGTGTGGGTAGAGATAGGGAATATTGGCATAAAGTATAAATTTACCCTTCTACCATTGTAGAATAATTTGTAAAAACAGTTAAGTCAATACATTCGTTTATATGATGAAATAATAGTGTTTAATACTGCTCGATATTTCTTCTTGGTGCTAAGAAATTTGTCATATCACAGATGAATCAGTACAAGAGACAGCCGTGGACAATATCGAGGCCTCAACACCTGCCGCTGTATATAAAGATGCAGTAATAGGTAAATATATTTGATGTCAAGGAATATTTATTATAGTAGGAGGTTATAGGTAAGACCACCGTCTCAGAAAACAATGTATTGAGGCTAGAAATCGAGCTCATATAGTGTTAGGATACATTGCTAGGAGTATTATAAATAGAATTGTCGAGATTATTCTTATAGATTGGATAAAATTTTGTTAGAGTCAGTGCTGAGAATGATGAACAAAATAATAGATGTGAATCGTAATTTTAGTTATGGAAATAGAAATGTTTAACAATTCAACACTGTCAAATTATCTAGGTATATAAAAATTATTATTATCAATATTACTGTAGCTATACCATTAGAATGTTTATTATAACTATTGATATTAACTCAGTTAGTACTTATAATGCATTAAAGGACTTAACACTTAATATAATAATTCCAATGTTTGATTTTATATAGAACAATGTTTTGTTAACTTTTCAAACAAATTAAACCGATCTTGTAAAACTTTGTGATATTAATAGTAGGCGTGGCACAGATGAAGGCAGGTGACGAGACATTTTTTGTGCTCAGTTCTATCATGGCTACCATTGAAATCACTTGTGGAGGTTGCGAATTCGATTATTGGGAAATAATCGCAAAATTTCATTCCAAAAACGATTTGGCTTACGAGTTTCTGAGGGAACACGGTATCCTACCAGCAGCTGTTCAGTGTCCCCACTGTGTGGCTCCTTGGAGGAATAGTAGAGGATGACCCACAGCCAGGAATTTCATGCTCTCGTTAAGGTATTGTGAGTTATGAAATTATACTTACTAAATTTGTAATTCAACCAATAATTAAGTTAGGTTAGATTATAACAGTGTCAGCGGGGGGTGGGGGGGGGGACCATGGAGGGCGCAGCCCCCCCGGTTAGGATAGGTTAGGGTAAATTAGGTTAGGTTAGGTTACAACAGTGTCAGCGGAGGGGTCCAGGGAGGGCTGCGTGTTAGGATAGGTTAGGGCATAGACTACACTATACTTGACTGGACACTCGAAATCTGACCTTTTGCAAACCGGTCCTACAGCAGATTTTTAGAAAAATCAAATAAAATACTTAGAAATAAGATAGGAATCTCAAATAAAAAGCAAACACTTCAGAGTGATGTAGAGAATATGTTTATGAGCAACAAAAACAAATTAGTCAACGTACGTCATCAGTGGGCGACAATTATTAAATCCAAAGAAACCAAGAAAAACACAAAATTTGCAATAATTTCTAGGAATATTGGAATTTCAATCTGAAAACACTTACATGCATAGCCCATGTAGTCTATATTAATATGCAATACCATAGAATACACCATACGTGACTGTGCACTCGAAATCGGGTCTTTCGCAAATGTGTCCTGAGGCGATTTTTTGTTTGTTTTATTTGAATAAAATACTTAAAATCATCATAGAAACCTCAAACAAAAAGCAAACACCTCAGAGTGATGTGAAGAATATGTTTATGAGCAACAAAAACAAATTAGTCAACATACGTCATCGGTGGGCGACAATTATTAAATCCTGACACCAATAAAAACACCAAATTTGCAATAATTTCCAGGAATATTGGAATTTCAATCTGAAAACACTTACATGCATAGCCCATGTAGTTTATATTAATATGCAATACCATAGAATACACCATACGTGACTGTGCACTCGAAATCGGGTCTTTCGTAAATGTGTCCTGAGGCGATTTTTTGTTTGTTCTATTTGAATAAAATACTTAAAATCATCATAGAAACCTCAAACAAAAAGCAAACAACTCACAGTGATGTGAAGTATATGTTTATGAGCAACAAAAACAAATTAGTCAACATACGTCATCGGTGGGCGACAATTATTAAATCCTAAGACACCAATAAAAACACCATATTTGCAATAATTTCCAGGAATATTGAAATTTTAAACTGAAAACGCATACATACATAACCAATATAGTCCATACTAATATACATGCATGCTTGAAATAATATTTGAAACTATTTCCAAATATTCTGTTTGGTTTTCTACGTTTTCACTGAGCATGGCAGGATACACAACACCTTAGTGTTGAGAGTAATTGTAAAATATAAGCAAAACTTGAACACAACACCTTAAGTCACTCGTAATCAATTCACTCATACTCATACTTCACTCATACTTTCATATACCCATAAATAACATCAAGAAGAAAAAATTTAACATTCCTAATCAACTTACGATGTTTGCTGAGTGTCATCGAGAGAGCGTTTCTCAGAGACTGTGTAAAATAACTCCATTGTAATTCCTTATTGGTGATGGTCTCTAGTCAGCTCTTTGGTTTCATTGCCTCCTCCTCCTCTTCTATCTAGCAATGTTCTTTCCAATGATCTTATCACCATACATCACTTTCCCGGCGTACGTACTTTTCCTTTTACCCTGCCATGCTCAGTGAAAACGTAGAAAACAAAAAAAATATTTGGAAATAGTTTCAAATCTTATTTCAAGCATGATTCAGAGTATACAATAGAAGCTGATGAAGCTACGGTCACACTAGGTTTTGCTAACGCTAGCCTGGCTTCCGTTTTTTCTGGATTTACAGCGATATGACTACCAGTCTGGTCAACGTAGAACTAACCTTGTGGAATTAGCTGATCATAACAACAACACAAGCCGTTATGGAGGAAGCACTTCTCTTCTTCTTCTTCTGCTCATGAACATTTTCCATGAGACTTATAATAGCGTCATGGGACCAATGAATTGAACTATTTATGTTGTTGACCTTTGTAAAGGATTGTTTTGGTCTTTTTCTTCTTCTTGTGACCTCTTTCGCCTTTTGCCTTTCGCGCCACGAATTGTTATGAAAAATTCATTCCCAAGCCGATATAACGATTATATGACATTTGATCACAATCAAATCATATTCAGGAATGGTTATTTCACAATATGTGATGTTTTATTTCAGAAATTTTTGCGATTTTGCCAGATTTTTTTGATATAAACAATATGCTTTATACACAACTACCACACGATTTTTCACTCAAACTTGTAATCTTTATGTTAATTTCCTATTTGCAAAAGTTGTAAAATCATTTTTTATGTTCAGCCATGGTTCAGCAATCATTACTGATTGTAAAGACATGACATACAATGTCCTAAGTAGAATATGAACTGATATATGAAGTATTATCTGTCATCACTCATAGCAGCGGAATCTATAGGACCGAAATGTAATATCGTCTGTCAGCGATTGTCGCGAGTGTCCAGTCAAGTATGGTGTAGTCTATGGTTAGGGTAAATTTGATTAGATTTTGGAAAATTTTCCTAAATCTAGGGAAATTCCCTTAGATTTTTCAAAGGCCATATATCACTCATATATGCCACCCCCCCAAAAAAAAACCCGATTCCCCACGGTCCCCCAAGCTTGTTGGGAGGGTTGGTGGGGTGTGGGTAGAGATAGGGAATATTGGCATAAAGTATAAATTTACCCTTCTACCATTGTAGAATAATTTGTAAAAACAGTTAAGTCAATACATTCGTTTATATGATGAAATAATAGTGTTTAATATTGCTCGATATTTCTTCTTGGTGCTAAGAAATTTGTCATATCACAGATGAATCAGTACAAGAGACAGCCGTGGACAATATCGAGGCCTCAACACCTGCCGCTGTATATAAAGATGCAGTAATAGGTAAATATATTTGATGTCAAGGAATATTTATTATAGTAGGAGGTTATAGGTAAGACCACCGTCTCAGAAAACAATGTATTGAGGCTAGAAATCGAGCTCATATAGTGTTAGGATACATTGCTAGGAGTATTATAAATAGAATTGTCGAGATTATTCTTATAGATTGGATAAAATTTTGTTAGAGTCAGTGCTGAGAATGATGAACAAAATAATAGATGTGAATCGTAATTTTAGTTATGGAAATAGAAATGTTTAACAATTCAACACTGTCAAATTATCTAGGTATATAAAAATTATTATTATCAATATTACTGTAGCTATACCATTAGAATGTTTATTATAACTATTGATATTAACTCAGTTAGTACATATAATGCATTAAAGGACTTAACACTTAATATAATAATTCCAATGTTTGATTTTATATAGAACAATGTTTTGTTAACTTTTCAAACAAATTAAACCGATCTTGTAAAACTTTGTGATATTAATAGTAGGCGTGGCACAGATGAAGGCAGGTGACGAGACATTTTTTGTGCTCAGTTCTATCATGGCTACCATTGAAATCACTTGTGGAGGTTGCGAATTCGATTATTGGGAAATAATCGCAAAATTTCATTCCAAAAACGATTTGGCTTACGAGTTTCTGAGGGAACACGGTATCCTACCAGCAGCTGTTCAGTGTCCCCACTGTGTGGCTCCTTGGAGGAATAGTAGAGGATGACCCACAGCCAGGAATTTCATGCTCTCGTTAAGGTATTGTGAGTTATGAAATTATACTTACTAAATTTGTAATTCAACCAATAATTAAGTTAGGTTAGATTATAACAGTGTCAGCGGGGGGGAGGGGGGGGGGACCATGGAGGGCGCAGCCCCCCCGGTTAGGATAGGTTAGGGTAAATTAGGTTAGGTTAGGTTACAACAGTGTCAGCGGAGGGGTCCAGGGAGGGCTGCGTGTTAGGATAGGTTAGGGCATAGACTACACTATACTTGACTGGACACTCGAAATCTGACCTTTTGCAAACCGGTCCTACAGCAGATTTTTAGAAAAATCAAATAAAATACTTAGAAATAAGATAGGAATCTCAAATAAAAAGCAAACACTTCAGAGTGATGTAGAGAATATGTTTATGAGCAACAAAAACAAATTAGTCAACGTACGTCATCAGTGGGCGACAATTATTAAATCCAAAGAAACCAAGAAAAACACAAAATTTGCAATAATTTCTAGGAATATTGGAATTTCAATCTGAAAACACTTACATGCATAGCCCATGTAGTCTATATTAATATGCAATACCATAGAATACACCATACGTGACTGTGCACTCGAAATCGGGTCTTTCGCAAATGTGTCCTGAGGCGATTTTTTGTTTGTTTTATTTGAATAAAATACTTAAAATCATCATAGAAACCTCAAACAAAAAGCAAACACCTCAGAGTGATGTGAAGAATATGTTTATGAGCAACAAAAACAAATTAGTCAACATACGTCATCGGTGGGCGACAATTATTAAATCCTGACACCAATAAAAACACCAAATTTGCAATAATTTCCAGGAATATTGGAATTTCAATCTGAAAACACTTACATGCATAGCCCATGTAGTTTATATTAATATGCAATACCATAGAATACACCATACGTGACTGTGCACTCGAAATCGGGTCTTTCGTAAATGTGTCCTGAGGCGATTTTTTGTTTGTTCTATTTGAATAAAATACTTAAAATCATCATAGAAACCTCAAACAAAAAGCAAACAACTCACAGTGATGTGAAGTATATGTTTATGAGCAACAAAAACAAATTAGTCAACATACGTCATCGGTGGGCGACAATTATTAAATCCTAAGACACCAATAAAAACACCATATTTGCAATAATTTCCAGGAATATTGAAATTTTAAACTGAAAACGCATACATACATAACCAATATAGTCCATACTAATATACATGCATGCTTGAAATAATATTTGAAACTATTTCCAAATATTCTGTTTGGTTTTCTACGTTTTCACTGAGCATGGCAGGATACACAACACCTTAGTGTTGAGAGTAATTGTAAAATATAAGCAAAACTTGAACACAACACCTTAAGTCACTCGTAATCAATTCACTCATACTCATACTTCACTCATACTTTCATATACCCATAAATAACATCAAGAAGAAAAAATTTAACATTCCTAATCAACTTACGATGTTTGCTGAGTGTCATTGAGAGAGCGTTTCTCAGAGACTGTGTAAAATAACTCCATTGTAATTCCTTATTGGTGATGGTCTCTAGTCAGCTCTTTGGTTTCATTGCCTCCTCCTCCTCTTCTATCTAGCAATGTTCTTTCCAATGATCTTATCACCATACATCACTTTCCCGGCGTACGTACTTTTCCTTTTACCCTGCCATGCTCAGTGAAAACGTAGAAAACAAAAAAAATATTTGGAAATAGTTTCAAATCTTATTTCAAGCATGATTCAGAGTATACAATAGAAGCTGATGAAGCTACGGTCACACTAGGTTTTGCTAACGCTAGCCTGGCTTCCGTTTTTTCTGGATTTACAGCGATATGACTACCAGTCTGGTCAACGTAGAACTAACCTTGTGGAATTAGCTGATCATAACAACAACACAAGCCGTTATGGAGGAAGCACTTCTCTTCTTCTTCTTCTGCTCATGAACATTTTCCATGAGACTTATAATAGCGTCATGGGACCAATGAATTGAACTATTTATGTTGTTGACCTTTGTAAAGGATTGTTTTGGTCTTTTTCTTCTTCTTGTGACCTCTTTCGCCTTTTGCCTTTCGCGCCACGAATTGTTATGAAAAATTCATTCCCAAGCCGATATAACGATTATATGACATTTGATCACAATCAAATCATATTCAGGAATGGTTATTTCACAATATGTGATGTTTTATTTCAGAAATTTTTGCGATTTTGCCAGATTTTTTTGATATAAACAATATGCTTTATACACAACTACCACACGATTTTTCACTCAAACTTGTAATCTTTATGTTAATTTCCTATTTGCAAAAGTTGTAAAATCATTTTTTATGTTCAGCCATGGTTCAGCAATCATTACTGATTGTAAAGACATGACATACAATGTCCTAAGTAGAATATGAACTGATATATGAAGTATTATCTGTCATCACTCATAGCAGCGGAATCTATAGGACCGAAATGTAATATCGTCTGTCAGCGATTGTCGCGAGTGTCCAGTCAAGTATGGTGTAGTCTATGGTTAGGGTAAATTTGATTAGATTTTGGAAAATTTTCCTAAATCTAGGGAAATTCCCTTAGATTTTTCAAAGGCCATATATCACTCATATATGCCACCCCCCCAAAAAAAAACCCGATTCCCCACGGTCCCCCAAGCTTGTTGGGAGGGTTGGTGGGGTGTGGGTAGAGATAGGGAATATTGGCATAAAGTATAAATTTACCCTTCTACCATTGTAGAATAATTTGTAAAAACAGTTAAGTCAATACATTCGTTTATATGATGAAATAATAGTGTTTAATACTGCTCGATATTTCTTCTTGGTGCTAAGAAATTTGTCATATCACAGATGAATCAGTACAAGAGACAGCCGTGGACAATATCGAGGCCTCAACACCTGCCGCTGTATATAAAGATGCAGTAATAGGTAAATATATTTGATGTCAAGGAATATTTATTATAGTAGGAGGTTATAGGTAAGACCACCGTCTCAGAAAACAATGTATTGAGGCTAGAAATCGAGCTCATATAGTGTTAGGATACATTGCTAGGAGTATTATAAATAGAATTGTCGAGATTATTCTTATAGATTGGATAAAATTTTGTTAGAGTCAGTGCTGAGAATGATGAGCAAAATAATAGATGTGAATCGTAATTTTAGTTATGGAAATAGAAATGTTTAACAATTCAACACTGTCAAATTATCTAGGTATATAAAAATTATTATTATCAATATTACTGTAGGTATACCATTAGAATGTTTATTATAACTATTGATATTAACTCAGTTAGTACATATAATGCATTAAAGGACTTAACACTTAATATAATAATTCCAATGTTTGATTTTATATAGAACAATGTTTTGTTAACTTTTCAAACAAATTAAACCGATCTTGTAAAACTTTGTGATATTAATAGTAGGCGTGGCACAGATGAAGGCAGGTGACGAGACATTTTTTGTGCTCAGTTCTATCATGGCTACCATTGAAATCACTTGTGGAGGTTGCGAATTCGATTATTGGGAAATAATCGCAAAATTTCATTCCAAAAACGATTTGGCTTACGAGTTTCTGAGGGAACACGGTATCCTACCAGCAGCTGTTCAGTGTCCCCACTGTGTGGCTCCTTGGAGGAATAGTAGAGGATGACCCACAGCCAGGAATTTCA
The DNA here is from genome assembly GCA_036785275.1 of Cancer borealis. Taxonomy (NCBI): domain Eukaryota; kingdom Metazoa; phylum Arthropoda; class Malacostraca; order Decapoda; family Cancridae; genus Cancer; species Cancer borealis. The sequence goes on along the minus strand of JAXIVD010000179.1, from coordinate 103,326 downwards.
TGCTCTCGTTAAGGTATTGTGAGTTATGAAATTATACTTACTAAATTTGTAATTCAACCAATAATTAAGTTAGGTTAGATTATAACAGTGTCAGCGGGGGGGAGGGGGGGGACCATGGAGGGCGCTGCCCCCCCGGTTAGGATAGGTTAGGGTAAATTAGGTTAGGTTAGGTTACAACAGTGTCAGCGGAGGGGTCCAGGGAGGGCTGCGTGTTAGGATAGGTTAGGGCATAGACTACACTATACTTGACTGGACACTCGAAATCTGACCTTTTGCAAACCGGTCCTACAGCAGATTTTTAGAAAAATCAAATAAAATACTTAGAAATAAGATAGGAATCTCAAATAAAAAGCAAACACTTCAGAGTGATGTAGAGAATATGTTTATGAGCAACAAAAACAAATTAGTCAACGTACGTCATCAGTGGGCGACAATTATTAAATCCAAAGAAACCAAGAAAAACACAAAATTTGCAATAATTTCTAGGAATATTGGAATTTCAATCTGAAAACACTTACATGCATAGCCCATGTAGTCTATATTAATATGCAATACCATAGAATACACCATACGTGACTGTGCACTCGAAATCGGGTCTTTCGCAAATGTGTCCTGAGGCGATTTTTTGTTTGTTTTATTTGAATAAAATACTTAAAATCATCATAGAAACCTCAAACAAAAAGCAAACACCTCAGAGTGATGTGAAGAATATGTTTATGAGCAACAAAAACAAATTAGTCAACATACGTCATCGGTGGGCGACAATTATTAAATCCTGACACCAATAAAAACACCAAATTTGCAATAATTTCCAGGAATATTGGAATTTCAATCTGAAAACACTTACATGCATAGCCCATGTAGTTTATATTAATATGCAATACCATAGAATACACCATACGTGACTGTGCACTCGAAATCGGGTCTTTCGTAAATGTGTCCTGAGGCGATTTTTTGTTTGTTCTATTTGAATAAAATACTTAAAATCATCATAGAAACCTCAAACAAAAAGCAAACAACTCACAGTGATGTGAAGTATATGTTTATGAGCAACAAAAACAAATTAGTCAACATACGTCATCGGTGGGCGACAATTATTAAATCCTAAGACACCAATAAAAACACCATATTTGCAATAATTTCCAGGAATATTGAAATTTTAAACTGAAAACGCATACATATGTACCGAGGGTCAGACGTTGGTTTACGAACAGAAAACGAATATAAAAATAATGGACAACTTTAATGATGAATAAAGTAAATAAAGTACTCGCTATATCCGTGGTGGTGCTCTTACAAATGCTTATCCACCCTTAGCGACACAAACATAAACATATACCTTAACACAAATATTCCTATTCTATCCTACCTAACTATACGTGAGGGAACTGATGGAAAAACGACCAAAATACACTCACGCCACAAATATTGTTTGAGAGTCACTGGGTCCTTCTGGCCGTCGTCCTTGTTTGAGAGGCAACTCCACATGCAGCCTTCGTCAAACACCAACCGAAAAACAGTCTTTTGCTGGTCCTCTCGGCAGCTGTATCCGGGAGGACAATTTACTGTTAGATATTAATAACAATGTTTTTTCAAGTCTGGCAAGGCTTTTAGGAACACTGAAGGCTTACCTGTCTGGAGCGGGGTCACGGAACACTAGTGACTGACCTTCCGCCCAGACCGGTATATATATCCTCAGTTCCAGTGACGTCACGCGTTTTTTCCATCATCCTCTTTCGCTAGTAGTACCTACTCTAACCATAACAAGGTATCTTAACGAGCGTCGAGAATACGAGGATTTACCGGTGATTCCGCAAAGGAATCACCGTAATGATAGTTGGCCCGTTGTACTCGGTACACGGCTTTCCTCTTTAAAAAAAATAAATCCTCGTATTCTCACACTCGTAAGAACATGAGTTTATATATTATCAACATAAGTCGGGACCGGTCTTCTTCTTCTTTCTTCTTCTTCTTGTCTCTATGCAAGACTTCCGAGTCAGACGTGACTCGACCTCCTGGTCGGAATAGGTGAACCCAACTCCCAACCAGTCCTGGCAAACTGAGCAGGGTGGTGATCCTCGACGGGGTCTCACCAAAGCCTTCATCCATGGGGGGGTGAACTTCCAGTCCTTTACCTGGGCACTACAGAGCCCCCAGGACTGCGGTGATCTCTGCTTCAGCTGCGGGACCAGTTTACCAGTTCGGCATCTCCTCGCCGCTGCAAAAGAGTTTTTATAGGCAGTAACCTTTCCTTTAACCACCCAGGGGTCTACTTACTACCATCTCTCCCTCTCAACACTCCTCTAGGAATTCCTCCCAGGCCTTCGGGCTCTGCGTGGTTCCTCCGTGTCATCCTCATCCTCGGAAGGAAACACGATCTCGCTCATGTCGACTATAGAACCTCCATCACCCACAACTAGTGTTAACTTGTCCGCGGCACGGTGGATTGTGTCGCCGTTGACAGAGAGGTGGTGGGTGGTTGTAATGATGGTTGTAGTAGTAACTGCCTCGTCCACCCTCGAAGTGGAGGAGTGTGTATTTGGCACCACCATAGTCGCCCTCACGTATAAGTTAATATCCCTAACTCCCGCGTCACACTCATCCGACGTTTCAATTTAAAAAAACATAGCATGGGCTTTCCGTTTCATTACCGTGGGCACCACCAACGAATCGAGCAAGGTGTTATTTCTTTTCTGTTTAGAATAATAAAGGACTCCATCTTCCTCTGATCGTGATGACCGACTTCTGAACACTCAGGTTTTATTGCTCCACCAAGCGCTTGTTCACCCACTTCTGTTATTTCCTCCTGGGGAAACCACGAGTCGCCTAACAAGTCTATCTGAGAATTCATAATTAAAATTTAATTGGAGGGGGAAAGGACGCCCGGCGATCCGAAGACCGCGACTCACTTAACAATCTGGGGACCCATGCCCGCGGGGAAGACTTTGAGCAGCCTTTCCACTAGACCGAAAGTGTGGTAAAAGTTTATCAGACATATTAATTACTACTCTGGGAGTAACCCCAGTGTTCCTCAGGTTGAAAGACATGGGCATTGCAAATGGCACCTGTCAGCTTGTTCTTTACCCTCTCCCTACCCTCGCGGTCAAAACGTACCCCATCTGATTTTAAGGAGTACCAAAAGGGCTTAGCACCAAAGGTAATAAACCCCTTACCCCGCAGAGCTCTTTTTTGTAGTTTGTTGTTAACCCCCTTGGCCACTTTGTTGTAAGCCTCCTGTTCGATCTGAGGCCTCCAACGTGTTTCCGTCAATCGTGGCTCAATCAGACAAATCTTTACTTTGGGGGTACAACGAGCCTCCAGTTGTTCTACAATGCTCTTTATGTCACTAACGATGTCCGTTACTTTACACCCGGAGTGGATGTCATTACTCCCCAGCCACAAGATCACCATGTCATATCGGCCATTAAATACCGCGGTTAGGTGGTCATTGTTAAAAAATGACCGGGCTGTGGCCCTAGGTGACCTGAATATCTGAACCTCAACAGGCGAGGGCAAGTCGTCAAGGTGAGAGGGCACTTGGCTATGCCCTACGATCGCTACTTTGAACTTCATACTAATGCTACCACTAACACAAAAAAAATACACAATATATCACTATTAACACTACGTAAATATTTCAATCACCAATCACTAATCACTACTCTGTAAGGGAATAAAAAATTAACTGGAAGGGGGGCTAATTATCTATTTAACTAGCACACTGTAGCTACCCGCCGAGGCAAGTGTCCAGTCCACCATCCCAGGAAGCAGGTCACAACCCCTGACTAACACCTGGTACCCATTCACTGCTGGGTAGACAGGGGCATAGGTGTAAGGAGACCGCCCGTCTTTCTCCGCTCCGCCCGGGAATCGAACCCAGGATTCCTCAGTTGTGAGCCGAGTGTGCTAACCACTGCACTACGGAGTACCCCCTCCTGGGGTACCGCTGCCACCGCTGGTGGCAGCGGTGTAGATGCAAATTACGCATCAGCCCACGTTGTCCGGAGGACGCTACGTAGTGCTAGTTAGGTAGGTAGTTAGCCCCCCCCAAGTCATTTTTTTTTATTATTCTCTTAGTGGTAATAGGGATAATCGTAGTTTAGATGTTTAAAGTAGCCATTGTAGGGCATAGCCAAGTGCCCTCTCACCTGGACCACTTACCCTCTCCTATTGATGTCCAGATATTTAAATCACCTGGAGCCACAGCCCGGTCTTTTTTTCATAATGAACACCTGACCGCTGTATTCAACAGCCGTTATGACATGGTGATTTTGTGGCTGGGGAGTAATGACATCCACCCCCGGTGTCAGGTGAAGGACATCGTCAATAACATAAAGAGCATTGTAGAACAACTGGAGGCTCGTTGTACCCCCAAAGTAAAGATTTGTCTGATTGAGCCACGATTGACGGAAACACGTTGGAGGCTCCAGTCTCTCAGGAGGCGTGGGTTCGGATCCCACCGCTGCCACCACTGTACCGAGGGTCCGACGTTGTTTTACGAACAGAAAACGAATATAAAAATAATGGACAACTTTAATGATGAATAAAATAAATAAAGTACTCGCTATATCCGTGGTAGTGCTCTTACAAATGCTTATCCACCCTTAGCGACACAAACATAAACATATACCTTAACACAAATATTCCTATTCTATCCTACCTAACTATACGTGAGGGAACTGATGGAAAAACGACCAAAATACACTCACGCCACAAATAATGTTTGAGAGTCACTGGGTCCTTCTGGCCGTCGTCCTTGTTTGAGAGGCAACTCCACATGCAGCCTTCGTCAAACACCAACCGAAAGACGAGTCTTTTGCTGGTCCTCTCGGCAGCTGTATCCGGGAGGACAATTTACTGTTAGATATTAATAACAATGTTTTTCAAGTGTGGCAAGGCTTTTAGGAACACTGAAGGCTTACCTGTCTGGAGCGGGGTCACGGAACACTAGTGACTGACCTCCCGCCCAGACCGGTATATATATCCTCAGTTCCAGTGACGTCACGCGTTTTTTCCATCATCCTCTTTCGCTAGTAGTACCTACTCTAACCATAACAAGGTATCTTAACGAGCGTCGAGAATACGAGGATTTACCGGTGATTCCGCAAAGGAATCACCGTAATGATAGTTGGCCCGTTGTACTCGGTACACGGCTTTCCTCTTTAAAAAAAATAAATCCTCGTATTCTCACACTCTTAAGAACATGAGTTTATATATTATCAACATAAGTCGGGACCGGTCTTCTTCTTCTTCTTCTTCTTCCTTCTTGTCTCTATGCAAGACTTCCGAGTCAGACGTGACTCGACCTCCTGGTCGGAATAGGTGAACCCAACTCCCAACCAGTCCTGGCAAACTGAGCAGGGTGGTGATCCTCGACGGGGTCTCACCAAAGCCTTCATCCATGGGGGGTGAACTTCCAGTCCCTTACCTGGGCACTACAGAGCCCCCAGGACTGCGGTGATCTCTGCTTCAGCTGCGGGACCAGTTTACCAGTTCGGCATCTCCTCGCCGCTGCAAAAGAGTTTTTATAGGCAGTAACCTTTCCTTAGAACACTCAGGGGTCTATTAATCTCTCTCCTCAGCACTCCTCTACGTATCTTCTCACAGGCCTCCGTTGTCGGGCTGTGCGTGGCTCTTCCATATCATCCTCACCATCCTCGGAAGGCAACACGATCTCGCTCATGTCGATTATATACCCCTCCTCCCCTACAAAACGTTTTAATTTGTCTGGTGCCCGGAGGATTGTGTCGCCACTGAAAGTGTTTTCCAGCTCGTATGACACTCCTCCCTGCTTCACTTCCTTCACTTTATAGGGGCCAATCCACTTTATCCCTAGTTTGCGTTCGATGGAAGAGCTAATTTGTTCTTTCTTTACCCACACTAGATCACCCACACTTACTGTTTGTTCTTTTCTACCGAGATTAGCTCGCGCCAACCACTTCCGGCTGTTGTCACGGGATGTTTGCTTCACTACCTCCAGGGCGACACCAATGTCTATCTCATCGTCCACCTGTGGTAGAGTTATCCCTATAACTCTCGGAGCGTGGCGATTGAACATTAAGTAGTGTGGTTGTTCTCCTGTGGTCTCGTGTACCGCCGCGTTGAGTATTTGTTGGCACTGGGTGATATAGTCGGGCCACTTAGTTGGTTGACCCTTACTCAAGCACGCTAACACGGACTTAAGGGTTCTATGTAAACTCATGTTCTTAAGAGTGTGAGAATACGAGGATTTATTTTTTTTAAAGAGGAAAGCCGTGTACCGAGTACAACGGGCCAACTATCATTACGGTGTAGATGCAAATTACGCATCAGCCCACGTTGTCCGGAGGACGCTACAGTGTGCTAGTTAAATAGATAATTAGCCCCCCTTCCAGTTAATTTTTTATTCCCTTACAGAGTAGTGATTAGTGATTGGTGATTAGAATAGTTACGTAGAGTTAATAGTGATGCATTGTTTTCTTTTTTTAAGTGTTAGTGATAGTGTTAGTGGACTAATACGCTCAAAGTCTCCTCTGCGCGCACCTGTCCCCAGGACTAGTAAGTGAGTCGCGACCTTCGGGTCGCTGAGCACCCTTCCCCTCCCCTCCGTATCTGCGTGGATACGGCTTAACTAAATTTAACAGGTGGTATTTTTTTTTTAGTTCTTGAATTTTTTTTTTGCTTTAACTTTTGATTAGTGTGATTAAGATTCAATTCACGGGTTAGATTTGAAAGAGGAAGAAGAATTTTTTTTTCTTAAGGTCGTATGGGTCCTTTCCCCCCTCCAATTAAATTTTAATTATGAATTCTCAGATAGACTTGTTAGGCGACTCGTGGTTTCCCCAGGAGGAAATAACAGAAGTGGGTGAACAAGCGCTTGGTGGAGCAATAAAACCAGAGTGTTCAGAAGTCGGTCATCACGATCAGAGGAAGATGGAGTCCTTTATTATTCTAAACAGAAAAGAGATAACACCTTGCTCGATTCGTTGGTGGTGCCCACGGTAATGAAACGGAAAGCCCATACTATGTTATTAAAATTTTAAGGTCGAATGAGTGTGACGCGGTAGTTAGGGATATTAACTTATACGTGAGGGCGACTATGGTGGTGCCAAATACACACTCCTCCACTTCGAGGGTGGACGAGGCAGTTACTACTACAACCATCATTACAACCACCACCTCAGTGTCAACGGCGACACAATCCACCGTGCCGCGGACAAGTTACCACTAGTTGTGGGTGATGGAGGTTCTATAGTCGACATGAGCGAGATCGTGTTTTCTTCCGAGGATGAGGATGACACGGAGGAACCACGCAGAGCCCGAAGGCCTGTGAGGAATTCCTAGAAGAGTGTTGAGAGGGAGAGATGGTAGTAAGTAGACCCCTGGGTGGTTAAAGGAAAGGTTACTGCCTATAAAAACTCTTTTGCAGCGGCGAGGAGATGCCGAACTGGTAAACTGGTCCCGCAGCTGAAGCAGAGATCACCGCAGTCCTGGGGGCTCTGTAGTGCCCAGGTAAAGGACTGGAAGTTCACCCCCCATGGATGAAGGCTTTGGTGAGACCCCGTCGAGGATCACCACCCTGCTCAGTTTGCCAGGACTGGTTGGGAGTTGGGTTCACCTATTCCGACCAGGAGGTAGAGTCACGTCTGACTCGGAAGTCTTGCATAGAGACAAGAAGGAAGAAGAAGAAGAAGACCGGTCCCGACTTGTGTTGATAATATATAAACTCATGTTCTTACGAGTGTGAGAATACGAGGATTTATTTTTTTTTAAAGAGGAAAGCCGTGTACTGAGTACAACGGGCCAACTATCATTACGGTGATTCCTTTGCGGAATCACCGGTAAATCCTCGTATTCTCGACGCTCGTTAAGATACCTAGTTATGGTTAGAGTAGGTACTACTAGCGAAAGAGGATGATGGGAAAAACGCGTGACGTCACTGGAACTGAGGATATATATACCGGTCTGGGCGGGAGGTCAGTCACTAGTGTTCCGTGACCCCGCTCCAGACAGGTAAGCCTTCAGTGTTCCTAAAAGCCTTGCCACACTTGAAAAACATTGTTATTAATATCTAACGGTAAATTGTCCTCCCGGATACAGCTGCCGAGAGGACCAGCAAAAGACTCGTCTTTCGGTTGGTGTTTGACGAAGGCTGCATGTGGAGTTGCTTCTCAAACAAGGACGACGGCCAGAAGGACCCAGTGACTCTCAAACAATATTTGTGGCGTGAGTGTATTTTGGTCGTTTTTCCATCAGTTCCCTCACGTATAGTTAGGTAGGATAGAATAGGAATATTTGTGTTAAGGTATATGTTCATGTTTGTGTCGCTAAGGGTGGATAAGCATTTGTAAGAGCACCACCACGGATATAGCGAGTACTTTATTTATTTTATTCATCATTAAAGTTGTCCATTATTTTTATATTCGTTTTCTGTTCGTATCCCACCGCTGCCACCACTGTACCGAGGGTCAGACGTTGGTTTACGAACAGAAAACGAATATAAAAATAATGGACAACTTTAATGATGAATAAAGTAAATAAAGTACTCGCTATATCCGTGGTGGTGCTCTTACAAATGCTTATCCACCCTTAGCGACACAAACATAAACATATACCTTAACACAAATATTCCTATTCTATCCTACCTAACTATACGTGAGGGAACTGATGGAAAAACGACCAAAATACACTCACGCCACAAATATTGTTTGAGAGTCACTGGGTCCTTCTGGCCGTCGTCCTTGTTTGAGAGGCAACTCCACATGCAGCCTTCGTCAAACACCAACCGAAAAACAGTCTTTTGCTGGTCCTCTCGGCAGCTGTATCCGGGAGGACAATTTACTGTTAGATATTAATAACAATGTTTTTTCAAGTGTGGCAAGGCTTTTAGGAACACTGAAGGCTTACCTGTCTGGAGCGGGGTCACGGAACACTAGTGACTGACCTTCCGCCCAGACCGGTATATATATCCTCAGTTCCAGTGACGTCACGCGTTTTTTCCATCATCCTCTTTCGCTAGTAGTACCTACTCTAACCATAACAAGGTATCTTAACGAGCGTCGAGAATACGAGGATTTACCGGTGATTCCGCAAAGGAATCACCGTAATGATAGTTGGCCCGTTGTACTCGGTACACATACATAACCAATATAGTCCATACTAATATACATGCATGCTTGAAATAATATTTGAAACTATTTCCAAATATTCTGTTTGGTTTTCTACGTTTTCACTGAGCATGGCAGGATACACAACACCTTAGTGTTGAGAGTAATTGTAAAATATAAGCAAAACTTGAACACAACACCTTAAGTCACTCGTAATCAATTCACTCATACTCATACTTCACTCATACTTTCATATACCCATAAATAACATCAAGAAGAAAAAATTTAACATTCCTAATCAACTTACGATGTTTGCTGAGTGTCATCGAGAGAGCGTTTCTCAGAGACTGTGTAAAATAACTCCATTGTAATTCCTTATTGGTGATGGTCTCTAGTCAGCTCTTTGGTTTCATTGCCTCCTCCTCCTCTTCTATCTAGCAATGTTCTTTCCAATGATCTTATCACCATACATCACTTTCCCGGCGTACGTACTTTTCCTTTTACCCTGCCATGCTCAGTGAAAACGTAGAAAACAAAAAAAATATTTGGAAATAGTTTCAAATCTTATTTCAAGCATGATTCAGAGTATACAATAGAAGCTGATGAAGCTACGGTCACACTAGGTTTTGCTAACGCTAGCCTGGCTTCCGTTTTTTCTGGATTTACAGCGATATGACTACCAGTCTGGTCAACGTAGAACTAACCTTGTGGAATTAGCTGATCATAACAACAACACAAGCCGTTATGGAGGAAGCACTTCTCTTCTTCTTCTTCTGCTCATGAACATTTTCCATGAGACTTATAATAGCGTCATGGGACCAATGAATTGAACTATTTATGTTGTTGACCTTTGTAAAGGATTGTTTTGGTCTTTTTCTTCTTCTTGTGACCTCTTTCGCCTTTTGCCTTTCGCGCCACGAATTGTTATGAAAAATTCATTCCCAAGCCGATATAACGATTATATGACATTTGATCACAATCAAATCATATTCAGGAATGGTTATTTCACAATATGTGATGTTTTATTTCAGAAATTTTTGCGATTTTGCCAGATTTTTTTGATATAAACAATATGCTTTATACACAACTACCACACGATTTTTCACTCAAACTTGTAATCTTTATGTTAATTTCCTATTTGCAAAAGTTGTAAAATCATTTTTTATGTTCAGCCATGGTTCAGCAATCATTACTGATTGTAAAGACATGACATACAATGTCCTAAGTAGAATATGAACTGATATATGAAGTATTATCTGTCATCACTCATAGCAGCGGAATCTATAGGACCGAAATGTAATATCGTCTGTCAGCGATTGTCGCGAGTGTCCAGTCAAGTATGGTGTAGTCTATGGTTAGGGTAAATTTGATTAGATTTTGGAAAATTTTCCTAAATCTAGGGAAATTCCCTTAGATTTTTCAAAGGCCATATATCACTCATATATGCCACCCCCCCAAAAAAAAACCCGATTCCCCACGGTCCCCCAAGCTTGTTGGGAGGGTTGGTGGGGTGTGGGTAGAGATAGGGAATATTGGCATAAAGTATAAATTTACCCTTCTACCATTGTAGAATAATTTGTAAAAACAGTTAAGTCAATACATTCGTTTATATGATGAAATAATAGTGTTTAATACTGCTCGATATTTCTTCTTGGTGCTAAGAAATTTGTCATATCACAGATGAATCAGTACAAGAGACAGCCGTGGACAATATCGAGGCCTCAACACCTGCCGCTGTATATAAAGATGCAGTAATAGGTAAATATATTTGATGTCAAGGAATATTTATTATAGTAGGAGGTTATAGGTAAGACCACCGTCTCAGAAAACAATGTATTGAGGCTAGAAATCGAGCTCATATAGTGTTAGGATACATTGCTAGGAGTATTATAAATAGAATTGTCGAGATTATTCTTATAGATTGGATAAAATTTTGTTAGAGTCAGTGCTGAGAATGATGAGCAAAATAATAGATGTGAATCGTAATTTTAGTTATGGAAATAGAAATGTTTAACAATTCAACACTGTCAAATTATCTAGGTATATAAAAATTATTATTATCAATATTACTGTAGGTATACCATTAGAATGTTTATTATAACTATTGATATTAACTCAGTTAGTACATATAATGCATTAAAGGACTTAACACTTAATATAATAATTCCAATGTTTGATTTTATATAGAACAATGTTTTGTTAACTTTTCAAACAAATTAAACCGATCTTGTAAAACTTTGTGATATTAATAGTAGGCGTGGCACAGATGAAGGCAGGTGACGAGACATTTTTTGTGCTCAGTTCTATCATGGCTACCATTGAAATCACTTGTGGAGGTTGCGAATTCGATTATTGGGAAATAATCGCAAAATTTCATTCCAAAAACGATTTGGCTTACGAGTTTCTGAGGGAACACGGTATCCTACCAGCAGCTGTTCAGTGTCCCCACTGTGTGGCTCCTTGGAGGAATAGTAGAGGATGACCCACAGCCAGGAATTTCATGCTCTCGTTAAGGTATTGTGAGTTATGAAATTATACTTACTAAATTTGTAATTCAACCAATAATTAAGTTAGGTTAGATTATAACAGTGTCAGCGGGGGGGAGGGGGGGGACCATGGAGGGCGCTGCCCCCCCGGTTAGGATAGGTTAGGGTAAATTAGGTTAGGTTAGGTTACAACAGTGTCAGCGGAGGGGTCCAGGGAGGGCTGCGTGTTAGGATAGGTTAGGGCATAGACTACACTATACTTGACTGGACACTCGAAATCTGACCTTTTGCAAACCGGTCCTACAGCAGATTTTTAGAAAAATCAAATAAAATACTTAGAAATAAGATAGGAATCTCAAATAAAAAGCAAACACTTCAGAGTGATGTAGAGAATATGTTTATGAGCAACAAAAACAAATTAGTCAACGTACGTCATCAGTGGGCGACAATTATTAAATCCAAAGAAACCAAGAAAAACACAAAATTTGCAATAATTTCTAGGAATATTGGAATTTCAATCTGAAAACACTTACATGCATAGCCCATGTAGTCTATATTAATATGCAATACCATAGAATACACCATACGTGACTGTGCACTCGAAATCGGGTCTTTCGCAAATGTGTCCTGAGGCGATTTTTTGTTTGTTTTATTTGAATAAAATACTTAAAATCATCATAGAAACCTCAAACAAAAAGCAAACACCTCAGAGTGATGTGAAGAATATGTTTATGAGCAACAAAAACAAATTAGTCAACATACGTCATCGGTGGGCGACAATTATTAAATCCTGACACCAATAAAAACACCAAATTTGCAATAATTTCCAGGAATATTGGAATTTCAATCTGAAAACACTTACATGCATAGCCCATGTAGTTTATATTAATATGCAATACCATAGAATACACCATACGTGACTGTGCACTCGAAATCGGGTCTTTCGTAAATGTGTCCTGAGGCGATTTTTTGTTTGTTCTATTTGAATAAAATACTTAAAATCATCATAGAAACCTCAAACAAAAAGCAAACAACTCACAGTGATGTGAAGTATATGTTTATGAGCAACAAAAACAAATTAGTCAACATACGTCATCGGTGGGCGACAATTATTAAATCCTAAGACACCAATAAAAACACCATATTTGCAATAATTTCCAGGAATATTGAAATTTTAAACTGAAAACGCATACATACATAACCAATATAGTCCATACTAATATACATGCATGCTTGAAATAATATTTGAAACTATTTCCAAATATTCTGTTTGGTTTTCTACGTTTTCACTGAGCATGGCAGGATACACAACACCTTAGTGTTGAGAGTAATTGTAAAATATAAGCAAAACTTGAACACAACACCTTAAGTCACTCGTAATCAATTCACTCATACTCATACTTCACTCATACTTTCATATACCCATAAATAACATCAAGAAGAAAAAATTTAACATTCCTAATCAACTTACGATGTTTGCTGAGTGTCATCGAGAGAGCGTTTCTCAGAGACTGTGTAAAATAACTCCATTGTAATTCCTTATTGGTGATGGTCTCTAGTCAGCTCTTTGGTTTCATTGCCTCCTCCTCCTCTTCTATCTAGCAATGTTCTTTCCAATGATCTTATCACCATACATCACTTTCCCGGCGTACGTACTTTTCCTTTTACCCTGCCATGCTCAGTGAAAACGTAGAAAACAAAAAAAATATTTGGAAATAGTTTCAAATCTTATTTCAAGCATGATTCAGAGTATACAATAGAAGCTGATGAAGCTACGGTCACACTAGGTTTTGCTAACGCTAGCCTGGCTTCCGTTTTTTCTGGATTTACAGCGATATGACTACCAGTCTGGTCAACGTAGAACTAACCTTGTGGAATTAGCTGATCATAACAACAACACAAGCCGTTATGGAGGAAGCACTTCTCTTCTTCTTCTTCTGCTCATGAACATTTTCCATGAGACTTATAATAGCGTCATGGGACCAATGAATTGAACTATTTATGTTGTTGACCTTTGTAAAGGATTGTTTTGGTCTTTTTCTTCTTCTTGTGACCTCTTTCGCCTTTTGCCTTTCGCGCCACGAATTGTTATGAAAAATTCATTCCCAAGCCGATATAACGATTATATGACATTTGATCACAATCAAATCATATTCAGGAATGGTTATTTCACAATATGTGATGTTTTATTTCAGAAATTTTTGCGATTTTGCCAGATTTTTTTGATATAAACAATATGCTTTATACACAACTACCACACGATTTTTCACTCAAACTTGTAATCTTTATGTTAATTTCCTATTTGCAAAAGTTGTAAAATCATTTTTTATGTTCAGCCATGGTTCAGCAATCATTACTGATTGTAAAGACATGACATACAATGTCCTAAGTAGAATATGAACTGATATATGAAGTATTATCTGTCATCACTCATAGCAGCGGAATCTATAGGACCGAAATGTAATATCGTCTGTCAGCGATTGTCGCGAGTGTCCAGTCAAGTATGGTGTAGTCTATGGTTAGGGTAAATTTGATTAGATTTTGGAAAATTTTCCTAAATCTAGGGAAATTCCCTTAGATTTTTCAAAGGCCATATATCACTCATATATGCCACCCCCCCAAAAAAAAACCCGATTCCCCACGGTCCCCCAAGCTTGTTGGGAGGGTTGGTGGGGTGTGGGTAGAGATAGGGAATATTGGCATAAAGTATAAATTTACCCTTCTACCATTGTAGAATAATTTGTAAAAACAGTTAAGTCAATACATTCGTTTATATGATGAAATAATAGTGTTTAATACTGCTCGATATTTCTTCTTGGTGCTAAGAAATTTGTCATATCACAGATGAATCAGTACAAGAGACAGCCGTGGACAATATCGAGGCCTCAACACCTGCCGCTGTATATAAAGATGCAGTAATAGGTAAATATATTTGATGTCAAGGAATATTTATTATAGTAGGAGGTTATAGGTAAGACCACCGTCTCAGAAAACAATGTATTGAGGCTAGAAATCGAGCTCATATAGTGTTAGGATACATTGCTAGGAGTATTATAAATAGAATTGTCGAGATTATTCTTATAGATTGGATAAAATTTTGTTAGAGTCAGTGCTGAGAATGATGAGCAAAATAATAGATGTGAATCGTAATTTTAGTTATGGAAATAGAAATGTTTAACAATTCAACACTGTCAAATTATCTAGGTATATAAAAATTATTATTATCAATATTACTGTAGGTATACCATTAGAATGTTTATTATAACTATTGATATTAACTCAGTTAGTACATATAATGCATTAAAGGACTTAACACTTAATATAATAATTCCAATGTTTGATTTTATATAGAACAATGTTTTGTTAACTTTTCAAACAAATTAAACCGATCTTGTAAAACTTTGTGATATTAATAGTAGGCGTGGCACAGATGAAGGCAGGTGACGAGACATTTTTTGTGCTCAGTTCTATCATGGCTACCATTGAAATCACTTGTGGAGGTTGCGAATTCGATTATTGGGAAATAATCGCAAAATTTCATTCCAAAAACGATTTGGCTTACGAGTTTCTGAGGGAACACGGTATCCTACCAGCAGCTGTTCAGTGTCCCCACTGTGTGGCTCCTTGGAGGAATAGTAGAGGATGACCCACAGCCAGGAATTTCATGCTCTCGTTAAGGTATTGTGAGTTATGAAATTATACTTACTAAATTTGTAATTCAACCAATAATTAAGTTAGGTTAGATTATAACAGTGTCAGCGGGGGGGAGGGGGGGGACCATGGAGGGCGCTGCCCCCCCGGTTAGGATAGGTTAGGGTAAATTAGGTTAGGTTAGGTTACAACAGTGTCAGCGGAGGGGTCCAGGGAGGGCTGCGTGTTAGGATAGGTTAGGGCATAGACTACACTATACTTGACTGGACACTCGAAATCTGACCTTTTGCAAACCGGTCCTACAGCAGATTTTTAGAAAAATCAAATAAAATACTTAGAAATAAGATAGGAATCTCAAATAAAAAGCAAACACTTCAGAGTGATGTAGAGAATATGTTTATGAGCAACAAAAACAAATTAGTCAACGTACGTCATCAGTGGGCGACAATTATTAAATCCAAAGAAACCAAGAAAAACACAAAATTTGCAATAATTTCTAGGAATATTGGAATTTCAATCTGAAAACACTTACATGCATAGCCCATGTAGTCTATATTAATATGCAATACCATAGAATACACCATACGTGACTGTGCACTCGAAATCGGGTCTTTCGCAAATGTGTCCTGAGGCGATTTTTTGTTTGTTTTATTTGAATAAAATACTTAAAATCATCATAGAAACCTCAAACAAAAAGCAAACACCTCAGAGTGATGTGAAGAATATGTTTATGAGCAACAAAAACAAATTAGTCAACATACGTCATCGGTGGGCGACAATTATTAAATCCTGACACCAATAAAAACACCAAATTTGCAATAATTTCCAGGAATATTGGAATTTCAATCTGAAAACACTTACATGCATAGCCCATGTAGTTTATATTAATATGCAATACCATAGAATACACCATACGTGACTGTGCACTCGAAATCGGGTCTTTCGTAAATGTGTCCTGAGGCGATTTTTTGTTTGTTCTATTTGAATAAAATACTTAAAATCATCATAGAAACCTCAAACAAAAAGCAAACAACTCACAGTGATGTGAAGTATATGTTTATGAGCAACAAAAACAAATTAGTCAACATACGTCATCGGTGGGCGACAATTATTAAATCCTAAGACACCAATAAAAACACCATATTTGCAATAATTTCCAGGAATATTGAAATTTTAAACTGAAAACGCATACATATGTACCGAGGGTCAGACGTTGGTTTACGAACAGAAAACGAATATAAAAATAATGGACAACTTTAATGATGAATAAAGTAAATAAAGTACTCGCTATATCCGTGGGGGTGCTCTTACAAATGCTTATCCACCCTTAGCGACACAAACATAAACATATACCTTAACACAAATATTCCTATTCTATCCTACCTAACTATACGTGAGGGAACTGATGGAAAAACGACCAAAATACACTCACGCCACAAATATTGTTTGAGAGTCACTGGGTCCTTCTGGCCGTCGTCCTTGTTTGAGAGGCAACTCCACATGCAGCCTTCGTCAAACACCAACCGAAAAACAGTCTTTTGCTGGTCCTCTCGGCAGCTGTATCCGGGAGGACAATTTACTGTTAGATATTAATAACAATGTTTTTTCAAGTCTGGCAAGGCTTTTAGGAACACTGAAGGCTTACCTGTCTGGAGCGGGGTCACGGAACACTAGTGACTGACCTTCCGCCCAGACCGGTATATATATCCTCAGTTCCAGTGACGTCACGCGTTTTTTCCATCATCCTCTTTCGCTAGTAGTACCTACTCTAACCATAACAAGGTATCTTAACGAGCGTCGAGAATACGAGGATTTACCGGTGATTCCGCAAAGGAATCACCGTAATGATAGTTGGCCCGTTGTACTCGGTACACGGCTTTCCTCTTTAAAAAAAATAAATCCTCGTATTCTCACACTCGTAAGAACATGAGTTTATATATTATCAACATAAGTCGGGACCGGTCTTCTTCTTCTTTCTTCTTCTTCTTGTCTCTATGCAAGACTTCCGAGTCAGACGTGACTCGACCTCCTGGTCGGAATAGGTGAACCCAACTCCCAACCAGTCCTGGCAAACTGAGCAGGGTGGTGATCCTCGACGGGGTCTCACCAAAGCCTTCATCCATGGGGGGGTGAACTTCCAGTCCTTTACCTGGGCACTACAGAGCCCCCAGGACTGCGGTGATCTCTGCTTCAGCTGCGGGACCAGTTTACCAGTTCGGCATCTCCTCGCCGCTGCAAAAGAGTTTTTATAGGCAGTAACCTTTCCTTTAACCACCCAGGGGTCTACTTACTACCATCTCTCCCTCTCAACACTCCTCTAGGAATTCCTCCCAGGCCTTCGGGCTCTGCGTGGTTCCTCCGTGTCATCCTCATCCTCGGAAGGAAACACGATCTCGCTCATGTCGACTATAGAACCTCCATCACCCACAACTAGTGTTAACTTGTCCGCGGCACGGTGGATTGTGTCGCCGTTGACAGAGAGGTGGTGGGTGGTTGTAATGATGGTTGTAGTAGTAACTGCCTCGTCCACCCTCGAAGTGGAGGAGTGTGTATTTGGCACCACCATAGTCGCCCTCACGTATAAGTTAATATCCCTAACTCCCGCGTCACACTCATCCGACGTTTCAATTTAAAAAAACATAGCATGGGCTTTCCGTTTCATTACCGTGGGCACCACCAACGAATCGAGCAAGGTGTTATTTCTTTTCTGTTTAGAATAATAAAGGACTCCATCTTCCTCTGATCGTGATGACCGACTTCTGAACACTCAGGTTTTATTGCTCCACCAAGCGCTTGTTCACCCACTTCTGTTATTTCCTCCTGGGGAAACCACGAGTCGCCTAACAAGTCTATCTGAGAATTCATAATTAAAATTTAATTGGAGGGGGAAAGGACGCCCGGCGATCCGAAGACCGCGACTCACTTAACAATCTGGGGACCCATGCCCGCGGGGAAGACTTTGAGCAGCCTTTCCACTAGACCGAAAGTGTGGTAAAAGTTTATCAGACATATTAATTACTACTCTGGGAGTAACCCCAGTGTTCCTCAGGTTGAAAGACATGGGCATTGCAAATGGCACCTGTCAGCTTGTTCTTTACCCTCTCCCTACCCTCGCGGTCAAAACGTACCCCATCTGATTTTAAGGAGTACCAAAAGGGCTTAGCACCAAAGGTAATAAACCCCTTACCCCGCAGAGCTCTTTTTTGTAGTTTGTTGTTAACCCCCTTGGCCACTTTGTTGTAAGCCTCCTGTTCGATCTGAGGCCTCCAACGTGTTTCCGTCAATCGTGGCTCAATCAGACAAATCTTTACTTTGGGGGTACAACGAGCCTCCAGTTGTTCTACAATGCTCTTTATGTCACTAACGATGTCCGTTACTTTACACCCGGAGTGGATGTCATTACTCCCCAGCCACAAGATCACCATGTCATATCGGCCATTAAATACCGCGGTTAGGTGGTCATTGTTAAAAAATGACCGGGCTGTGGCCCTAGGTGACCTGAATATCTGAACCTCAACAGGCGAGGGCAAGTCGTCAAGGTGAGAGGGCACTTGGCTATGCCCTACGATCGCTACTTTGAACTTCATACTAATGCTACCACTAACACAAAAAAAATACACAATATATCACTATTAACACTACGTAAATATTTCAATCACCAATCACTAATCACTACTCTGTAAGGGAATAAAAAATTAACTGGAAGGGGGGCTAATTATCTATTTAACTAGCACACTGTAGCTACCCGCCGAGGCAAGTGTCCAGTCCACCATCCCAGGAAGCAGGTCACAACCCCTGACTAACACCTGGTACCCATTCACTGCTGGGTAGACAGGGGCATAGGTGTAAGGAGACCGCCCGTCTTTCTCCGCTCCGCCCGGGAATCGAACCCAGGATTCCTCAGTTGTGAGCCGAGTGTGCTAACCACTGCACTACGGAGTACCCCCTCCTGGGGTACCGCTGCCACCGCTGGTGGCAGCGGTGTAGATGCAAATTACGCATCAGCCCACGTTGTCCGGAGGACGCTACGTAGTGCTAGTTAGGTAGGTAGTTAGCCCCCCCCAAGTCATTTTTTTTTATTATTCTCTTAGTGGTAATAGGGATAATCGTAGTTTAGATGTTTAAAGTAGCCATTGTAGGGCATAGCCAAGTGCCCTCTCACCTGGACCACTTACCCTCTCCTATTGATGTCCAGATATTTAAATCACCTGGAGCCACAGCCCGGTCTTTTTTTCATAATGAACACCTGACCGCTGTATTCAACAGCCGTTATGACATGGTGATTTTGTGGCTGGGGAGTAATGACATCCACCCCCGGTGTCAGGTGAAGGACATCGTCAATAACATAAAGAGCATTGTAGAACAACTGGAGGCTCGTTGTACCCCCAAAGTAAAGATTTGTCTGATTGAGCCACGATTGACGGAAACACGTTGGAGGCTCCAGTCTCTCAGGAGGCGTGGGTTCGGATCCCACCGCTGCCACCACTGTACCGAGGGTCCGACGTTGTTTTACGAACAGAAAACGAATATAAAAATAATGGACAACTTTAATGATGAATAAAATAAATAAAGTACTCGCTATATCCGTGGTAGTGCTCTTACAAATGCTTATCCACCCTTAGCGACACAAACATAAACATATACCTTAACACAAATATTCCTATTCTATCCTACCTAACTATACGTGAGGGAACTGATGGAAAAACGACCAAAATACACTCACGCCACAAATAATGTTTGAGAGTCACTGGGTCCTTCTGGCCGTCGTCCTTGTTTGAGAGGCAACTCCACATGCAGCCTTCGTCAAACACCAACCGAAAGACGAGTCTTTTGCTGGTCCTCTCGGCAGCTGTATCCGGGAGGACAATTTACTGTTAGATATTAATAACAATGTTTTTCAAGTGTGGCAAGGCTTTTAGGAACACTGAAGGCTTACCTGTCTGGAGCGGGGTCACGGAACACTAGTGACTGACCTCCCGCCCAGACCGGTATATATATCCTCAGTTCCAGTGACGTCACGCGTTTTTTCCATCATCCTCTTTCGCTAGTAGTACCTACTCTAACCATAACAAGGTATCTTAACGAGCGTCGAGAATACGAGGATTTACCGGTGATTCCGCAAAGGAATCACCGTAATGATAGTTGGCCCGTTGTACTCGGTACACGGCTTTCCTCTTTAAAAAAAATAAATCCTCGTATTCTCACACTCTTAAGAACATGAGTTTATATATTATCAACATAAGTCGGGACCGGTCTTCTTCTTCTTCTTCTTCTTCCTTCTTGTCTCTATGCAAGACTTCCGAGTCAGACGTGACTCGACCTCCTGGTCGGAATAGGTGAACCCAACTCCCAACCAGTCCTGGCAAACTGAGCAGGGTGGTGATCCTCGACGGGGTCTCACCAAAGCCTTCATCCATGGGGGGTGAACTTCCAGTCCCTTACCTGGGCACTACAGAGCCCCCAGGACTGCGGTGATCTCTGCTTCAGCTGCGGGACCAGTTTACCAGTTCGGCATCTCCTCGCCGCTGCAAAAGAGTTTTTATAGGCAGTAACCTTTCCTTAGAACACTCAGGGGTCTATTAATCTCTCTCCTCAGCACTCCTCTACGTATCTTCTCACAGGCCTCCGTTGTCGGGCTGTGCGTGGCTCTTCCATATCATCCTCACCATCCTCGGAAGGCAACACGATCTCGCTCATGTCGATTATATACCCCTCCTCCCCTACAAAACGTTTTAATTTGTCTGGTGCCCGGAGGATTGTGTCGCCACTGAAAGTGTTTTCCAGCTCGTATGACACTCCTCCCTGCTTCACTTCCTTCACTTTATAGGGGCCAATCCACTTTATCCCTAGTTTGCGTTCGATGGAAGAGCTAATTTGTTCTTTCTTTACCCACACTAGATCACCCACACTTACTGTTTGTTCTTTTCTACCGAGATTAGCTCGCGCCAACCACTTCCGGCTGTTGTCACGGGATGTTTGCTTCACTACCTCCAGGGCGACACCAATGTCTATCTCATCGTCCACCTGTGGTAGAGTTATCCCTATAACTCTCGGAGCGTGGCGATTGAACATTAAGTAGTGTGGTTGTTCTCCTGTGGTCTCGTGTACCGCCGCGTTGAGTATTTGTTGGCACTGGGTGATATAGTCGGGCCACTTAGTTGGTTGACCCTTACTCAAGCACGCTAACACGGACTTAAGGGTTCTATGTAAACTCATGTTCTTAAGAGTGTGAGAATACGAGGATTTATTTTTTTTAAAGAGGAAAGCCGTGTACCGAGTACAACGGGCCAACTATCATTACGGTGTAGATGCAAATTACGCATCAGCCCACGTTGTCCGGAGGACGCTACAGTGTGCTAGTTAAATAGATAATTAGCCCCCCTTCCAGTTAATTTTTTATTCCCTTACAGAGTAGTGATTAGTGATTGGTGATTAGAATAGTTACGTAGAGTTAATAGTGATGCATTGTTTTCTTTTTTTAAGTGTTAGTGATAGTGTTAGTGGACTAATACGCTCAAAGTCTCCTCTGCGCGCACCTGTCCCCAGGACTAGTAAGTGAGTCGCGACCTTCGGGTCGCTGAGCACCCTTCCCCTCCCCTCCGTATCTGCGTGGATACGGCTTAACTAAATTTAACAGGTGGTATTTTTTTTTTAGTTCTTGAATTTTTTTTTTGCTTTAACTTTTGATTAGTGTGATTAAGATTCAATTCACGGGTTAGATTTGAAAGAGGAAGAAGAATTTTTTTTTCTTAAGGTCGTATGGGTCCTTTCCCCCCTCCAATTAAATTTTAATTATGAATTCTCAGATAGACTTGTTAGGCGACTCGTGGTTTCCCCAGGAGGAAATAACAGAAGTGGGTGAACAAGCGCTTGGTGGAGCAATAAAACCAGAGTGTTCAGAAGTCGGTCATCACGATCAGAGGAAGATGGAGTCCTTTATTATTCTAAACAGAAAAGAGATAACACCTTGCTCGATTCGTTGGTGGTGCCCACGGTAATGAAACGGAAAGCCCATACTATGTTATTAAAATTTTAAGGTCGAATGAGTGTGACGCGGTAGTTAGGGATATTAACTTATACGTGAGGGCGACTATGGTGGTGCCAAATACACACTCCTCCACTTCGAGGGTGGACGAGGCAGTTACTACTACAACCATCATTACAACCACCACCTCAGTGTCAACGGCGACACAATCCACCGTGCCGCGGACAAGTTACCACTAGTTGTGGGTGATGGAGGTTCTATAGTCGACATGAGCGAGATCGTGTTTTCTTCCGAGGATGAGGATGACACGGAGGAACCACGCAGAGCCCGAAGGCCTGTGAGGAATTCCTAGAAGAGTGTTGAGAGGGAGAGATGGTAGTAAGTAGACCCCTGGGTGGTTAAAGGAAAGGTTACTGCCTATAAAAACTCTTTTGCAGCGGCGAGGAGATGCCGAACTGGTAAACTGGTCCCGCAGCTGAAGCAGAGATCACCGCAGTCCTGGGGGCTCTGTAGTGCCCAGGTAAAGGACTGGAAGTTCACCCCCCATGGATGAAGGCTTTGGTGAGACCCCGTCGAGGATCACCACCCTGCTCAGTTTGCCAGGACTGGTTGGGAGTTGGGTTCACCTATTCCGACCAGGAGGTAGAGTCACGTCTGACTCGGAAGTCTTGCATAGAGACAAGAAGGAAGAAGAAGAAGAAGACCGGTCCCGACTTGTGTTGATAATATATAAACTCATGTTCTTACGAGTGTGAGAATACGAGGATTTATTTTTTTTTAAAGAGGAAAGCCGTGTACTGAGTACAACGGGCCAACTATCATTACGGTGATTCCTTTGCGGAATCACCGGTAAATCCTCGTATTCTCGACGCTCGTTAAGATACCTAGTTATGGTTAGAGTAGGTACTACTAGCGAAAGAGGATGATGGGAAAAACGCGTGACGTCACTGGAACTGAGGATATATATACCGGTCTGGGCGGGAGGTCAGTCACTAGTGTTCCGTGACCCCGCTCCAGACAGGTAAGCCTTCAGTGTTCCTAAAAGCCTTGCCACACTTGAAAAACATTGTTATTAATATCTAACGGTAAATTGTCCTCCCGGATACAGCTGCCGAGAGGACCAGCAAAAGACTCGTCTTTCGGTTGGTGTTTGACGAAGGCTGCATGTGGAGTTGCTTCTCAAACAAGGACGACGGCCAGAAGGACCCAGTGACTCTCAAACAATATTTGTGGCGTGAGTGTATTTTGGTCGTTTTTCCATCAGTTCCCTCACGTATAGTTAGGTAGGATAGAATAGGAATATTTGTGTTAAGGTATATGTTCATGTTTGTGTCGCTAAGGGTGGATAAGCATTTGTAAGAGCACCACCACGGATATAGCGAGTACTTTATTTATTTTATTCATCATTAAAGTTGTCCATTATTTTTATATTCGTTTTCTGTTCGTATCCCACCGCTGCCACCACTGTACCGAGGGTCAGACGTTGGTTTACGAACAGAAAACGAATATAAAAATAATGGACAACTTTAATGATGAATAAAGTAAATAAAGTACTCGCTATATCCGTGGTGGTGCTCTTACAAATGCTTATCCACCCTTAGCGACACAAACATAAACATATACCTTAACACAAATATTCCTATTCTATCCTACCTAACTATACGTGAGGGAACTGATGGAAAAACGACCAAAATACACTCACGCCACAAATATTGTTTGAGAGTCACTGGGTCCTTCTGGCCGTCGTCCTTGTTTGAGAGGCAACTCCACATGCAGCCTTCGTCAAACACCAACCGAAAAACAGTCTTTTGCTGGTCCTCTCGGCAGCTGTATCCGGGAGGACAATTTACTGTTAGATATTAATAACAATGTTTTTTCAAGTGTGGCAAGGCTTTTAGGAACACTGAAGGCTTACCTGTCTGGAGCGGGGTCACGGAACACTAGTGACTGACCTTCCGCCCAGACCGGTATATATATCCTCAGTTCCAGTGACGTCACGCGTTTTTTCCATCATCCTCTTTCGCTAGTAGTACCTACTCTAACCATAACAAGGTATCTTAACGAGCGTCGAGAATACGAGGATTTACCGGTGATTCCGCAAAGGAATCACCGTAATGATAGTTGGCCCGTTGTACTCGGTACACATACATAACCAATATAGTCCATACTAATATACATGCATGCTTGAAATAATATTTGAAACTATTTCCAAATATTCTGTTTGGTTTTCTACGTTTTCACTGAGCATGGCAGGATACACAACACCTTAGTGTTGAGAGTAATTGTAAAATATAAGCAAAACTTGAACACAACACCTTAAGTCACTCGTAATCAATTCACTCATACTCATACTTCACTCATACTTTCATATACCCATAAATAACATCAAGAAGAAAAAATTTAACATTCCTAATCAACTTACGATGTTTGCTGAGTGTCATCGAGAGAGCGTTTCTCAGAGACTGTGTAAAATAACTCCATTGTAATTCCTTATTGGTGATGGTCTCTAGTCAGCTCTTTGGTTTCATTGCCTCCTCCTCCTCTTCTATCTAGCAATGTTCTTTCCAATGATCTTATCACCATACATCACTTTCCCGGCGTACGTACTTTTCCTTTTACCCTGCCATGCTCAGTGAAAACGTAGAAAACAAAAAAAATATTTGGAAATAGTTTCAAATCTTATTTCAAGCATGATTCAGAGTATACAATAGAAGCTGATGAAGCTACGGTCACACTAGGTTTTGCTAACGCTAGCCTGGCTTCCGTTTTTTCTGGATTTACAGCGATATGACTACCAGTCTGGTCAACGTAGAACTAACCTTGTGGAATTAGCTGATCATAACAACAACACAAGCCGTTATGGAGGAAGCACTTCTCTTCTTCTTCTTCTGCTCATGAACATTTTCCATGAGACTTATAATAGCGTCATGGGACCAATGAATTGAACTATTTATGTTGTTGACCTTTGTAAAGGATTGTTTTGGTCTTTTTCTTCTTCTTGTGACCTCTTTCGCCTTTTGCCTTTCGCGCCACGAATTGTTATGAAAAATTCATTCCCAAGCCGATATAACGATTATATGACATTTGATCACAATCAAATCATATTCAGGAATGGTTATTTCACAATATGTGATGTTTTATTTCAGAAATTTTTGCGATTTTGCCAGATTTTTTTGATATAAACAATATGCTTTATACACAACTACCACACGATTTTTCACTCAAACTTGTAATCTTTATGTTAATTTCCTATTTGCAAAAGTTGTAAAATCATTTTTTATGTTCAGCCATGGTTCAGCAATCATTACTGATTGTAAAGACATGACATACAATGTCCTAAGTAGAATATGAACTGATATATGAAGTATTATCTGTCATCACTCATAGCAGCGGAATCTATAGGACCGAAATGTAATATCGTCTGTCAGCGATTGTCGCGAGTGTCCAGTCAAGTATGGTGTAGTCTATGGTTAGGGTAAATTTGATTAGATTTTGGAAAATTTTCCTAAATCTAGGGAAATTCCCTTAGATTTTTCAAAGGCCATATATCACTCATATATGCCACCCCCCCAAAAAAAAACCCGATTCCCCACGGTCCCCCAAGCTTGTTGGGAGGGTTGGTGGGGTGTGGGTAGAGATAGGGAATATTGGCATAAAGTATAAATTTACCCTTCTACCATTGTAGAATAATTTGTAAAAACAGTTAAGTCAATACATTCGTTTATATGATGAAATAATAGTGTTTAATACTGCTCGATATTTCTTCTTGGTGCTAAGAAATTTGTCATATCACAGATGAATCAGTACAAGAGACAGCCGTGGACAATATCGAGGCCTCAACACCTGCCGCTGTATATAAAGATGCAGTAATAGGTAAATATATTTGATGTCAAGGAATATTTATTATAGTAGGAGGTTATAGGTAAGACCACCGTCTCAGAAAACAATGTATTGAGGCTAGAAATCGAGCTCATATAGTGTTAGGATACATTGCTAGGAGTATTATAAATAGAATTGTCGAGATTATTCTTATAGATTGGATAAAATTTTGTTAGAGTCAGTGCTGAGAATGATGAACAAAATAATAGATGTGAATCGTAATTTTAGTTATGGAAATAGAAATGTTTAACAATTCAACACTGTCAAATTATCTAGGTATATAAAAATTATTATTATCAATATTACTGTAGGTATACCATTAGAATGTTTATTATAACTATTGATATTAACTCAGTTAGTACTTATAATGCATTAAAGGACTTAACACTTAATATAATAATTCCAATGTTTGATTTTATATAGAACAATGTTTTGTTAACTTTTCAAACAAATTAAACCGATCTTGTAAAACTTTGTGATATTAATAGTAGGCGTGGCACAGATGAAGGCAGGTGACGAGACATTTTTTGTGCTCAGTTCTATCATGGCTACCATTGAAATCACTTGTGGAGGTTGCGAATTCGATTATTGGGAAATAATCGCAAAATTTCATTCCAAAAACGATTTGGCTTACGAGTTTCTGAGGGAACACGGTATCCTACCAGCAGCTGTTCAGTGTCCCCACTGTGTGGCTCCTTGGAGGAATAGTAGAGGATGACCCACAGCCAGGAATTTCATGCTCTCGTTAAGGTATTGTGAGTTATGAAATTATACTTACTAAATTTGTAATTCAACCAATAATTAAGTTAGGTTAGATTATAACAGTGTCAGCGGGGGGGAGGGGGGGGGATCATGGAGGGCGCAGCCCCCCCGGTTAGGATAGGTTAGGGTAAATTAGGTTAGGTTAGGTTACAACAGTGTCAGCGGAGGGGTCCAGGGAGGGCTGCGTGTTAGGATAGGTTAGGGCATAGACTACACTATACTTGACTGGACACTCGAAATCTGACCTTTTGCAAACCGGTCCTACAGCAGATTTTTAGAAAAATCAAATAAAATACTTAGAAATAAGATAGGAATCTCAAATAAAAAGCAAACACTTCAGAGTGATGTAGAGAATATGTTTATGAGCAACAAAAACAAATTAGTCAACGTACGTCATCAGTGGGCGACAATTATTAAATCCAAAGAAACCAAGAAAAACACAAAATTTGCAATAATTTCTAGGAATATTGGAATTTCAATCTGAAAACACTTACATGCATAGCCCATGTAGTCTATATTAATATGCAATACCATAGAATACACCATACGTGACTGTGCACTCGAAATCGGGTCTTTCGCAAATGTGTCCTGAGGCGATTTTTTGTTTGTTTTATTTGAATAAAATACTTAAAATCATCATAGAAACCTCAAACAAAAAGCAAACACCTCAGAGTGATGTGAAGAATATGTTTATGAGCAACAAAAACAAATTAGTCAACATACGTCATCGGTGGGCGACAATTATTAAATCCTGACACCAATAAAAACACCAAATTTGCAATAATTTCCAGGAATATTGGAATTTCAATCTGAAAACACTTACATGCATTGCCCATGTAGTTTATATTAATATGCAATACCATAGAATACACCATACGTGACTGTGCACTCGAAATCGGGTCTTTCGTAAATGTGTCCTGAGGCGATTTTTTGTTTGTTCTATTTGAATAAAATACTTAAAATCATCATAGAAACCTCAAACAAAAAGCAAACAACTCACAGTGATGTGAAGTATATGTTTATGAGCAACAAAAACAAATTAGTCAACATACGTCATCGGTGGGCGACAATTATTAAATCCTAAGACACCAATAAAAACACCATATTTGCAATAATTTCCAGGAATATTGAAATTTTAAACTGAAAACGCATACATACATAACCAATATAGTCCATACTAATATACATGCATGCTTGAAATAATATTTGAAACTATTTCCAAATATTCTGTTTGGTTTTCTACGTTTTCACTGAGCATGGCAGGATACACAACACCTTAGTGTTGAGAGTAATTGTAAAATATAAGCAAAACTTGAACACAACACCTTAAGTCACTCGTAATCAATTCACTCATACTCATACTTCACTCATACTTTCATATACCCATAAATAACATCAAGAAGAAAAAATTTAACATTCCTAATCAACTTACGATGTTTGCTGAGTGTCATCGAGAGAGCGTTTCTCAGAGACTGTGTAAAATAACTCCATTGTAATTCCTTATTGGTGATGGTCTCTAGTCAGCTCTTTGGTTTCATTGCCTCCTCCTCCTCTTCTATCTAGCAATGTTCTTTCCAATGATCTTATCACCATACATCACTTTCCCGGCGTACGTACTTTTCCTTTTACCCTGCCATGCTCAGTGAAAACGTAGAAAACAAAAAAAATATTTGGAAATAGTTTCAAATCTTATTTCAAGCATGATTCAGAGTATACAATAGAAGCTGATGAAGCTACGGTCACACTAGGTTTTGCTAACGCTAGCCTGGCTTCCGTTTTTTCTGGATTTACAGCGATATGACTACCAGTCTGGTCAACGTAGAACTAACCTTGTGGAATTAGCTGATCATAACAACAACACAAGCCGTTATGGAGGAAGCACTTCTCTTCTTCTTCTTCTGCTCATGAACATTTTCCATGAGACTTATAATAGCGTCATGGGACCAATGAATTGAACTATTTATGTTGTTGACCTTTGTAAAGGATTGTTTTGGTCTTTTTCTTCTTCTTGTGACCTCTTTCGCCTTTTGCCTTTCGCGCCACGAATTGTTATGAAAAATTCATTCCCAAGCCGATATAACGATTATATGACATTTAATCACAATCAAATCATATTCAGGAATGGTTATTTCACAATATGTGATGTTTTATTTCAGAAATTTTTGCGATTTTGCCAGATTTTTTTGATATAAACAATATGCTTTATACACAACTACCACACGATTTTTCACTCAAACTTGTAATCTTTATGTTAATTTCCTATTTGCAAAAGTTGTAAAATCATTTTTTATGTTCAGCTATGGTTCAGCAATCATTACTGATTGTAAAGACATGACATACAATGTCCTAAGTAGACTATGAACTGATATATGAAGTATTATCTGTCATCACTCATAGCAGCGGAATCTATAGGACCGAAATGTAATATCGTCTGTCAGCGATTGTCGCGAGTGTCCAGTCAAGTATGGTGTAGTCTATGGTTAGGGTAAATTTGATTAGATTTTGGAAAATTTTCCTAAATCTAGGGAAATTCCCTTAGATTTTTCAAAGGCCATATATCACTCATATATGCCACCCCCCCAAAAAAAACCCGATTCCCCACGGTCCCCCAAGCTTGTTGGGAGGGTTGGTGGGGTGTGGGTAGAGATAGGGAATATTGGCATAAAGTATAAATTTACCCTTCTACCATTGTAGAATAATTTGTAAAAACAGTTAAGTCAATACATTCGTTTATATGATGAAATAATAGTGTTTAATACTGCTCGATATTTCTTCTTGGTGCTAAGAAATTTGTCATATCACAGATGAATCAGTACAAGAGACAGCCGTGGACAATATCGAGGCCTCAACACCTGCCGCTGTATATAAAGATGCAGTAATAGGTAAATATATTTGATGTCAAGGAATATTTATTATAGTAGGAGGTTATAGGTAAGACCACCGTCTCAGAAAACAATGTATTGAGGCTAGAAATCGAGCTCATATAGTGTTAGGATACATTGCTAGGAGTATTATAAATAGAATTGTCGAGATTATTCTTATAGATTGGATAAAATTTTGTTAGAGTCAGTGCTGAGAATGATGAACAAAATAATAGATGTGAATCGTAATTTTAGTTATGGAAATAGAAATGTTTAACAATTCAACACTGTCAAATTATCTAGGTATATAAAAATTATTATTATCAATATTACTGTAGGTATACCATTAGAATGTTTATTATAACTATTGATATTAACTCAGTTAGTACTTATAATGCATTAAAGGACTTAACACTTAATATAATAATTCCAATGTTTGATTTTATATAGAACAATGTTTTGTTAACTTTTCAAACAAATTAAACCGATCTTGTAAAACTTTGTGATATTAATAGTAGGCGTGGCACAGATGAAGGCAGGTGACGAGACATTTTTTGTGCTCAGTTCTATCATGGCTACCATTGAAATCACTTGTGGAGGTTGCGAATTCGATTATTGGGAAATAATCGCAAAATTTCATTCCAAAAACGATTTGGCTTACGAGTTTCTGAGGGAACACGGTATCCTACCAGCAGCTGTTCAGTGTCCCCACTGTGTGGCTCCTTGGAGGAATAGTAGAGGATGACCCACAGCCAGGAATTTCATGCTCTCGTTAAGGTATTGTGAGTTATGAAATTATACTTACTAAATTTGTAATTCAACCAATAATTAAGTTAGGTTAGATTATAACAGTGTCAGCGGGGGGTGGGGGGGGGGGGACCATGGAGGGCGCAGCCCCCCCGGTTAGGATAGGTTAGGGTAAATTAGGTTAGGTTAGGTTACAACAGTGTCAGCGGAGGGGTCCAGGGAGGGCTGCGTGTTAGGATAGGTTAGGGCATAGACTACACTATACTTGACTGGACACTCGAAATCTGACCTTTTGCAAACCGGTCCTACAGCAGATTTTTAGAAAAATCAAATAAAATACTTAGAAATAAGATAGGAATCTCAAATAAAAAGCAAACACTTCAGAGTGATGTAGAGAATATGTTTATGAGCAACAAAAACAAATTAGTCAACGTACGTCATCAGTGGGCGACAATTATTAAATCCAAAGAAACCAAGAAAAACACAAAATTTGCAATAATTTCTAGGAATATTGGAATTTCAATCTGAAAACACTTACATGCATAGCCCATGTAGTCTATATTAATATGCAATACCATAGAATACACCATACGTGACTGTGCACTCGAAATCGGGTCTTTCGCAAATGTGTCCTGAGGCGATTTTTTGTTTGTTTTATTTGAATAAAATACTTAAAATCATCATAGAAACCTCAAACAAAAAGCAAACACCTCAGAGTGATGTGAAGAATATGTTTATGAGCAACAAAAACAAATTAGTCAACATACGTCATCGGTGGGCGACAGTTATTAAATCCTGACACCAATAAAAACACCAAATTTGCAATAATTTCCAGGAATATTGGAATTTCAATCTGAAAACACTTACATGCATAGCCCATGTAGTTTATATTAATATGCAATACCATAGAATACACCATACGTGACTGTGCACTCGAAATCGGGTCTTTCGTAAATGTGTCCTGAGGCGATTTTTTGTTTGTTCTATTTGAATAAAATACTTAAAATCATCATAGAAACCTCAAACAAAAAGCAAACAACTCACAGTGATGTGAAGTATATGTTTATGAGCAACAAAAACAAATTAGTCAACATACGTCATCGGTGGGCGACAATTATTAAATCCTAAGACACCAATAAAAACACCATATTTGCAATAATTTCCAGGAATATTGAAATTTTAAACTGAAAACGCATACATACATAACCAATATAGTCCATACTAATATACATGCATGCTTGAAATAATATTTGAAACTATTTCCAAATATTCTGTTTGGTTTTCTACGTTTTCACTGAGCATGGCAGGATACACAACACCTTAGTGTTGAGAGTAATTGTAAAATATAAGCAAAACTTGAACACAACACCTTAAGTCACTCGTAATCAATTCACTCATACTCATACTTCACTCATACTTTCATATACCCATAAATAACATCAAGAAGAAAAAATTTAACATTCCTAATCAACTTACGATGTTTGCTGAGTGTCATCGAGAGAGCGTTTCTCAGAGACTGTGTAAAATAACTCCATTGTAATTCCTTATTGGTGATGGTCTCTAGTCAGCTTGTTGGTTTCATTGCCTCCTCCTCCTCTTCTATCTAGCAATGTTCTTTCCAATGATCTTATCACCATACATCACTTTCCCGGCGTACGTACTTTTCCTTTTACCCTGCCATGCTCAGTGAAAACGTAGAAAACAAAAAAAATATTTGGAAATAGTTTCAAATCTTATTTCAAGCATGATTCAGAGTATACAATAGAAGCTGATGAAGCTACGGTCACACTAGGTTTTGCTAACGCTAGCCTGGCTTCCGTTTTTTCTGGATTTACAGCGATATGACTACCAGTCTGGTCAACGTAGAACTAACCTTGTGGAATTAGCTGATCATAACAACAACACAAGCCGTTATGGAGGAAGCACTTCTCTTCTTCTTCTTCTGCTCATGAACATTTTCCATGAGACTTATAATAGCGTCATGGGACCAATGAATTGAACTATTTATGTTGTTGACCTTTGTAAAGGATTGTTTTGGTCTTTCTCTTCTTCTTGTGACCTCTTTCGCCTTTTGCCTTTCGCGCCACGAATTGTTATGAAAAATTCATTCCCAAGCCGATATAACGATTATATGACATTTGATCACAATCAAATCATATTCAGGAATGGTTATTTCACAATATGTGATGTTTTATTTCAGAAAATTTTGCGATTTTGCCAGATTTTTTTGATATAAACAATATGCTTTATACACAACTACCACACGATTTTTCACTCAAACTTGTAATCTTTATGTTAATTTCCTATTTGCAAAAGTTGTAAAATCATTTTTTATGTTCAGCCATGGTTCAGCAATCATTACTGATTGTAAAGACATGACATACAATGTCCTAAGTAGACTATGAACTGATATATGAAGTATTATCTGTCATCACTCATAGCAGCGGAATCTATAGGACCGAAATGTAATATCGTCTGTCAGCGATTGTCGCGAGTGTCCAGTCAAGTATGGTGTAGTCTATGGTTAGGGTAAATTTGATTAGATTTTGGAAAATTTTCCTAAATCTAGGGAAATTCCCTTAGATTTTTCAAAGGCCATATATCACTCATATATGCCACCCCCCAAAAAAAAACCCGATTCCCCACGGTCCCCCAAGCTTGTTGGGAGGGTTGGTGGGGTGTGGGTAGAGATAGGGAATATTGGCATAAAGTATAAATTTACCCTTCTACCATTGTAGAATAATTTGTAAAAACAGTTAAGTCAATACATTCGCTTATATGATGAAATAATAGTGTTTAATACTGCTCGATATTTCTTCTTGGTGCTAAGAAATTTGTCATATCACAGATGAATCAGTACAAGAGACAGCCGTGGACAATATCGAGGCCTCAACACCTGCCGCTGTATATAAAGATGCAGTAATAGGTAAATATATTTGATGTCAAGGAATATTTATTATAGTAGGAGGTTATAGGTAAGACCACCGTCTCAGAAAACAATGTATTGAGGCTAGAAATCGAGCTCATATAGTGTTAGGATACATTGCTAGGAGTATTATAAATAGAATTGTCGAGATTATTCTTATAGATTGGATAAAATTTTGTTAGAGTCAGTGCTGAGAATGATGAACAAAATAATAGATGTGAATCGTAATTTTAGTTATGGAAATAGAAATGTTTAACAATTCAACACTGTCAAATTATCTAGGTATATAAAAATTATTATTATCAATATTACTGTAGGTATACCATTAGAATGTTTATTATAACTATTGATATTAACTCAGTTAGTACTTATAATGCATTAAAGGACTTAACACTTAATATAATAATTCCAATGTTTGATTTTATATAGAACAATGTTTTGTTAACTTTTCAAACAAATTAAACCGATCTTGTAAAACTTTGTGATATTAATAGTAGGCGTGGCACAGATGAAGGCAGGTGACGAGACATTTTTTGTGCTCAGTTCTATCATGGCTACCATTGAAATCACTTGTGGAGGTTGCGAATTCGATTATTGGGAAATAATCGCAAAATTTCATTCCAAAAACGATTTGGCTTACGAGTTTCTGAGGGAACACGGTATCCTACCAGCAGCTGTTCAGTGTCCCCACTGTGTGGCTCCTTGGAGGAATAGTAGAGGATGACCCACAGCCAGGAATTTCATGCTCTCGTTAAGGTATTGTGAGTTATGAAATTATACTTACTAAATTTGTAATTCAACCAATAATTAAGTTAGGTTAGATTATAACAGTGTCAGCGGGGGGGAGGGGGGGGGATCATGGAGGGCGCAGCCCCCCCGGTTAGGATAGGTTAGGGTAAATTAGGTTAGGTTAGGTTACAACAGTGTCAGCGGAGGGGTCCAGGGAGGGCTGCGTGTTAGGATAGGTTAGGGCATAGACTACACTATACTTGACTGGACACTCGAAATCTGACCTTTTGCAAACCGGTCCTACAGCAGATTTTTAGAAAAATCAAATAAAATACTTAGAAATAAGATAGGAATCTCAAATAAAAAGCAAACACTTCAGAGTGATGTAGAGAATATGTTTATGAGCAACAAAAACAAATTAGTCAACGTACGTCATCAGTGGGCGACAATTATTAAATCCAAAGAAACCAAGAAAAACACAAAATTTGCAATAATTTCTAGGAATATTGGAATTTCAATCTGAAAACACTTACATGCATAGCCCATGTAGTCTATATTAATATGCAATACCATAGAATACACCATACGTGACTGTGCACTCGAAATCGGGTCTTTCGCAAATGTGTCCTGAGGCGATTTTTTGTTTGTTTTATTTGAATAAAATACTTAAAATCATCATAGAAACCTCAAACAAAAAGCAAACACCTCAGAGTGATGTGAAGAATATGTTTATGAGCAACAAAAACAAATTAGTCAACATACGTCATCGGTGGGCGACAATTATTAAATCCTGACACCAATAAAAACACCAAATTTGCAATAATTTCCAGGAATATTGGAATTTCAATCTGAAAACACTTACATGCATTGCCCATGTAGTTTATATTAATATGCAATACCATAGAATACACCATACGTGACTGTGCACTCGAAATCGGGTCTTTCGTAAATGTGTCCTGAGGCGATTTTTTGTTTGTTCTATTTGAATAAAATACTTAAAATCATCATAGAAACCTCAAACAAAAAGCAAACAACTCACAGTGATGTGAAGTATATGTTTATGAGCAACAAAAACAAATTAGTCAACATACGTCATCGGTGGGCGACAATTATTAAATCCTAAGACACCAATAAAAACACCATATTTGCAATAATTTCCAGGAATATTGAAATTTTAAACTGAAAACGCATACATACATAACCAATATAGTCCATACTAATATACATGCATGCTTGAAATAATATTTGAAACTATTTCCAAATATTCTGTTTGGTTTTCTACGTTTTCACTGAGCATGGCAGGATACACAACACCTTAGTGTTGAGAGTAATTGTAAAATATAAGCAAAACTTGAACACAACACCTTAAGTCACTCGTAATCAATTCACTCATACTCATACTTCACTCATACTTTCATATACCCATAAATAACATCAAGAAGAAAAAATTTAACATTCCTAATCAACTTACGATGTTTGCTGAGTGTCATCGAGAGAGCGTTTCTCAGAGACTGTGTAAAATAACTCCATTGTAATTCCTTATTGGTGATGGTCTCTAGTCAGCTCTTTGGTTTCATTGCCTCCTCCTCCTCTTCTATCTAGCAATGTTCTTTCCAATGATCTTATCACCATACATCACTTTCCCGGCGTACGTACTTTTCCTTTTACCCTGCCATGCTCAGTGAAAACGTAGAAAACAAAAAAAATATTTGGAAATAGTTTCAAATCTTATTTCAAGCATGATTCAGAGTATACAATAGAAGCTGATGAAGCTACGGTCACACTAGGTTTTGCTAACGCTAGCCTGGCTTCCGTTTTTTCTGGATTTACAGCGATATGACTACCAGTCTGGTCAACGTAGAACTAACCTTGTGGAATTAGCTGATCATAACAACAACACAAGCCGTTATGGAGGAAGCACTTCTCTTCTTCTTCTTCTGCTCATGAACATTTTCCATGAGACTTATAATAGCGTCATGGGACCAATGAATTGAACTATTTATGTTGTTGACCTTTGTAAAGGATTGTTTTGGTCTTTTTCTTCTTCTTGTGACCTCTTTCGCCTTTTGCCTTTCGCGCCACGAATTGTTATGAAAAATTCATTCCCAAGCCGATATAACGATTATATGACATTTGATCACAATCAAATCATATTCAGGAATGGTTATTTCACAATATGTGATGTTTTATTTCAGAAATTTTTGCGATTTTGCCAGATTTTTTTGATATAAACAATATGCTTTATACACAACTACCACACGATTTTTCACTCAAACTTGTAATCTTTATGTTAATTTCCTATTTGCAAAAGTTGTAAAATCATTTTTTATGTTCAGCCATGGTTCAGCAATCATTACTGATTGTAAAGACATGACATACAATGTCCTAAGTAGAATATGAACTGATATATGAAGTATTATCTGTCATCACTCATAGCAGCGGAATCTATAGGACCGAAATGTAATATCGTCTGTCAGCGATTGTCGCGAGTGTCCAGTCAAGTATGGTGTAGTCTATGGTTAGGGTAAATTTGATTAGATTTTGGAAAATTTTCCTAAATCTAGGGAAATTCCCTTAGATTTTTCAAAGGCCATATATCACTCATATATGCCACCCCCCAAAAAAAAAACCCGATTCCCCACGGTCCCCCAAGCTTGTTGGGAGGGTTGGTGGGGTGTGGGTAGAGATAGGGAATATTGGCATAAAGTATAAATTTACCCTTCTACCATTGTAGAATAATTTGTAAAAACAGTTAAGTCAATACATTCGTTTATATGATGAAATAATAGTGTTTAATACTGCTCGATATTTCTTCTTGGTGCTAAGAAATTTGTCATATCACAGATGAATCAGTACAAGAGAGAGCCGTGGACAATATCGAGGCCTCAACACCTGCCGCTGTATATAAAGATGCAGTAATAGGTAAATATATTTGATGTCAAGGAATATTTATTATAGTAGGAGGTTATAGGTAAGACCACCGTCTCAGAAAACAATGTATTGAGGCTAGAAATCGAGCTCATATAGTGTTAGGATACATTGCTAGGAGTATTATAAATAGAATTGTCGAGATTATTCTTATAGATTGGATAAAATTTTGTTAGAGTCAGTGCTGAGAATGATGAACAAAATAATAGATGTGAATCGTAATTTTAGTTATGGAAATAGAAATGTTTAACAATTCAACACTGTCAAATTATCTAGGTATATAAAAATTATTATTATCAATATTACTGTAGGTATACCATTAGAATGTTTATTATAACTATTGATATTAACTCAGTTAGTACATATAATGCATTAAAGGACTTAACACTTAATATAATAATTCCAATGTTTGATTTTATATAGAACAATGTTTTGTTAATTTTTCAAACAAATTAAACCGATCTTGTAAAACTTTGTGATATTAATAGTAGGCGTGGCACAGATGAAGGCAGGTGACGAGACATTTTTTGTGCTCAGTTCTATCATGGCTACCATTGAAATCACTTGTGGAGGTTGCGAATTCGATTATTGGGAAATAATCGCAAAATTTCATTCCAAAAACGATTTGGCTTACGAGTTTCTGAGGGAACACGGTATCCTACCAGCAGCTGTTCAGTGTCCCCACTGTGTGGCTCCTTGGAGGAATAGTAGAGGATGACCCACAGCCAGGAATTTCATGCTCTCGTTAAGGTATTGTGAGTTATGAAATTATACTTACTAAATTTGTAATTCAACCAATAATTAAGTTAGGTTAGATTATAACAGTGTCAGCGGGGGGGAGGGGGGGGGACCATGGAGGGCGCAGCCCCCCCGGTTAGGATAGGTTAGGGTAAATTAGGTTAGGTTAGGTTACAACAGTGTCAGCGGAGGGGTCCAGGGAGGGCTGCGTGTTAGGATAGGTTAGGGCATAGACTACACTATACTTGACTGGACACTCGAAATCTGACCTTTTGCAAACCGGTCCTACAGCAGATTTTTAGAAAAATCAAATCAAATACTTAGAAATAAGATAGGAATCTCAAATAAAAAGCAAACACTTCAGAGTGATGTAGAGAATATGTTTATGAGCAACAAAAACAAATTAGTCAACGTACGTCATCAGTGGGCGACAATTATTAAATCCAAAGAAACCAAGAAAAACACAAAATTTGCAATAATTTCTAGGAATATTGGAATTTCAATCTGAAAACACTTACATGCATAGCCCATGTAGTCTATATTAATATGCAATACCATAGAATACACCATACGTGACTGTGCACTCGAAATCGGGTCTTTCGCAAATGTGTCCTGAGGCGATTTTTTGTTTGTTTTATTTGAATAAAATACTTAAAATCATCATAGAAACCTCAAACAAAAAGCAAACACTTCAGAGTGATGTGAAGAATATGTTTATGAGCAACAAAAACAAATTAGTCAACATACGTCATCGGTGGGCGACAATTATTAAATCCTGACACCAATAAAAACACCAAATTTGCAATAATTTCCAGGAATATTGGAATTTCAATCTGAAAACACTTACATGCATAGCCCATGTAGTTTATATTAATATGCAATACCATAGAATACACCATACGTGACTGTGCACTCGAAATCGGGTCTTTCGTAAATGTGTCCTGAGGCGATTTTTTGTTTGTTCTATTTGAATAAAATACTTAAAATCATCATAGAAACCTCAAACAAAAAGCAAACAACTCACAGTGATGTGAAGTATATGTTTATGAGCAACAAAAACAAATTAGTCAACATACGTCATCGGTGGGCGACAATTATTAAATCCTAAGACACCAATAAAAACACCATATTTGCAATAATTTCCAGGAATATTGAAATTTTAAACTGAAAACGCATACATACATAACCAATATAGTCCATACTAATATACATGCATGCTTGAAATAATATTTGAAACTATTTCCAAATATTCTGTTTGGTTTTCTACGTTTTCACTGAGCATGGCAGGATACACAACACCTTAGTGTTGAGAGTAATTGTAAAATATAAGCAAAACTTGAACACAACACCTTAAGTCACTCGTAATCAATTCACTCATACTCATACTTCACTCATACTTTCATATACCCATAAATAACATCAAGAAGAAAAAATTTAACATTCCTAATCAACTTACGATGTTTGCTGAGTGTCATCGAGAGAGCGTTTCTCAGAGACTGTGTAAAATAACTCCATTGTAATTCCTTATTGGTGATGGTCTCTAGTCAGCTTGTTGGTTTCATTGCCTCCTCCTCCTCTTCTATCTAGCAATGTTCTTTCCAATGATCTTATCACCATACATCACTTTCCCGGCGTACGTACTTTTCCTTTTACCCTGCCATGCTCAGTGAAAACGTAGAAAACAAAAAAAATATTTGGAAATAGTTTCAAATCTTATTTCAAGCATGATTCAGAGTATACAATAGAAGCTGATGAAGCTACGGTCACACTAGGTTTTGCTAACGCTAGCCTGGCTTCCGTTTTTTCTGGATTTACAGCGATATGACTACCAGTCTGGTCAACGTAGAACTAACCTTGTGGAATTAGCTGATCATAACAACAACACAAGCCGTTATGGAGGAAGCACTTCTCTTCTTCTTCTTCTGCTCATGAACATTTTCCATGAGACTTATAATAGCGTCATGGGACCAATGAATTGAACTATTTATGTTGTTGACCTTTGTAAAGGATTGTTTTGGTCTTTTTCTTCTTCTTGTGACCTCTTTCGCCTTTTGCCTTTCGCGCCACGAATTGTTATGAAAAATTCATTCCCAAGCCGATATAACGATTATATGACATTTGATCACAATCAAATCATATTCAGGAATGGTTATTTCACAATATGTGATGTTTTATTTCAGAAATTTTTGCGATTTTGCCAGATTTTTTTGATATAAACAATATGCTTTATACACAACTACCACACGATTTTTCACTCAAACTTGTAATCTTTATGTTAATTTCCTATTTGCAAAAGTTGTAAAATCATTTTTTATGTTCAGCCATGGTTCAGCAATCATTACTGATTGTAAAGACATGACATACAATGTCCTAAGTAGAATATGAACTGATATATGAAGTATTATCTGTCATCACTCATAGCAGCGGAATCTATAGGACCGAAATGTAATATCGTCTGTCAGCGATTGTCGCGAGTGTCCAGTCAAGTATGGTGTAGTCTATGGTTAGGGTAAATTTGATTAGATTTTGGAAAATTTTCCTAAATCTAGGGAAATTCCCTTAGATTTTTCAAAGGCCATATATCACTCATATATGCCACCCCCCCAAAAAAAATCCGATTCCCCACGGTCCCCCAAGCTTGTTGGGAGGGTTGGTGGGGTGTGGGTAGAGATAGGGAATATTGGCATAAAGTATAAATTTACCCTTCTACCATTGTAGAATAATTTGTAAAAACAGTTAAGTCAATACATTCGTTTATATGATGAAATAATAGTGTTTAATATTGCTTGATATTTCTTCTTGGTGCTAAGAAATTTGTCATATCACAGATGAATCAGTACAAGAGAGAGCCGTGGACAATATCGAGGCCTCAACACCTGCCGCTGTATCTAAAGATGCAGAAATAGGTAAATATATTTGATGTCAAGGAATATTTATTATAGACGGAGGTTATAGGTAAGACCACCGTCTCAGAAAACAATGTATTGAGGCTAGAAATCGAGCTCATACAGTGTTAGGATACATTGCTAGGAGTATTATAAATAGAATTGTCGAGATTATTCTTATAGATTGGATAAAATTTTGTTAGAGTCAGTGCTGAGAATGATGAACAAAATAATAGATGTGAATCGTAATTTTAGTTATGGAAATAGAAATGTTTAACAATTCAACACTGTCAAATTATCTAGGTATATAAAAATTATTATTATCAATATTACTGTAGGTATACCATTAGAATGTTTATTATAACTATTGATATTAACTCAGTTAGTACATATAATGCATTAAAGGACTTAACACTTAATATAATAATTCCAATGTTTGATTTTATATAGAACAATGTTTTGTTAATTTTTCAAACAAATTAAACCGATCTTGTAAAACTTTGTGATATTAATAGTAGGCGTGGCACAGATGAAGGCAGGTGACGAGACATTTTTTGTGCTCAGTTCTATCATGGCTACCATTGAAATCACTTGTGGAGGTTGCGAATTCGATTATTGGGAAATAATCGCAAAATTTCATTCCAAAAACGATTTGGCTTACGAGTTTCTGAGGGAACACGGTATCCTACCAGCAGCTGTTCAGTGTCCCCACTGTGTGGCTCCTTGGAGGAATAGTAGAGGATGACCCACAGCCAGGAATTTCATGCTCTCGTTAAGGTATTGTGAGTTATGAAATTATACTTACTAAATTTGTAATTCAACCAATAATTAAGTTAGGTTAGATTATAACAGTGTCAGCGGGGGGGAGGGGGGGGGACCATGGAGGGCGCAGCCCCCCCGGTTAGGATAGGTTAGGGTAAATTAGGTTAGGTTAGGTTACAACAGTGTCAGCGGAGGGGTCCAGGGAGGGCTGCGTGTTAGGATAGGTTAGGGCATAGACTACACTATACTTGACTGGACACTCGAAATCTGACCTTTTGCAAACCGGTCCTACAGCAGATTTTTAGAAAAATCAAATAAAATACTTAGAAATAAGATAGGAATCTCAAATAAAAAGCAAACACTTCAGAGTGATGTAGAGAATATGTTTATGAGCAACAAAAACAAATTAGTCAACGTACGTCATCAGTGGGCGACAATTATTAAATCCAAAGAAACCAAGAAAAACACAAAATTTGCAATAATTTCTAGGAATATTGGAATTTCAATCTGAAAACACTTACATGCATAGCCCATGTAGTCTATATTAATATGCAATACCATAGAATACACCATACGTGACTGTGCACTCGAAATCGGGTCTTTCGCAAATGTGTCCTGAGGCGATTTTTTGTTTGTTTTATTTGAATAAAATACTTAAAATCATCATAGAAACCTCAAACAAAAAGCAAACACCTCAGAGTGATGTGAAGAATATGTTTATGAGCAACAAAAACAAATTAGTCAACATACGTCATCGGTGGGCGACAATTATTAAATCCTGACACCAATAAAAACACCAAATTTGCAATAATTTCCAGGAATATTGGAATTTCAATCTGAAAACACTTACATGCATAGCCCATGTAGTTTATATTAATATGCAATACCATAGAATACACCATACGTGACTGTGCACTCGAAATCGGGTCTTTCGTAAATGTGTCCTGAGGCGATTTTTTGTTTGTTCTATTTGAATAAAATACTTAAAATCATCATAGAAACCTCAAACAAAAAGCAAACAACTCACAGTGATGTGAAGTATATGTTTATGAGCAACAAAAACAAATTAGTCAACATACGTCATCGGTGGGCGACAATTATTAAATCCTAAGACACCAATAAAAACACCATATTTGCAATAATTTCCAGGAATATTGAAATTTTAAACTGAAAACGCATACATACATAACCAATATAGTCCATACTAATATACATGCATGCTTGAAATAATATTTGAAACTATTTCCAAATATTCTGTTTGGTTTTCTACGTTTTCACTGAGCATGGCAGGATACACAACACCTTAGTGTTGAGAGTAATTGTAAAATATAAGCAAAACTTGAACACAACACCTTAAGTCACTCGTAATCAATTCACTCATACTCATACTTCACTCATACTTTCATATACCCATAAATAACATGAAGAAGAAAAAATTTAACATTCCTAATCAACTTACGATGTTTGCTGAGTGTCATCGAGAGAGCGTTTCTCAGAGACTGTGTAAAATAACTCCATTGTAATTCCTTATTGGTGATGGTCTCTAGTCAGCTTGTTGGTTTCATTGCCTCCTCCTCCTCTTCTATCTAGCAATGTTCTTTCCAATGATCTTATCACCATACATCACTTTCCCGGCGTACGTACTTTTCCTTTTACCCTGCCATGCTCAGTGAAAACGTAGAAAACAAAAAAAATATTTGGAAATAGTTTCAAATCTTATTTCAAGCATGATTCAGAGTATACAATAGAAGCTGATGAAGCTACGGTCACACTAGGTTTTGCTAACGCTAGCCTGGCTTCCGTTTTTTCTGGATTTACAGCGATATGACTACCAGTCTGGTCAACGTAGAACTAACCTTGTGGAATTAGCTGATCATAACAACAACACAAGCCGTTATGGAGGAAGCA
Source organism: Cancer borealis (assembly GCA_036785275.1). Lineage (NCBI taxonomy): Eukaryota > Metazoa > Arthropoda > Malacostraca > Decapoda > Cancridae > Cancer > Cancer borealis. Next base: position 59,993 of record JAXIVD010000179.1, on the reverse strand, counting down.
CTTCTCTTCTTCTTCTTCTGCTCATGAACATTTTCCATGAGACTTATAATAGCGTCATGGGACCAATGAATTGAACTATTTATGTTGTTGACCTTTGTAAAGGATTGTTTTGGTCTTTTTCTTCTTCTTGTGACCTCTTTCGCCTTTTGCCTTTCGCGCCACGAATTGTTATGAAAAATTCATTCCCAAGCCGATATAACGATTATATGACATTTGATCACAATCAAATCATATTCAGGAATGGTTATTTCACAATATGTGATGTTTTATTTCAGAAATTTTTGCGATTTTGCCAGATTTTTTTGATATAAACAATATGCTTTATACACAACTACCACACGATTTTTCACTCAAACTTGTAATCTTTATGTTAATTTCCTATTTGCAAAAGTTGTAAAATCATTTTTTATGTTCAGCCATGGTTCAGCAATCATTACTGATTGTAAAGACATGACATACAATGTCCTAAGTAGAATATGAACTGATATATGAAGTATTATCTGTCATCACTCATAGCAGCGGAATCTATAGGACCGAAATGTAATATCGTCTGTCAGCGATTGTCGCGAGTGTCCAGTCAAGTATGGTGTAGTCTATGGTTAGGGTAAATTTGATTAGATTTTGGAAAATTTTCCTAAATCTAGGGAAATTCCCTTAGATTTTTCAAAGGCCATATATCACTCATATATGCCACCCCCCCAAAAAAAATCCGATTCCCCACGGTCCCCCAAGCTTGTTGGGAGGGTTGGTGGGGTGTGGGTAGAGATAGGGAATATTGGCATAAAGTATAAATTTACCCTTCTATCATTGTAGAATAATTTGTAAAAACAGTTAAGTCAATACATTCGTTTATATGATGAAATAATAGTGTTTAATATTGCTTGATATTTCTTCTTGGTGCTAAGAAATTTGTCATATCACAGATGAATCAGTACAAGAGAGAGCCGTGGACAATATCGAGGCCTCAACACCTGCCGCTGTATCTAAAGATGCAGAAATAGGTAAATATATTTGATGTCAAGGAATATTTATTATAGTAGGAGGTTATAGGTAAGACCACCGTCTCAGAAAACAATGTATTGAGGCTAGAAATCGAGCTCATACAGTGTTAGGATACATTGCTAGGAGTATTATAAATAGAATTGTCGAGATTATTCTTATAGATTGGATAAAATTTTGTTAGAGTCAGTGCTGAGAATGATGAACAAAATAATAGATGTGAATCGTAATTTTAGTTATGGAAATAGAAATGTTTAACAATTCAACACTGTCAAATTATCTAGGTATATAAAAATTATTATTATCAATATTACTGTAGGTATACCATTAGAATGTTTATTATAACTATTGATATTAACTCAGTTAGTACATATAATGCATTAAAGGACTTAACACTTAATATAATAATTCCAATGTTTGATTTTATATAGAACAATGTTTTGTTAACTTTTCAAACAAATTAAACCGATCTTGTAAAACTTTGTGATATTGATAGTAGGCGTGGCACAGATGAAGGCAGGTGACGAGACATTTTTTGTGCTCAGTTCTATCATGGCTACCATTGAAATCACTTGTGGAGGTTGCGAATTCGATTATTGGGAAATAATCGCAAAATTTCATTCCAAAAACGATTTGGCTTACGAGTTTCTGAGGGAACACGGTATCCCACCAGCAGCTGTTCAGTGTCCCCACTGTGTGGCTCCTTGGAGGAATAGTAGAGGATGACCCACAGTCAGGAATTTCATGCTCTCGTTAAGGTATTGTGAGTTATGAAATTATACTTACTAAATTTGTAATTCAACCAATAATTAAGTTAGGTTAGATTATAACAGTGTCAGCGGGGGGGGGGGGGGACCATGGAGGGCGCAGCCCCCCCGGTTAGGATAGGTTAGGGTAAATTAGGTTAGGTTAGGTTACAACAGTGTCAGCGGAGAGGTCCAGGGAGGGCTGCGTGTTAGGATAGGTTAGGGCATAGACTACACTATACTTGACTGGACACTCGAAATCTGACCTTTTGCAAACCGGTCCTACAGCAGATTTTTAGAAAAATCAAATCAAATACTTAGAAATAAGATAGGAATCTCAAATAAAAAGCAAACACTTCAGAGTGATGTAGAGAATATTTTTATGAGCAACAAAAACAAATTAGTCAACGTACGTCATCAGTGGGCGACAATTATTAAATCCAAAGAAACCAAGAAAAACACAAAATTTGCAATAATTTCTAGGAATATTGGAATTTCAATCTGAAAACACTTACATGCATAGCCCATGTAGTCTATATTAATATGCAATACCATAGAATACACCATACGTGACTGTGCACTCGAAATCGGGTCTTTCGCAAATGTGTCCTGAGGCGATTTTTTGTTTGTTTTATTTGAATAAAATACTTAAAATCATCATAGAAACCTCAAACAAAAAGCAAACACCTCAGAGTGATGTGAAGAATATGTTTATGAGCAACAAAAACAAATTAGTCAACATACGTCATCGGTGGGCGACAATTATTAAATCCTGACACCAATAAAAACACCAAATTTGCAATAATTTCCAGGAATATTGGAATTTCAATCTGAAAACACTTACATGCATAGCCCATGTAGTTTATATTAATATGCAATACCATAGAATACACCATACGTGACTGTGCACTCGAAATCGGGTCTTTCGTAAATGTGTCCTGAGGCGATTTTTTGTTTGTTCTATTTGAATAAAATACTTAAAATCATCATAGAAACCTCAAACAAAAAGCAAACAACTCACAGTGATGTTAAGTATATGTTTATGAGCAACAAAAACAAATTAGTCAACATACGTCATCGGTGGGCGACAATTATTAAATCCTAAGACACCAATAAAAACACCATATTTGCAATAATTTCCAGGAATATTGAAATTTTAAACTGAAAACGCATACATACATAACCAATATAGTCCATACTAATATACATGCATGCTTGAAATAATATTTGAAACTATTTCCAAATATTCTGTTTGGTTTTCTACGTTTTCACTGAGCATGGCAGGATACACAACACCTTAGTGTTGAGAGTAATTGTAAAATATAAGCAAAACTTGAACACAACACCCTAAGTCACTCGTAATCAGTTCACTCATACTCATACTTCACTCATACTTTCATATACCCATAAATAACATCAAGAAGAAAACATTTAACATTCCTAATCAACTTACGATGTTTGCTGAGTGTCATCGAGAGAGCGTTTCTCAGAGACTGTGTAAAATAACTCCATTGTAATTCCTTATTGGTGATGGTCTCTAGTCAGCTTGTTGGTTTCATTGCCTCCTCCTCCTCTTCTATCTAGCAATGTTCTTTCCAATGATCTTATCACCATACATCACTTTCCCGGCGTACGTACTTTTCCTTTTACCCTGCCATGCTCAGTGAAAACGTAGAAAACAAAAAAAATATTTGGAAATAGTTTCAAATCTTATTTCAAGCATGATTCAGAGTATACAATAGAAGCTGATGAAGCTACGGTCACACTAGGTTTTGCTAACGCTAGCCTGGCTTCCGTTTTTTCTGGATTTACAGCGATATGACTACCAGTCTGGTCAACGTAGAACTAACCTTGTGGAATTAGCTGATCATAACAACAACACAAGCCGTTATAGAGGAAGCACTTCTCTTCTTCTTCTTCTGCTCATGAACATTTTCCATGAGACTTATAATAGCGTCATGGGACCAATGAATTGAACTATTTATGTTGTTGACCTTTGTAAAGGATTGTTTTGGTCTTTTTCTTCTTCTTGTGACCTCTTTCGCCTTTTGCCTTTCGCGCCACGAATTGTTATGAAAAATTCATTCCCAAGCCGATATAACGATTATATGACATTTGATCACAATCAAATCATATTCAGGAATGGTTATTTCACAATATGTGATGTTTTATTTCAGAAATTTTTGCGATTTTGCCAGATTTTTTTGATATAAACAATATGCTTTATACACAACTACCACACGATTTTTCACTCAAACTTGTAATCTTTATGTTAATTTCCTATTTGCAAAAGTTGTAAAATCATTTTTTATGTTCAGCCATGGTTCAGCAATCATTACTGATTGTAAAGACATGACATACAATGTCCTAAGTAGAATATGAACTGATATATGAAGTATTATCTGTCATCACTCATAGCAGCGGAATCTATAGGACCGAAATGTAATATCGTCTGTCAGCGATTGTCGCGAGTGTCCAGTCAAGTATGGTGTAGTCTATGGTTAGGGTAAATTTGATTAGATTTTGGAAAATTTTCCTAAATCTAGGGAAATTCCCTTAGATTTTTCAAAGGCCATATATCACTCATATATGCCACCCCCCAAAAAAAAATCCGATTCCCCACGGTCCCCCAAGCTTGTTGGGAGGGTTGGTGGGGTGTGGGTAGAGATAGGGAATATTGGCATAAAGTATAAATTTACCCTTCTACCATTGTAGAATAATTTGTAAAAACAGTTAAGTCAATACATTCGTTTATATGATGAAATAATAGTGTTTAATATTGCTTGATATTTCTTCTTGGTGCTAAGAAATTTGTCATATCACAGATGAATCAGTACAAGAGAGAGCCGTGGACAATATCGAGGCCTCAACACCTGCCGCTGTATCTAAAGATGCAGAAATAGGTAAATATATTTGATGTCAAGGAATATTTATTATAGTAGGAGGTTATAGGTAAGACCACCGTCTCAGAAAACAATGTATTGAGGCTAGAAATCGAGCTCATACAGTGTTAGGATACATTGCTAGGAGTATTATAAATAGAATTGTCGAGATTATTCTTATAGATTGGATAAAATTTTGTTAGAGTCAGTGCTGAGAATGATGAACAAAATAATAGATGTGAATCGTAATTTTAGTTATGGAAATAGAAATGTTTAACAATTCAACACTGTCAAATTATCTAGGTATATAAAAATTATTATTATCAATATTACTGTAGGTATACCATTAGAATGTTTATTATAACTATTGATATTAACTCAGTTAGTACATATAATGCATTAAAGGACTTAACACTTAATATAATAATTCCAATGTTTGATTTTATATAGAACAATGTTTTGTTAACTTTTCAAACAAATTAAACCGATCTTGTAAAACTTTGTGATATTGATAGTAGGCGTGGCACAGATGAAGGCAGGTGACGAGACATTTTTTGTGCTCAGTTCTATCATGGCTACCATTGAAATCACTTGTGGAGGTTGCGAATTCGATTATTGGGAAATAATCGCAAAATTTCATTCCAAAAACGATTTGGCTTACGAGTTTCTGAGGGAACACGGTATCCCACCAGCAGCTGTTCAGTGTCCCCACTGTGTGGCTCCTTGGAGGAATAGTAGAGGATGACCCACAGTCAGGAATTTCATGCTCTCGTTAAGGTATTGTGAGTTATGAAATTATACTTACTAAATTTGTAATTCAACCAATAATTAAGTTAGGTTAGATTATAACAGTGTCAGCGGGGGGGGGGGGGACCATGGAGGGCGCAGCCCCCCCGGTTAGGATAGGTTAGGGTAAATTAGGTTAGGTTAGGTTACAACAGTGTCAGCGGAGAGGTCCAGGGAGGGCTGCGTGTTAGGATAGGTTAGGGCATAGACTACACTATACTTGACTGGACACTCGAAATCTGACCTTTTGCAAACCGGTCCTACAGCAGATTTTTAGAAAAATCAAATCAAATACTTAGAAATAAGATAGGAATCTCAAATAAAAAGCAAACACTTCAGAGTGATGTAGAGAATATTTTTATGAGCAACAAAAACAAATTAGTCAACGTACGTCATCAGTGGGCGACAATTATTAAATCCAAAGAAACCAAGAAAAACACAAAATTTGCAATAATTTCTAGGAATATTGGAATTTCAATCTGAAAACACTTACATGCATAGCCCATGTAGTCTATATTAATATGCAATACCATAGAATACACCATACGTGACTGTGCACTCGAAATCGGGTCTTTCGCAAATGTGTCCTGAGGCGATTTTTTGTTTGTTTTATTTGAATAAAATACTTAAAATCATCATAGAAACCTCAAACAAAAAGCAAACACCTCAGAGTGATGTGAAGAATATGTTTATGAGCAACAAAAACAAATTAGTCAACATACGTCATCGGTGGGCGACAATTATTAAATCCTGACACCAATAAAAACACCAAATTTGCAATAATTTCCAGGAATATTGGAATTTCAATCTGAAAACACTTACATGCATAGCCCATGTAGTTTATATTAATATGCAATACCATAGAATACACCATACGTGACTGTGCACTCGAAATCGGGTCTTTCGTAAATGTGTCCTGAGGCGATTTTTTGTTTGTTCTATTTGAATAAAATACTTAAAATCATCATAGAAACCTCAAACAAAAAGCAAACAACTCACAGTGATGTAAAGTATATGTTTATGAGCAACAAAAACAAATTAGTCAACATACGTCATCGGTGGGCGACAATTATTAAATCCTAAGACACCAATAAAAACACCATATTTGCAATAATTTCCAGGAATATTGAAATTTTAAACTGAAAACGCATACATACATAACCAATATAGTCCATACTAATATACATGCATGCTTGAAATAATATTTGAAACTATTTCCAAATATTCTGTTTGGTTTTCTACGTTTTCACTGAGCATGGCAGGATACACAACACCTTAGTGTTGAGAGTAATTGTAAAATATAAGCAAAACTTGAACACAACACCCTAAGTCACTCATAATCAGTTCACTCATACTCATACTTCACTCATACTTTCATATACCCATAAATAACATCAAGAAGAAAACATTTAACATTCCTAATCAACTTACGATGTTTGCTGAGTGTCATCGAGAGAGCGTTTCTCAGAGACTGTGTAAAATAACTCCATTGTAATTCCTTATTGGTGATGGTCTCTAGTCAGCTTGTTGGTTTCATTGCCTCCTCCTCCTCTTCTATCTAGCAATGTTCTTTCCAATGATCTTATCACCATACATCACTTTCCCGGCGTACGTACTTTTCCTTTTACCCTGCCATGCTCAGTGAAAACGTAGAAAACAAAAAAAATATTTGGAAATAGTTTCAAATCTTATTTCAAGCATGATTCAGAGTATACAATAGAAGCTGATGAAGCTACGGTCACACTAGGTTTTGCTAACGCTAGCCTGGCTTCCGTTTTTTCTGGATTTACAGCGATATGACTACCAGTCTGGTCAACGTAGAACTAACCTTGTGGAATTAGCTGATCATAACAACAACACAAGCCGTTATAGAGGAAGCACTTCTCTTCTTCTTCTTCTGCTCATGAACATTTTCCATGAGACTTATAATAGCGTCATGGGACCAATGAATTGAACTATTTATGTTGTTGACCTTTGTAAAGGATTGTTTTGGTCTTTTTCTTCTTCTTGTGACCTCTTTCGCCTTTTGCCTTTCGCGCCACGAATTGTTATGAAAAATTCATTCCCAAGCCGATATAACGATTATATGACATTTGATCACAATCAAATCATATTCAGGAATGGTTATTTCACAATATGTGATGTTTTATTTCAGAAATTTTTGCGATTTTGCCAGATTTTTTTGATATAAACAATATGCTTTATACACAACTACCACACGATTTTTCACTCAAACTTGTAATCTTTATGTTAATTTCCTATTTGCAAAAGTTGTAAAATCATTTTTTATGTTCAGCCATGGTTCAGCAATCATTACTGATTGTAAAGACATGACATACAATGTCCTAAGTAGAATATGAACTGATATATGAAGTATTATCTGTCATCACTCATAGCAGCGGAATCTATAGGACCGAAATGTAATATCGTCTGTCAGCGATTGTCGCGAGTGTCCAGTCAAGTATGGTGTAGTCTATGGTTAGGGTAAATTTGATTAGATTTTGGAAAATTTTCCTAAATCTAGGGAAATTCCCTTAGATTTTTCAAAGGCCATATATCACTCATATATGCCACCCCCCCAAAAAAAATCCGATTCCCCACGGTCCCCCAAGCTTGTTGGGAGGGTTGGTGGGGTGTGGGTAGAGATAGGGAATATTGGCATAAAGTATAAATTTACCCTTCTACCATTGTAGAATAATTTGTAAAAACAGTTAAGTCAATACATTCGTTTATATGATGAAATAATAGTGTTTAATATTGCTTGATATTTCTTCTTGGTGCTAAGAAATTTGTCATATCACAGATGAATCAGTACAAGAGAGAGCCGTGGACAATATCGAGGCCTCAACACCTGCCGCTGTATCTAAAGATGCAGAAATAGGTAAATATATTTGATGTCAAGGAATATTTATTATAGACGGAGGTTATAGGTAAGACCACCGTCTCAGAAAACAATGTATTGAGGCTAGAAATCGAGCTCATACAGTGTTAGGATACATTGCTAGGAGTATTATAAATAGAATTGTCGAGATTATTCTTATAGATTGGATAAAATTTTGTTAGAGTCAGTGCTGAGAATGATGAACAAAATAATAGATGTGAATCGTAATTTTAGTTATGGAAATAGAAATGTTTAACAATTCAACACTGTCAAATTATCTAGGTATATAAAAATTATTATTATCAATATTACTGTAGGTATACCATTAGAATGTTTATTATAACTATTGATATTAACTCAGTTAGTACATATAATGCATTAAAGGACTTAACACTTAATATAATAATTCCAATGTTTGATTTTATATAGAACAATGTTTTGTTAACTTTTCAAACAAATTAAACCGATCTTGTAAAACTTTGTGATATTGATAGTAGGCGTGGCACAGATGAAGGCAGGTGACGAGACATTTTTTGTGCTCAGTTCTATCATGGCTACCATTGAAATCACTTGTGGAGGTTGCGAATTCGATTATTGGGAAATAATCGCAAAATTTCATTCCAAAAACGATTTGGCTTACGAGTTTCTGAGGGAACACGGTATCCCACCAGCAGCTGTTCAGTGTCCCCACTGTGTGGCTCCTTGGAGGAATAGTAGAGGATGACCCACAGTCAGGAATTTCATGCTCTCGTTAAGGTATTGTGAGTTATGAAATTATACTTACTAAATTTGTAATTCAACCAATAATTAAGTTAGGTTAGATTATAACAGTGTCAGCGGGGGGGGGGGGGGGGACCATGGAGGGCGCAGCCCCCCCGGTTAGGATAGGTTAGGGTAAATTAGGTTAGGTTAGGTTACAACAGTGTCAGCGGAGAGGTCCAGGGAGGGCTGCGTGTTAGGATAGGTTAGGGCATAGACTACACTATACTTGACTGGACACTCGAAATCTGACCTTTTGCAAACCGGTCCTACAGCAGATTTTTAGAAAAATCAAATCAAATACTTAGAAATAAGATAGGAATCTCAAATAAAAAGCAAACACTTCAGAGTGATGTAGAGAATATGTTTATGAGCAACAAAAACAAATTAGTCAACGTACGTCATCAGTGGGCGACAATTATTAAATCCAAAGAAACCAAGAAAAACACAAAATTTGCAATAATTTCTAGGAATATTGGAATTTCAATCTGAAAACACTTACATGCATAGCCCATGTAGTCTATATTAATATGCAATACCATAGAATACACCATACGTGACTGTGCACTCGAAATCGGGTCTTTCGCAAATGTGTCCTGAGGCGATTTTTTGTTTGTTTTATTTGAATAAAATACTTAAAATCATCATAGAAACCTCAAACAAAAAGCAAACACCTCAGAGTGATGTGAAGAATATGTTTATGAGCAACAAAAACAAATTAGTCAACATACGTCATCGGTGGGCGACAATTATTAAATCCTGACACCAATAAAAACACCAAATTTGCAATAATTTCCAGGAATATTGGAATTTCAATCTGAAAACACTTACATGCATAGCCCATGTAGTTTATATTAATATGCAATACCATAGAATACACCATACGTGACTGTGCACTCGAAATCGGGTCTTTCGTAAATGTGTCCTGAGGCGATTTTTTGTTTGTTCTATTTGAATAAAATACTTAAAATCATCATAGAAACCTCAAACAAAAAGCAAACAACTCACAGTGATGTAAAGTATATGTTTATGAGCAACAAAAACAAATTAGTCAACATACGTCATCGGTGGGCGACAATTATTAAATCCTAAGACACCAATAAAAACACCATATTTGCAATAATTTCCAGGAATATTGAAATTTTAAACTGAAAACGCATACATACATAACCAATATAGTCCATACTAATATACATGCATGCTTGAAATAATATTTGAAACTATTTCCAAATATTCTGTTTGGTTTTCTACGTTTTCACTGAGCATGGCAGGATACACAACACCTTAGTGTTGAGAGTAATTGTAAAATATAAGCAAAACTTGAACACAACACCCTAAGTCACTCGTAATCAGTTCACTCATACTCATACTTCACTCATACTTTCATATACCCATAAATAACATCAAGAAGAAAACATTTAACATTCCTAATCAACTTACGATGTTTGCTGAGTGTCATCGAGAGAGCGTTTCTCAGAGACTGTGTAAAATAACTCCATTGTAATTCCTTATTGGTGATGGTCTCTAGTCAGCTTGTTGGTTTCATTGCCTCCTCCTCCTCTTCTATCTAGCAATGTTCTTTCCAATGATCTTATCACCATACATCACTTTCCCGGCGTACGTACTTTTCCTTTTACCCTGCCATGCTCAGTGAAAACGTAGAAAACAAAAAAAATATTTGGAAATAGTTTCAAATCTTATTTCAAGCATGATTCAGAGTATACAATAGAAGCTGATGAAGCTACGGTCACACTAGGTTTTGCTAACGCTAGCCTGGCTTCCGTTTTTTCTGGATTTACAGCGATATGACTACCAGTCTGGTCAACGTAGAACTAACCTTGTGGAATTAGCTGATCATAACAACAACACAAGCCGTTATAGAGGAAGCACTTCTCTTCTTCTTCTTCTGCTCATGAACATTTTCCATGAGACTTATAATAGCGTCATGGGACCAATGAATTGAACTATTTATGTTGTTGACCTTTGTAAAGGATTGTTTTGGTCTTTTTCTTCTTCTTGTGACCTCTTTCGCCTTTTGCCTTTCGCGCCACGAATTGTTATGAAAAATTCATTCCCAAGCCGATATAACGATTATATGACATTTGATCACAATCAAATCATATTCAGGAATGGTTATTTCACAATATGTGATGTTTTATTTCAGAAATTTTTGCGATTTTGCCAGATTTTTTTTATATAAACAATATGCTTTATACACAACTACCACACGATTTTTCACTCAAACTTGTAATCTTTATGTTAATTTCCTATTTGCAAAAGTTGTAAAATCATTTTTTATGTTCAGCCATGGTTCAGCAATCATTACTGATTGTAAAGACATGACATACAATGTCCTAAGTAGAATATGAACTGATATATGAAGTATTATCTGTCATCACTCATAGCAGCGGAATCTATAGGACCGAAATGTAATATCGTCTGTCAGCGATTGTCGCGAGTGTCCAGTCAAGTATGGTGTAGTCTATGGTTAGGGTAAATTTGATTAGATTTTGGAAAATTTTCCTAAATCTAGGGAAATTCCCTTAGATTTTTCAAAGGCCATATATCACTCATATATGCCACCCCCCCAAAAAAAATCCGATTCCCCACGGTCCCCCAAGCTTGTTGGGAGGGTTGGTGGGGTGTGGGTAGAGATAGGGAATATTGGCATAAAGTATAAATTTACCCTTCTACCATTGTAGAATAATTTGTAAAAACAGTTAAGTCAATACATTCGTTTATATGATGAAATAATAGTGTTTAATATTGCTTGATATTTCTTCTTGGTGCTAAGAAATTTGTCATATCACAGATGAATCAGTACAAGAGAGAGCCGTGGACAATATCGAGGCCTCAACACCTGCCGCTGTATCTAAAGATGCAGAAATAGGTAAATATATTTGATGTCAAGGAATATTTATTATAGTAGGAGGTTATAGGTAAGACCACCGTCTCAGAAAACAATGTATTGAGGCTAGAAATCGAGCTCATACAGTGTTAGGATACATTGCTAGGAGTATTATAAATAGAATTGTCGAGATTATTCTTATAGATTGGATAAAATTATGTTAGAGTCAGTGCTGAGAATGATGAACAAAATAATAGATGTGAATCGTAATTTTAGTTATGGAAATAGAAATGTTTAACAATTCAACACTGTCAAATTATCTAGGTATATAAAAATTATTATTATCAATATTACTGTAGGTATACCATTAGAATGTTTATTATAACTATTGATATTAACTCAGTTAGTACATATAATGCATTAAAGGACTTAACACTTAATATAATAATTCCAATGTTTGATTTTATATAGAACAATGTTTTGTTAACTTTTCAAACAAATTAAACCGATCTTGTAAAACTTTGTGATATTGATAGTAGGCGTGGCACAGATGAAGGCAGGTGACGAGACATTTTTTGTGCTCAGTTCTATCATGGCTACCATTGAAATCACTTGTGGAGGTTGCGAATTCGATTATTGGGAAATAATCGCAAAATTTCATTCCAAAAACGATTTGGCTTACGAGTTTCTGAGGGAACACGGTATCCCACCAGCAGCTGTTCAGTGTCCCCACTGTGTGGCTCCTTGGAGGAATAGTAGAGGATGACCCACAGTCAGGAATTTCATGCTCTCGTTAAGGTATTGTGAGTTATGAAATTATACTTACTAAATTTGTAATTCAACCAATAATTAAGTTAGGTTAGATTATAACAGTGTCAGCGGGGGGGGGGGGGGGGGACCATGGAGGGCGCAGCCCCCCCGGTTAGGATAGGTTAGGGTAAATTAGGTTAGGTTAGGTTACAACAGTGTCAGCGGAGAGGTCCAGGGAGGGCTGCGTGTTAGGATAGGTTAGGGCATAGACTACACTATACTTGACTGGACACTCGAAATCTGACCTTTTGCAAACCGGTCCTACAGCAGATTTTTAGAAAAATCAAATCAAATACTTAGAAATAAGATAGGAATCTCAAATAAAAAGCAAACACTTCAGAGTGATGTAGAGAATATGTTTATGAGCAACAAAAACAAATTAGTCAACGTACGTCATCAGTGGGCGACAATTATTAAATCCAAAGAAACCAAGAAAAACACAAAATTTGCAATAATTTCTAGGAATATTGGAATTTCAATCTGAAAACACTTACATGCATAGCCCATGTAGTCTATATTAATATGCAATACCATAGAATACACCATACGTGACTGTGCACTCGAAATCGGGTCTTTCGCAAATGTGTCCTGAGGCGATTTTTTGTTTGTTTTATTTGAATAAAATACTTAAAATCATCATAGAAACCTCAAACAAAAAGCAAACACCTCAGAGTGATGTGAAGAATATGTTTATGAGCAACAAAAACAAATTAGTCAACATACGTCATCGGTGGGCGACAATTATTAAATCCTGACACCAATAAAAACACCAAATTTGCAATAATTTCCAGGAATATTGGAATTTCAATCTGAAAACACTTACATACATAGCCCATGTAGTTTATATTAATATGCAATACCATAGAATACACCATACGTGACTGTGCACTCGAAATCGGGTCTTTCGTAAATGTGTCCTGAGGCGATTTTTTGTTTGTTCTATTTGAATAAAATACTTAAAATCATCATAGAAACCTCAAACAAAAAGCAAACAACTCACAGTGATGTAAAGTATATGTTTATGAGCAACAAAAACAAATTAGTCAACATACGTCATCGGTGGGCGACAATTATTAAATCCTAAGACACCAATAAAAACACCATATTTGCAATAATTTCCAGGAATATTGAAATTTTAAACTGAAAACGCATACATACATAACCAATATAGTCCATACTAATATACATGCATGCTTGAAATAATATTTGAAACTATTTCCAAATATTCTGTTTGGTTTTCTACGTTTTCACTGAGCATGGCAGGATACACAACACCTTAGTGTTGAGAGTAATTGTAAAATATAAGCAAAACTTGAACACAACACCCTAAGTCACTCGTAATCAGTTCACTCATACTCATACTTCACTCATACTTTCATATACCCATAAATAACATCAAGAAGAAAACATTTAACATTCCTAATCAACTTACGATGTTTGCTGAGTGTCATCGAGAGAGCGTTTCTCAGAGACTGTGTAAAATAACTCCATTGTAATTCCTTATTGGTGATGGTCTCTAGTCAGCTTGTTGGTTTCATTGCCTCCTCCTCCTCTTCTATCTAGCAATGTTCTTTCCAATGATCTTATCACCATACATCACTTTCCCGGCGTACGTACTTTTCCTTTTACCCTGCCATGCTCAGTGAAAACGTAGAAAACAAAAAAAATATTTGGAAATAGTTTCAAATCTTATTTCAAGCATGATTCAGAGTATACAATAGAAGCTGATGAAGCTACGGTCACACTAGGTTTTGCTAACGCTAGCCTGGCTTCCGTTTTTTCTGGATTTACAGCGATATGACTACCAGTCTGGTCAACGTAGAACTAACCTTGTGGAATTAGCTGATCATAACAACAACACAAGCCGTTATAGAGGAAGCACTTCTCTTCTTCTTCTTCTGCTCATGAACATTTTCCATGAGACTTATAATAGCGTCATGGGACCAATGAATTGAACTATTTATGTTGTTGACCTTTGTAAAGGATTGTTTTGGTCTTTTTCTTCTTCTTGTGACCTCTTTCGCCTTTTGCCTTTCGCGCCACGAATTGTTATGAAAAATTCATTCCCAAGCCGATATAACGATTATATGACATTTGATCACAATCAAATCATATTCAGGAATGGTTATTTCACAATATGTGATGTTTTATTTCAGAAATTTTTGCGATTTTGCCAGATTTTTTTTATATAAACAATATGCTTTATACACAACTACCACACGATTTTTCACTCAAACTTGTAATCTTTATGTTAATTTCCTATTTGCAAAAGTTGTAAAATCATTTTTTATGTTCAGCCATGGTTCAGCAATCATTACTGATTGTAAAGACATGACATACAATGTCCTAAGTAGAATATGAACTGATATATGAAGTATTATCTGTCATCACTCATAGCAGCGGAATCTATAGGACCGAAATGTAATATCGTCTGTCAGCGATTGTCGCGAGTGTCCAGTCAAGTATGGTGTAGTCTATGGTTAGGGTAAATTTGATTAGATTTTGGAAAATTTTCCTAAATCTAGGGAAATTCCCTTAGATTTTTCAAAGGCCATATATCACTCATATATGCCACCCCCCAAAAAAAAATCCGATTCCCCACGGTCCCCCAAGCTTGTTGGGAGGGTTGGTGGGGTGTGGGTAGAGATAGGGAATATTGGCATAAAGTATAAATTTACCCTTCTACCATTGTAGAATAATTTGTAAAAACAGTTAAGTCAATACATTCGTTTATATGATGAAATAATAGTGTTTAATATTGCTTGATATTTCTTCTTGGTGCTAAGAAATTTGTCATATCACAGATGAATCAGTACAAGAGAGAGCCGTGGACAATATCGAGGCCTCAACACCTGCCGCTGTATCTAAAGATGCAGAAATAGGTAAATATATTTGATGTCAAGGAATATTTATTATAGTAGAAGGGTATAGGTAAGACCACCGTCCCAGAAAATAATGTATTGAGGCTAGAAATCGAACTCATACAGTGTTAGGATTCATTGCTAGGAGTATTATAAATAGAATTGTCGAGGTTATTCTTATAGATCGGATAAAATTTTGTTAGAGTCAGTGCTGAGAATGATGAACAAAATAATAGATGTGAATCGTAATTTTAGTTATGGAAATAGAAATGATTAACAATTCAACACTGTGTCAAATTATCTAGGTATATAAAAATTATTATCAATATTACTGTAGGTATACCATTAGAATGTTTATTATAACTATTGATATTAACTCAATTAATACATATAATGCATTAAAGGACTTAACACTTAATATAATAATTTCAATGTTTGATTTTATATAGAACAATGTTTTGTTAACTTTTCAAACAAATTAAACCGGTCTTGTAAAACTTTGTGATATTAATAGTAGGCGTGGCACAGATGAAGGCAGGTGATGAGATATTTTTTGTGCTCAGTTCTATCATGGCTACCATTGAAATCACTTGTGAAGGTTGCGAATTCGATTATTGAGAAATAATCGCAAAATTTCATTCCAAAAACGATTTGGCTTACGAGTTTCTGAGGGAACACGGCGTCCTACCAGCAGCTGTTCAGTGTCCCCACTGTGTGGCTCCTTGGAAGAATAGTAGAGGATGACCCACAGCCAGGAATTTCATGCTCTTGTTAAGGTATTGTGAGTTATGACATTATACTTGCTGAATTTGCAATTCAACCAATAATTAGGTTAGGTTAGGTTACAACAGTGTCAGCGGGGGGGGATGTCCATGGGGGGCGCAGACCCCCCGGTTAGGATAGGTTAGGTTAGGTTACAACAGTGTCAGCGGAGGTGTCCAGGGAGGGCTGCGTGTTAGGATAGGTTAGGGTAAATTAGATTAGATCTGGGAAAATTTTCCTAAATCTAGAGAAATTCCCTTAGATTTTTCCAAGGCCATATATCACTCATATATGCCGCCCCCCCCAAAAAAAACCCGTTTCTCCACGGTCCCCCAAGCTTGTTGGGAGGGTTGGTGGGGTGTGGGTAGAGATAGGGAATATTGGCATAAAGTATAAATTTAACCTTCTACCATTGTAGAATAATTTGTAAAAACAGTTAAGTCAATACATTCGTTTATATGATGAAATAATAGTGTTTAATACTGCTCGATATTTCTTCTTGGTGCTAAGAAATTTGTCATATCACAGATGAATCAGTACAAGAGACAGCCGTGGACAATATCGAGGCCTCAACACCTGCTGCTGTATCTAAAGATGCAGAAATAGGTAAATATATTTGATGTCAAGAAATATTTAGTATAGTAGGAGGGTATAGGTAAGACCACCGTCCCAGAAAATAATGTATTAAGGCTAGAAATCGAGCTCATACAGTGTTAGGATTCATTGCTAGGAGTATTATAAATAGAATTGTCGAGATTATTCTTATAGATTGGATAAAATTTTGTTAGAGTCAGTGCTGAGAATGATGAACAAAATAATAGATGTGAATCGTAATTTTAGTTATGGAAATAGAAATGTTTAACAATTCAACACTCAAATTATCTAGGTATATAAAAATTATTATTATCAATATTACTGTAGGTATACCATTAGAATGTTTATTATAAATATTGATATTAACTCAGTTAATACATATAATGCATTAAAGGACTTAACACTTAATATAATAATTCCAACGTTTGATTTTATATAGAACAATGTTTTGTTAACTTCAAACAAATTAAACCGATCTTGTAAAACTTTGTGATATTAAAACATTTAATTGCCTTACAGTGTGGAACCACCAAGCAATACTGCTACTGGTTGCGTCATACCAAGATCAGGGAGGTGGCGTCTCTAACCCCAAAAAAAACAAAAAGAAACTTTGGAATGAAGTTGGTGCAGCCATGCAAGAAAAAGGTTACAAAGTAACTGGCGATATGTGCTGCACTAAAATGAATACTCTGAAAGCGAGGTGGGTTGTTAGTTTTAGTAATTTAAATTTTTTTCTATGTTACTAAATCACCTTATGATGATGTGTTTTACCTACTTAACCATAATTAATTTAATTTCTTCATCTTGACTTGTCATATATAATGTGTTTTACATACTAGCATAAATGTGAAGGTTGGTACAATGATTCAATCTTGGATGAATCTTTCATCATATTTAAATTTACTATCTTACAAAGAGATATCCAACTACTTCTCTCCCTTGCACAAACAGAAGATGACATTATTTTCCTATACATCATTCTCATAATGAACACCTTATTTAGGTTAGACCATGATGTTAAAACTTTTCATTTTCAGCTATAAGAGAATTAAAGACAATCGTAAGCTGAGTGGGCGAGGCCGTGATGAGCAGTGGCCATATTTTGATTTGATGAATCAATTAATGGGAAGTGACCCGAGTATTGAAAAACCTTCCTCGACTGATTCATTGAGTAAAGGTATGTTTTCTTTCACGTAGAAAATTAACCTATACTATTAATGGTGTTGTTCCATAATGTTCAATATAAAGAATGACAATGTCTGACAATGAAATTGGAGGAAATGCATTAAATAGGTTAGAGGCTATAGTTACATTTAGTTAACCCATAGACTACACCATACTTGACTGGACACTCGCGATAATCGCTGACAGACGATATACATTTCAGTCCTATTGATTCCGCTGCTATGAGTGATGACAGATAATACTTCATTTATCAGTTCATATTCTACTTAGGACATTGTATTACATGTCTTTACAATCAGTAATGATTGCTGAACCATTGCTGAACCTAAAAAATGAATTTACAACTTGTGCAAATAGGAAATTAACATAAAGATTACAAGAATGAGTGAAACCCGTGTGAGAGTTGTGTATAAAGCATATTATTTATAGCAAAAATTTCAGGCAAATTCGCAATAATTTCTGAAATAAAGCATCACATATTGTGAAATCACCATTCCTGAATATGATTTGATTGTGATCAAATGCCATATTATCGTTATATCGGCTTGGGAATGAGTTTTTCACAACAATTCGTGGCGCGTAGCTGAGAAAGCTGAGCTGACTGTGATGCCTTGGTATGGTGAGAGTCAGTCACTCACTGCCACTAGAACTAGACGGACGTGCGACTGTAGCTTCTAGCTGGACACCGGACTCATTTTAGCAGTAAGTATGCAACATTTGGTTATTGTAATGTCTGATTTATAAGATTTTAGGAACATTTCAGTACTAAATTCATATAAAACTTCCTGTAGAAACTACGTAGAACGGTGTATGATGAAACTTTAGTAGCGGTCATTATTTGATCATGGCTACCATCACCAATGTTATGTATTTAAAAATGACCGTGCGAATTTAACAAATAGATACATATCACGGTCATGGTCTAACCAAGTTAGTTAGACCATGATTGATGACCACGGTCACCTCAAAACATGGAATCCGTTAATTCAAAATTCGAATCTAGCTACCTACTCCTCCCACCCATCAGGCATCCCCCCGCCACACACACACATGGGTAATAAAGTATGATAGTTTGCAACTTATCAATGTTGTTATATGTTAACTTGGTGCAGTCTAAGTATTTTCTGGTTGTCTTCATCCAGTTAAAGTATTCACATTTGATTCTTCTCAGGATTTCCTTTAATAATTGGTAGACAAACACTCTTCCAGTATGTCTTATCTATAATGATTTTGTGGCAGCTTTTTGCTATTATTGAGTAGGTCAGGTTTGCCAAGCTTTGTGCCTTCATAATCATGTTATTCTTCTGTTCCTTAAATATATCCCCCTTGTCTGTTATTATAACACCTAGATACTTAATATTGTTAGTCACACGGATTCCCTCAATGTTCTCTGGTTTGTGTTCTGCGTTGTGTATGATTATTTAGCTTTTTTCTTTATTTATTTCCATGCCATATTCCTTGCTTATTTCCATCAGTGTTTTGATGTTATCACAAGCTTCTTGTAACGCTATTATAAGTCTCATGGAAAATGTTCATAAGCAGAAGAAGAAAAGTGCTTCCTCCATAACAGCTTGTTTTGTTGTTATGATCAGCTGATTCCGTAAGGCGAATGGTTCTACTTGACACGCCTGATGGACAGGGGGACACTAGACGGTGGGGAAGGCCTACATTATCCTTCATCAACTTTGTGCCACATCACTTGCTTCGCCTTGAGTGTCTGGGACTCCCTAATCAACAACAAGGAGAGGAGGAATAAGTAAGTCAAGTTTATTTATATTACAGTACCATTATAATTATTTTTCTTTGATGGGGTAAACAGCATCGGTATATACATACATACATACATATTTGATATGTTTAAATGCCATTATCTTACTGTGTGAGTGCATACACACATGCATTAGGTTTTTTTTTTTTTACATCCTTCGAATGAATAGATGCTACAGACTAGTAGGTAATATAACTATAGGAATTAATCTATTAATATATAAATTTAATTGCACTTCTGAATTATTCTTTTTTTTTCGGATGTTTTTTTTTTTTTTTTATTTGTATAATTTTTTATTCACTTGTAATGTGCTAACATTCACATTTTATTTCAGGTTTTTTGGTTGTGACAACCATAAGGACACATTCCTGCAGATCCTTGTTGGTTTGGCCAGGAAGTTCCCAGAGTTTGAGGTGGCACAGTGCTGTAATGGGCACTATGTAATCACCAAGATTCTCCCCGTCGTGGGCGGCAACCTTTTCAATGGTTTTGGCTCCAACTTGTGCAGGGACACAAACTCTGATGTTCACGCCAAGTTGCCCTCCAAACGCCAGGCCACCGACGACTGTGTGAGGGATACTAGAAGCCATGACCAAATGAAAAGGCAGAAGCTCCAGGGGCAGAAAAAATAGGTGATGGGGGAGATAATGACTGCGTCTTACAAGCCAGTGATTTGTGTCTCTCTTCAAAGGAGTTATGCTTACTGCTACTGCAGACAGTGTTTTTTTTTCTCTGCAACAAAGATATTTCTCCCCCTGCAAGACAGTGACTTGTGCTTTTCTCAAGGGAGCTATACTTATTGCTACTGCAGACAGTGTTATTTTTCTGTGCAACAAAGATATTTTCCACCTGCAAGACAGTGACTAGTGCTTTTTTTCAAGGGAGTTATACTTACTGCTACTGCAGACAGTGGGTTTTTTTCTGTGCAACAAAGATATTTCTCCCCCTGCAAGACAGTGACTGGTGCTTTTCTGCAAGGGGGTTATACTTACTGCTACTGCAGAGTGTTTTTTTTCTTTCTGTGCAATAACGATATTTCTCTCCCTGCAAGACAGTGATTTGTGCTTTTTTTCAAGGGAGTTATACTTACTGCTACTGCAGACAGTGTTTTTTTTTTTCTTCTGTGCAACAAAGATATTTCTCCCCCTGCAAGACAGTGACTTGTGTCTCTCTGGACGCAAGTACGCCAATTCTTTGAGAGTGAGGCCATCGTCAGGCGTGTCAACCTGGTGTGCCTTTCTCGATACACCTTGGAGGAGGTGGCAGAGGAAATGCAGACCGCCAGGGAGCAGCTGGTCATGGAGGACAATCGGGTGGTTCAGATGTTGATTGGAGAGCTCTCTGACCTGGACCCTGAACCGCCAGAAGACCTGCTTGCGGCAGCTACATGGCACTTCTCGGGGAACCTGGGCAGGATGTCCTTGGGTGAAATTATTGCAAATATGGTGTTTTTATTGGTGTCTTAGGATTGAATAATTGTCGCCCACCGATGACGTATGTTGACTAATTTGTTTTTGTTGTTCATAAACATATTCTTCACATCACTTTGAGGTGTTTGCTTTTTGTTTGAGGTTTCTATGATGATTTTAAGTATTTTATTCAAATAAAACAAACAAAAAATCGCCTCAGCACCCATTTGCGAAAGACGCGATTTCGAGTGCACAGTCACGTATGGTGTATTCTATGGTATTGCATATTAATATAGACTACATGGGCTATGCATGTAAGTGTTTTCAGATTGAAATTCCAATATTCCTGGAAATTATTGCAAATTTTGTTTTTTTATTGGTGTCAGGATTGAATAATTGTCGCCCACCGATGATGTATGTTGACAAATTTGTTTTTGTTGCTCATAAATATATTCTTCACATCACTCTGAGGTGTTTGCTTTTTGTTTGAGGTTTCTATGATGATTTTAAGTATTTTATTCAAATAAAACAAAAAAAATCACCTCAGTACCCATTTGCGGAAGACCCAATTTCGAGTGCACAGTCACGTATGGTGTATTCTATGGTATTGCATATTAATATAGACTACATAGGCTATGCATGTAAGTGTTTTCAGATTGAAATTCCAATATTCCTGGAATTTATTGCAAATTTTGTTTTTCTTGGTTTCTTAGGATTCAATAATTGTCGCCCACCGATGACGTATGTTGACTAATTTGTTTTTGTTGCTCATAAACATATTCTTTACAACACTCTGAAGTGTTTGCTTTTTATTTGAGGTTCCTATCTTAATTCTAAGTATTTTATTTGATTTTTCTAAAAATCTGCCGTAGGACGGGTTTGCAAAAGGCCAGATTTCGAGTGTCCAGTCAAGTATAGTGTAGTCTATGGTTAACCTTATAAAAATATCATGAATGTTAAGAAAATTTTATTTGTGTAAGTTTGGTAGGTTAAGGACAACAAAAATCATCTCACTAAAAGTCTAGTACTCTAAGACTTTCTCCCTGACCAACCTACCCTAGTAATACAAATAGACAAGTTCAATGATGGTTCGCTAATTTGATTCTGAGAGAGAGGTAGAGGTGGTAGAATGAAAGGACGAGTATGTTTGTGAAGATTCCTAAATACAAATGTGCATGCATATAGAGGCCATTTTACCATTGTCTTATCAGTTACAAATGTCAAAACATATTGTTGGAAATGAGCTACACTGATTAACTAATAATAGAAATTGAATATCAATATAATTGCTTTTTCCCTTTCCCTTTTCATGTCTAATCAGAATCACAGGCAGGAATTTTGTAAGTTCATGTGCCCAACATATGTTACACTTCATTAGACAATAACATTTATATCATATTATTGGTTTATATAGAAATGAAATTAACATAGTTACCTTTTGTTATAGCAGTTGCACTGTTAATAGTTTAATAACGTGTGATTTGTTTAAACGATGTTACTTTTTTCCTTTACAGGGCCACTGCCCTCTACCTCCACCATGCCAGCTGCACGCCCTACAAAATCTGTCTCCTCCCACCCCCGTCAGCAAACAGTCCACCGTCTCCAGCCACTCAAACACCTCCAGTCACTGAGCTAACTTCTTCATTCACTCAGCCACCTTCTCCAGTCATTCAGTTACCTTCTCCAGTCATTCAGTCACCTCCAATCCTTCAACAACCTTACCCAACCTTGCATTTACCTTCCACATCCTCCCAATTTCCCTCAAGTGGAGTGCAGCCACCTCATTCCACATTGCGACGGGGGACAAAGCGGAGATCAGTAGAAGAGGAGGCCACCTTGTCCAGGGAATTGGAAGACCTACGGCAATATAGGACTTATTCAGTGGAGACTGCAAATAATCGCAACACATTGTTACAGACATTTATGAGACAGCAAGAACAACACCACACACAATTAATGCAGGCTTTAACACAGATCAATCACACCATACACAATCTCAACACAAGTACAAAAACAAACACAGACAAAGACACAGAATAATATACTTTAGGTTAATATACTCATTTATTGTTTGTAATTTACACAATGCACTCACTTTATTTTATTTGTACTTAATGCTCAGGCTTTTGTATATATTAGGATAAATTAATTTTAAGGTTGTAAGATTTAAGTTTTGTCTTTCATAATATAAGATTTTAATGTTAATTCTATTTATACTCCCAAAATATTAGGATAAATAATTTTTAAGGTTGTATAATTTAAGTTTTGTCTTTCATAATATAAGATTTTAATTTTAATTTTATTTATACTCCATAACATATTACAATATTGTATACCAAAGAAACATGCAATAATTTTTTTTATATTAAAATTTTATATAAATACTGAAATTGTTTTCACACCTATAAAGGCAGGGTGAGACTATGAAACAGATTTGCATTAATAGAATAGTTGCTGTGATCATTAGGACATATGGTTTGAATATTTTACATTAATCTAGCCAATTGAAGGGCCAACTGATCCCTCTTTGCAACTGCTGCAGCACGTTGTTGGTGTCGTGGCTCAGCTTCACCTTTAACGTCTTGTGGTCGTGGCTCTGTATTTACACCTTCGACGTCTTGTGGCTCCATGTTGAATTCCTGCAGCTCTACATTTATATCTGGGTTTTCTTTTATTAGGATGAAATTATGGAGCACACAAGCACCAGTAATTATTAAAGGGATCTTATCTATACTATGCATTTCTAGTTTTTTGAGGCGCCTAAATTTACCCTTAAGAAGGCCAAAAGCTCTCTCTATTACCACCCGTGTAGAGGCATGAACATAATTGAAATATGTCTGCCAGGGAAGCAGATGTCCATTATCCATATAAGGAACAATCATGTATTTTTCTAGGGCATAAGCAGAGTCTCCCAGTAAATGGTATTGACTAGGAATATTACCATTCTCTAATAAAGTGTGCAATTCGCAATTCCTAAATACCCTAGCATCATGAACAGATCCAGGCCATCCTGTGTGTGTGTTTAAAAATCTAAGATTGCTGTCACAGACAGCTTGTAATTGCATGCTGGGGAAACCTTTCCTGTTGATGTATGAGGCTCTGTATAATGTTGGACCTGGAATAGGTATATGAGTTCCATCAATGGCTCCTATAACTCCAGGCATATTTGATTTAATTTTAAATTCATCAGCTAGTTGTGGCATCTTGTTTACTGTTGGCCATACAATATAATCAGGTCTTATAGCCATCAAAGCATCACACACTTCTATCACAGTATAGTGGAGTGATGATTTACTTAAGTCAAACCGATCCCCAACTCCACGGAACGACTCAATATTTCCCAGCAACCACAACGTTGCCAACACTTTTTTGTTGATTGTAATTGTCCTGGACGTCATGTGTGGTGCTAGAAGACGGCAAAGGTCCTGTTGAAGTAGAAAATAATACTATTACTTATGATATTAATTATGTTAATAATAAAACTTTAGTAGAAATGTGAATGGTTTATCTAAAATAATAGTGATATTCATAATTCATACATAACACACTCGGTAGCATATCTAATGGGCAATGATATATACACGACCGTCGTCAAAAATACGAGAAAAGTTTATTTACACGAACGTCGTTTAATGTAATTGAAAACGTTTAGTCCTTGTTAATAATGTATACTAACATGACGGTCGTGGGATTTGTTGATTAG
>JAXIVD010000179.1:0-30000 GCA_036785275.1 Cancer borealis | reverse complement strand
TGTTTCATTTAACTTCCCTAATTACTCATAATAATTTTACGTCAATTTCATAGTTTTCGAGTTATAAGGAAAAAACCTTAACGATTAGTTTGACAGAAAAAATGCACCTATAATCATTTAAATAATTTTAAAAGGCGTATCAGCTAGTGTAGTTATTTTTTTTTTTAATTTTACTCACAGGTTATGAAGAAAAAAAAATTTCCTTCATTATATAAAGAGTAATTTCATTTTTAAATGTTGCAACAGAAAGTTGGATTCCTATTCACTCTTTGTTTATTCGTAGTCATTGTACGTATACCTTATGGTTCTCGAGCTATAATGAGAAAATTAGTTTTGTGTTAAAAAATTAACTATGGAAAAAAATATACTTGATTTGTACAATATGTACACTATTTTGAGACGAGTTCTATAATTTAATTTGACCTCTTAATATTATCAGATTGTCTTCATTTACCGATATGTTGTAGGGAATATTATAGTGTACATTCCACATCATTGGCCTGCCATATACACCATATATTTTCTGAATTATTCATATATATATGTTTTATGTGTTGAGTTACCCCTCTTTGCCAGAGGGCAAAGCACTTGGAAATACAGTTTTCTTTGTTAATTTGAAGGGATAACTTAACTATTTTACTATATAATTTCTATGAATAGGCTTCATTCTCGTAAGTATTATTATTATTATCATTACTATAATTATTAACAATCGGTAATTTTTGCATTTTGTTAGAAAATTGCAAAAATATGGAAAAACTAGAAACTTAAAAATAAACGGCTCTCAAAAATTTTCAAACGGCTCTCGAGAAAGATCCGGCTCTTCTCGTTCATCTGGAAGAGCCGGCTCTATGAACCAACTCGTTCACAAAGCGCCCATCACTAATGAGCCGAGGGTACTTGGACTGAAACTGGTAGACTGTGTTTACATTTTAGCCGCAGATTCTTAGATTTCCGCTGTCGGAGATCATTTTTTATACGAAATGTGTGTTATTTACATCCAAGTGCATTGGGAGAGCTAAAATTTTCCAGCCACACAATCACCTACGCTATATCACTACGCTCACAAGAGTTTACGGCTTCTTTTATCTCCTCACATCTTCTTGCCACCTAAATACTGCATTTACTGCGGCTATAATTGTTTCAGACTCTATTATATGTGTACGAGATATTGGGCTGCATCGGCTTAGGACTGGCCGGCAGCATCTTATGTAAACACATTCAAACACTCTGTCCTGAGTCACAGTAAAGGAAGTACGTACTAGCCTGTGTCTTACTCATTCCCCGTATATGGCGCAGTGAGTGACTCTAGAACCATGGGATCCCGATGCCCGTACTTCCCCGCTATATAAACACTTTATTTACTGCGGTTATGATTCCTCCACATTCTATTATAGGTTAGTAATCAAGTTGTTATACAGCGATAAGGCAAAGGGAAGCCGCCATGTTGGTTCAATCAGCTGATTATCTCAACACTTAAAAAAACCCCCAAAGCGACGTCGCTACTGTCCAATACATAGTTCCTACGTGACGTCACACATCCGGGATTCAGGAAGTCAGCCGCCATTTTGAAAGGCAAACAAACAACATAGTCTTACAACAGATGGTCAAGAAACGTTCTAAAACCTGACTTTTGATAATACAACACCTACTGTACCTAACTGTCTATATACAGAGGCGATATTAAATAACAGACTTGATAGGGAAACACCTTAATTATATCAGACATGTAAGTAATAACCTCGGGAGAAGACACTAATGTTATCTCCATATTATTCCTCAACTACTTTTATTTTCAATTTTTACACAAAGCAGTCTCCCAAACATGTACGTACATAGTTTTCTACATACTTGTATTCATTGATGTATATGGCTTTATGTCTTGAATGTTTGTTTATAATCTAAGATCTAATCTATTGTATTTTACAAGTCAATAAATTTTCTTGGTTTTCTATCATGTTTACCTAAAAGGACATTATTTTTTAAGTAAATTACAACAATAATTTAATATGAATACTGAGATGGTTTGGACACCTGAAAAGACTGGGTGAGTTGCCAAGAAGGATGTTTAATGCTGGGATTATCTTCTGGGTAACGTAATCCTTCTATTGCCACTTAAAAAACAATATGAAAACATAAAGCTCATAAAAAAATAACTATTATTAATTGAAAAGTTAAAATCAAGAATGGATAAATTTTTATTTAGGTTAGTTTAGGTTATTTTCTTAAGCAATTTACTGTCGAGCAATTGATAGTTTGAGAAATTATTTCTTGAGCAATTTACTGTCGAGCAATTAGCCTGTTCGCAACTAGGGTCGTAGACACCTATCAGCGCTATAATTTTTAATTTTCTCCGCTTCTCCGGGGCAAAGGGGTGACTTAGTTAATTTAGAAGCCGATCTGCAGAAAAAATACGACATGAATTACTGCACATGTGTATTTAAAATTAAAAACATAACCTTAATGTTATTATTCTTACTTACTGGTGCATGATAAGGCTTTGTTAATTGTATTATAAGATAAAGCTACAATTAGGTAATTATTATTTTTTCAGTATGTATGAGCAGTAAAAATAAAAGGATGTTGATTTCGGCTTATACATTTTATCTGAGTGTGTTAAAAAATATTGGAAATCACTGTCATGTCTTATATACGAAGGTGATCCGTGAAGAAAACAAAAACAGCACCGCTGCTAGACGTACGACGTAGTATACTAAGCGCCGTTAAAAAGACTGGTATTTATCACTATGGAGACATTTTACTTCTAATAAACCCTTGCCACAGCATTTGCAGCTGACAATGCCATTAGAAGTTGCTCTGAGTAGCCTGCTGGTGTTTGTTGTGGTTTGCTGCCAGTAGCCGAGGATGTAGTTGTCGTACTGGAAAAAATTAAGTCTGCGACACAAAATTATATTTTCTATACATTACATGGATTTCCCTATTGTTTGGTATATTCAAATGAAAGTATGTATCGGTATATGCCCATTGAGATTAGTAGAAAATGATAAATTGCTTGCCTTGATACAAATAGAAGCTGTCTTAAGAATATCATATGAAATTATGAATAGAGGCTTAAACGATGTTATATGCCGTCGAACATCATGAGCTTAATAGACTTAAATTTCATACGCATTAATGTGCAATAATAAACCTGTGTAAGCTTGTAAAACTTGCCCCCAAAAGTATTTATTTTCCGGCAAAAATTACAAAATCTGGCGCTGTCTGGTATCAAAATGCTCACTGCGAACAGGCTAATTGACTTCGAGAAATTTACCTAGATTCAGGCTATAATATGGCAATCGAGAAAAAAAATCTAAAGTAAAATGCCTAATTTTTGGGTAATGAAATATAAAAAGCTTATATAACCGAACCTAACCGAGCCAAACCGTACCTAACCAAACCTAATCTAACCATAACCTAACGCAACCTAACCGGTATTAATTTACATCTTCATCAGAATGCTCTAGAGAATTCAGGGCGGTACTTTTGCATTACCTGTTGCATTTTGATAAGGTTTTCTTAATCCAAATTCCGTCGCAAATATTCAATGTTTTCTGAGATCTCTTCGAAAAGTAAAGTTTAGTTTCGTTTTAACAAGGTTCTGATATTTGTCAATGTAGGTTAGGGTTTTGGTTAATTTTGGTCATGTTATGTTAGGTTCAGGTAAAGATTCGTAAGACGACCCAGTCTGTTTTTTTAACAAAGCAATTTTTTTTCTGATAGATTTTGATGTGTTTTGAATTAATCTGATGTTTGTTTGTTATGCCAGGCAATTTTTTTCAAGGTAAAAATTTCCACAAGAAAGTCAGTTTAATTCAAAACCATCAAAATCAATAGGAAAAAAATTTCTTTCAGTAAACCTAAGCAAACCAAATTAAAACTAATCTAACGTAAGTAAGACTAACCTAACTAATGTCCCTGTGGGTACCTTAAAAGTCCTCAATTCTTCAAATGTGTAGGCACTCGTCGAATTCAGCAGATAGTTTAAAATGTATATGTATGTTATGGCCGGAAGGCATTTATGGTCACTACTAAACTTCTGTTTCGGCACTTCGTAGGGGTCAACGCCAATACATTCTGTCTTCTGGACATACCTATCGTATGTTTGCTTATCCAAACCATCTATATACTTCTTTTTCGGTGGTTTTGACGACATGGTGGTAGTGTTTATCTATACTATTGTAGAGCTCGCGCGATATCGACAATGAAGTTTTGCCTCTCAATATGGCGGACCGCGCTAAGCATTATGGGTAATCCTTCGGCCGTGGGACAATCTTGTACCTCCCACCTCGCTAAACGCGCCATATGACTGACCCTTCATTGTTATTGTTTTGATCCAGCGAATCCAAAACAGATTCTGACATTTGACATTTCCTCGGAGAAGTGACCTAAACCAATATGTACTGACCTATAGGGTGGGGCCGATAATCCGTGCGACGTTGCCATATTACTTGGTTTACTTGGTTTCTGTTTAGAGGTCTATGCCTCACAGCCATGGTGGACCACCGCTGCACCACTGTGGTGCCCGACCACAGCAGTTCCTCCCAGTAAACAACTTAGCATCACAAGCCCGGGCGGAGACCCGATCTGCTGACCTAGGGAATGCAAGGCCAGCGCGCTACCATTGTACTAGCCAGGAGGCCGTATATTTTTATTTATGGGAGATTTGTTTTCTCCCCCCTGAAAGCAGGTCACAAACCCCCGTCTGAGATCAGGTACCTCATAACTGTTTGGTGAACAGGGACCACACACTTATAAGAGACTTAGTCCATATGTCTCCTACCCGGTGCGGGGATCGAGCCCGCGACCTCTCGCTTGTGAGGCGAGCGTCCTAACCACTAGACCACGGAATAACAGTTCTTCTTTATTCAATTTAATGCATAACTTTGCTAAAAAAAAGAAAAGAAAGTGATTGGTGACATGAAGATCTCTGCAGGTGATTATGCCATACGTAAATTAAATACAGTAAAGGTGCTGTTTATATAAGTGAAAATTAGACCGATAATTTACATAATATTTTCTGTTATGTGCTCTTGAGATATCCAGTGGTGAAAAGAAACACAGGATGAGACACGGAAAATCCCGTCTCGGGTCGAGTGGCATCGTCGCCTGACCTGAAATGCCACATCATCATACATGTATATGAAATACATTCATTTAATTTCGTATATAACACTTATTTGTATCACCTGCTATTTAATGAAAAAGTCAGAATATTCTTAGAACGCTGTTTGTTGATAATATTATGATCAAAGAACCGTGAGAAGTATAAAGTGAATGTTTTGGTTGGAGATTTGGCAGAATGGTGGCCAACACCCTATGGGTCAGTATACATATTAGTTTTACTTATAGTGTGACGGCTGGGCAACGACTGGCCTCTCATTGTTATTGTTTTGATCCAGTGAATCCAAAACAGATTCTGATGTTCTATTTGCTCCCAGCGAATCCAAAACGGATTCGGATTCAGAGCAGAATCCGGAGTAGATATCTGGAGCACCATAATTTGCCCAGAAATAAATAGCCAGTGTATCCAATTATGAGATGGGCAAATAACTGAATATTTAACAAAAATATTCGTAAGCGAATGCATACCGAAAGTAGTTAGCAAAATTTGCGCTCTATGCAAAAAGGCAAAAAAACATTAGGCTCGTAGCTGTGCCCTGTAACTTATCATATTTGAATATCTCAGAAACTAGGATTTTGCGACGAAATTATATTTAAGAAAACCTTTTCAAGATGCATCAGGTACTGCAAAAACATAACCCTTTATTTTTTAGAGCATTTAAGTAAAGATGTAAAATAATACCGTTTGTTGTGGGACACTCGAAACTGGATTTGTTTTATCAACAAATCTTTGTTTACAAACATTACATCTGAGCATGCGCAGTTGGAGGGCGGACAGCACAAAACAGGCGGACTGCAGGGAACACTACACCGGCCCTTGGTACTCCAAGCAACCTGACACCTCATAATACATAATGTAGTGTCCTCGCCATCACTCCTAACAGCATAACACTTACTGTCGCCAGACTCCTCTTCACATCCGCAGACCAACAATAACTGACCTCTTAGGTGGCTCTCAGAACCTTGGCCTGGCTTCTTAAGTCCTCAAGCATACCAAGACCCTCCAGAGGATAGGTTATCTTTACAGTATCCAGTGACCCATCTGCTACCTGCACTTTTGGGGCTCTAGAGACTGACACCATAGCTGCATGGTACCATCAAACTCCCAAGAAAAAGAAGTTGGACTATCGCACAAGGGATATCGGTCGAAGGACTCCGAGAGAGCTCGGCAATGGTACATAAGAAGTCCACTTATAAACTTAACTATAGGAACTATGCCCCACATGTGCGCAAGACTGTGTGGCAAGAAAACAACGACATCAGGTAAAGGAGTATAGCACTGAAATATTTTTTACTATATGGCAGTCAGTAGAAATAAATTTTGTACCTTTGTTGGTATTATTTTACTTCGGTAAAATTGCAGTTCAAGCCCTATAGCCAACAAGTTTGGGGACCACATGGGAGAGGGGATTTTATGATGGGGTGAAGCAAATATAGTCCATATATGGCACTCTGGAAAGAATTTTAGGGAAAAAATTTTTTTTAGTAAAAAAATGGTAAAGATTCGTTTATTGACCCAGTCGATATCTCTTTACCCTTAAAATACACTGCGAATTCAACCTCAGAAACTTGTTCAAATAACCTCAAACAGTT
The DNA here is from genome assembly GCA_036785275.1 of Cancer borealis. NCBI lineage: Eukaryota > Metazoa > Arthropoda > Malacostraca > Decapoda > Cancridae > Cancer > Cancer borealis. Next base: position 23,283 of record JAXIVD010000179.1, on the reverse strand, counting down.
ATGCCGCTGAATTACAGAAAAAATAAGATTTTTTTTTTCTCCCTCAATCGATGGATGGATGGCATAACAATCAAACATCAGATTAATTCAAAACCATCAAACTCTATCAGAAAAAAATAGCTTTGGGTAAAGATTCGTTACACGATCCATTCGATGTCTCCTTAACTATATAATGCACTGCAAATTAAATTTCAGATACTTGTTCAGATCACGTCACACAGTCATGCCGCTGAATTACAGAAAAAAATACGATTTTCTTTTAGGTTACGTTAGGTTTAGTTAATTTTGGTTAGGTTTAGTTTACTTTAGTTAGGTTTGTTTGGGTTAGTTTTGGTTAGGCTTATTTAACTGCAGCTGTGGTAAGGTTATGCTAAAAAAGCAATTTTTTGGTAAATTTTTACATCTTTACAGAATAGTGTGTGGCTACGAAAGAAAATGGCGTCTGCACCTTTAACAACACCCTACTTTTAGTCATAGAAAACATTTGATAACTTCTAAATTAACATAACATAACATAACAATCTAACTAAACATAACGAAACCTAATCAAACCTAACCAAACATAACGTAACCTAAAAAGAATTTTTAAATGAGTTTTTTTCTGTAATTCAGCGGCATAACTGTTTGAGGTGATCTGAGAAAGTATCTGAGGTTGAATTTACAGTGTATTATAAAGGTAAGGAGATATCGAATGGGTCGTCTTTCGAATCTTTACATAGCTTTGTTAGCATAACCTTCCCAGAGCTGCAGTTAAATAAGCCTAACCAAAACCAACCCAACCAAACCTAACTAAACCCAACCAAATCTAACTAAAGCTAACTATATCTAAACAAACCTAACTAAACTCAACCAAACCTAACTAAACCTAACTAAACCTAACCAAACCTAACTAAACCTAAAGGTCTGCCCTTATCATTTTTCTTTCCATTCCATTCCATTCCAAGTATCTATACATGCTTGTACTTTTTGTATAGTTCAAGCAAATTCCTTTTTGCAATATTTTTCTTGTGTCCCCTCAATTATCTAGCTTCTCCGTTTCTTCTCAATATTATATCTTTTTTATCTGTTTCCTACAGGTTGTTCATCAATTTATATATTGTAATTAAGTATCTTCTTTCTTCTCTTTCTTTTAATGCTATTAGATGCATTTCTTTTGATATTTCCTGATATGTTAGGTCTTCCAAATCTGGCACCATCTTAGTTGCAATCTATGTATGCTTTCTAATTTCAACACATGTTTTTTCTTGTACGGGTACTATATTATTTCTGCATATTCCAGTTTTGGTCTAATCATTGTAGTTATAATTTTCCTCATCTAGGAAGTGAAAAGCTATATGTATATTTCTTAGCATCTTGAATGTATCACAAAATATTCTATCTATGTGTTTCTCTGGTGATAAGTTGTCCTGTATTACTACTCCCAAAACCATCTCTTCTTTTGCTATTGATATAATATTTTTTCCTAACTTTTATATCCATGAGGGTCTCATTGCACTCTTTCCCATTTCCCATACGTGGAAGGTTCTTGCATTAAATTCCATTTCCCATGTCTTACAATCCTTGTGGTTTCTTATCTTTCTTAGTAATTTTGCATCATCTGCAAACAGGCTTATGTAATTGCTTACTCCTTTTGTCATGTCATTTATATATACTAAAAATATTATTAGTGCCAAAACTGATCCCTGTGGTATTTAGGTCTTCACTTCACTCCATTCAGATTTTTCATCCTTTACTATTGTTCTCAGTTCCTTTCCTTTCAGATAGTCTTCCATCCAGTGTTTTAATGTTCCTTTCAATCAGCCAATGCATTTTAACTTTCAAAGTGATCTCCAGTGTGGCACTTTATTGAATGTCTTTTTTTAAGTCTAAATATATGTAATCCACCCATTCATCACGTTCTTGTGTTATGTCTATCACTCTTGGGTAAAAAAATAATAAGTTTGTTACAATTGATCTTCCTGTTCTGAATCCAAATTGTTTATCTGTTATTATTCCTTCTCTTTCTAAATATTCTGTTCATTGTCTCATGATAACTTTCTCACATATCTTACATACTATGCTGGTCAATGACACTAGTTTGTAATTAAGTGATTCTTCTTTGTTTCCATTTTTGAAAATAGGCTTTATATCAGCTCTTTTCCATTCTTTAGTGACTTCCTGTTTTGAGAGAACACTCAATTGCATCATGAATTGGCTCAGCCATTTAATGTCTATACTCCTTCAAAATGTATCTTGATACCCCATTTTCTCCAATTCCTGCATCATATCTTCTATCGCTTCTCTATATATCCTAATTTTCCACATTATTTGTTCTCTCTCGTCCTTGTGGATTTCTAAAATCAGATTCAGTTGCAAATACTTTCTGAAAATTCTTATATAGCAATTCACTTACTTCTTTCGGGTCCTCATATATTTCCTTATTTTCTTTCAATCTAGTTATATATCCTTTAGGTTTTATTTTTCAATTAATAAATTTATTAAAAAACTTTTGTTCCAATGGGCACTCATAATTAATATTTATTTCTAGATTTATTCCTTTGGTAAATAATAGGTCCAATCTTGATGGTTTATATTCTTTACTGTATCTTGTATAATCATTTACCCATTGTATTATTCATTGTTAGTCTCAATAATATATTTCCCCTCGTATTTTCACCTCCACTTTCAAAGTCTCCCGCTTTATATCACTACAATTAAAATCTCCCACCATTGTTACTCTTTGATAATATTTTCTATTATTTCTTAGGTTTTTGTTTTTTGGTGGTTTATATGCAACTTTTTTTATTTTTTCTTTATTGTGTCTTAATCTGTGCACTTATTAATTATTCTTTCCTTTTTCCATACTCTACATTTATAACGTATATCTTAAATCTTATCATTATCATCACACCATCTCCTTTTTTGCCTTTTCTATCTCTCCTCCATATATTATAATTATCATTCTCAATATTAGTCTAGATGTCCTCAGTTTTGTTTCTGCTAGGCATACACAGTTTATGGTTTCTTCTCCTTTAGATAATCTGTTAACTCTAATTTTCTTGCTATAATTCCATGTCTTAGTATACATTCCTTTTATTTCATCACACCCTTTTGTTACTGTTCCATTCTTCCCTCTTTCTTATCTTTCTAACATCTGTTGTTTATGTGCCATTTAATTATCCAGTTGTTCTTTACTCACCCCAAAAAACTTAGTTTTTTCCTTTGTCGCTTTTATATAATTTTTCTGCTGTGGCTCTTCCTTCAATTCTTTGAATTTTTTTTCTCTTCTTCATTCATACTCTTTTTAACTAAGGAACACATCTATATCCCTGAGTTGGTAAGTCCTAGCTAAGATCTCTTTTGTTGCAATCTGTGTGTTTAATCTTATATTGACTGGTTTAACACCACCTTCAATGTGTGAACCTAACCTCATTGCTTCCTCTACTTCCTCCTCAAATTTAGTATCTTCATTCTCATCATTTACTTGTTTTAGTATTTCCTTTAGCTTTTTCATATATCTCTCTTTATTCTTTTAGGTATAACCTTTTCTTTCAATCCATATATTATTATATTCTTTTCTTCTGTTTTGCGTCTCTGACTATGCTTTCATTTGTGTTTAATACTTTAGTTACTTATTTTTTCTTTCTCACTTTACTTTCCATTTCTTGTTGTTCAAATATTTCCTTGAAGCTAATTTTATCTTTCTCTTTTTCTTCTTTCCAGGCTTTCACTTTATTGTTAACAAAATTTTCAAATTCATTTCTAATCTCCTGTTTTGAAAATCCTTGGGTGTTCCTTAAAGCTTCATTTTCACTTGTTAATTTCTGAATCTCCCTTACCCTCTCGTTATTTAGTTTCTTGAGGTTGTCTATTTAATTTTTCAAAAAACTTTTTTCCCTACAGAATTCATTGAAATTTGAGTCATATAATTTAATCCTCTCCAATAGATTCTCAAGTGATTTTTTTTTACATCCACTCACCTCTTCCCTTACTCCCCTATTTTCATTTTTCAATGTTTCAATCACCTTTACCCTTTCATCATTTACCTTCTTGAGGTTATCTATTTAATTTTTCAATTCATTTCTTTCCATGCGCCATTCATTGAAATTTGACTCATTGGTGATTCCAGAGTTTACCAGTGTAAGTGATGAAAGAGTTAAGATACTGGTTAACTCTTGCATTAGAAAGCTGGACAGAATAGGGATGAAAAGAAGTAGAATGTCTTGTGCAGCAAGGCCGCATGAGGGATGGAGGCATGCAGTTAGAAAGTTCATAAGAGCAGTCAGCATGAAAATAGCGGTAGAAAAGAGATAAAGATGCAAAGTTGCATCAGTGACTTTAAGAACCAAAACAGTCAGTTAAAGGAATAGAGTTAATGAGACAAAAAGCTTTAGACTCCACCCTGTTTAGTAAAACTTTGTGAGTTGAATCCCCCCAGACATGAGAACCATACTCCATACATGGCCCCTCTACAGAGCAAGTAGCTGGGAGGGAGAGAAAAATGGACGCAGATGTCATAGGACACTTAACTTCTTTGAAGCTAATTTAGCAAGAGTAGAGAAATGAAATTGCCAATTCAGATTTTTAGTAAAGGATCGATCGAGTGTGTTTAATGTGGAGGAGAGAGGCAGTTGAGTGTCATTGAAGAAGAAGGGATCGTTATCTGGAAGGTTATGTCAAGTAAATAGTTGTAGAAATTGAGTTTTTGAGGCATTGAACAGAACCAGGTTTGCTCTGCCCCAATCAGAAACTGGTGAAAGATCAGAAGTTAGGCGTCCTATAGCATCTAGCTGTGATTCATTCAATTCTTGTTGGGTTGGTTGTCTGTTGTACGACGTTGAAAAATGCAAGTTGGTGTCATCAGAATAGGAGTGGATAGGGTAATGAGCCAGATTTAGTGGATCATTGATGAATAATAGAAAGAAAGTGGGTGGTAGGACAGAACCCTGAGGAACATCATTGTTGATAGTTTTAGGAGAAGAGCAGTGACCGTCCACTACAGCAGCAATAGAATAATCAGAAAGGAAACTGGAGATGAAGGTACAGAGAGAAGGATAGAATCCGTAGAAGGGTAGTTTAGAAATTAAAGATTTATGCCAGACTCTATCAAAGGTTTTCGATATGTCAAGACCGACAGCAAAGGTTTCACCAAAGTCCCTAAAAGAGGATGACCAAGATTCAGTTAGAAAAGCAAGATCATCAGTAGACTGGCCTTTCCGGAAATCATACTGGCAATCAGAGAGAAGGTTGTGAGTCGATAGATGCCTCATTATCTTCTTATCAAGGACAGACTCAAAGACTTTAGAAGGCTTTAGAAGCACTTCCGCTTAGGCGGGTCCTGAGGCCGCACTGGAGCGACAAAACAGGTAATGGAAATAGAATTGTGATCGAAGGAGCCCAACGGAGAGGAAAGCTTGACAGAGTAAGCTGAAGGAAGGCAGAAGGCACCTGTATGCTTGGAAAGATGAACAAGGTCAGTTTACAAATATTAAAGATGAGGTGATTGAGGTAGTGGAGGAACTTTATAGAAAATTGAATAGTTGTTATGATAGGCAAACTGAAGACCACAGTATGGAAACCATGAACGTTAAAGTACTCTGCATAAACACGAGTGAAAAAAAGAAAGCACTAAAGGCAATGAGTAGCACAAAGCAGTAGGTGCAGATGGCTTATCAATTGACATAATCAAGAATGCAGGCAATATTTTGCAAGTCACACTTACAGTACTTTTGACAAATGTTTGCAAACCTGTACCAAGTATGTACTTGGAAAAATAAAATTTTTATTCTAAAATGCATTTTTTCACCTACCTGTTCCTCCTAGCCTAGGCATAAGTCTACGGTGTTAAACCGCCGCTTCCAGCCAACAAACCCCCCCCCCCCTCCACACCTTTGCACAGTAGAGATGCGCCTCTGGGACCTGGTCCCTTCCACCCTCCACCTTCCCCATTCCTACTTATTGTCAGAATCCTGAAGGAGAGGCATCGTGTGGGCGGGAGGGCGGGCTTTTTGCTAGGAGGAACAGGTAAGTGAAAAAATGCATTTTAGAATAAAAATTTTATTTGTTTCACATATTACCTGTTCCTCCTAGCCTAGGCAGATTCCCACATTTTAGGAGGTGGGCGATGCCTCGAGGGGTGGTTTGATTATGGGTGAATAGTCCACAAGAAAAGGCAAGACTCTCACCCGGGAAGTGTTAGCAGTCTCCGGTGAGTCAGTGAGTCTATGCCGGTGTAGAGCCTCCCAACAATCCTTGCCGTGTCCGTGAACTGAAGTAGGCAGGCTAGGAGAGTGGAGAGGGGGGCAGCAACCTCAGGGGATAACACTCCCTGCTGCCATGATGGGTCCAATAGCGAAGACATCATCATGGACCCTCTGTATAGTCTTCAGATAATGGTCTGCCACACTCCGCACATCATGGGCTCTTACCCTGAGTAGGGGGCCTAAGTGCTCCGGGAAGTCCTTATGTGCTTCTTTAATGAGTTGTCTCAAAAAGAAGGAGATGGCCGCTTTGGAGAGAGGGCGTTCTCTATTCTTCACTGAGAAAAACAGCTGCCTTGGACGCGACTCCAACCTTGTCCTACGAAGGTACCAGCGCAGAGCTCGCACTGGGCAGAGAAGGCGTTCTTTGTCGTCCACACCCACCGCAGCCATTAGGCTAGTGAGGGTAAACTCCCTTGGAAGAGGATGGGACGAAGTTTCTGTCTTAGCAATAAACTCTGGAAGGTAAGACAGCACCATGTTGTTGCCTTGACGAGCGACTTGGACTGACAGAGCTTGCAATTCACTCACCCTCTTAGCCGTTGCCAACGCTACAAGGAAAAGAGTCTTCTGTGTCAGATGTTTAAACGAAGACCTGTCCATTGGCTCGAATGGAGTGCTGAGCAGAAGGTGGAGAACCACATCCACATTCCAGGGGGACACTCTGCTGATTGTCCTCTTGACTTGGCGGCTGCAAGCTTCAGAGATGTCCTTCAAGACCTGATCCGTGGAGAGGTCAAATCCTTTCAGCCGAAAGACACTGTTGAGCATAGCCTTGTTGCCTTTCACCGTAGAGGCCGACAGATGGCAGTCTTGATGCAGATAGAGGAGAAAGTCTGCAAACTTTTGACTTGATGGTTTTAAAACTGTTTGCCTCTTAAGTCTGCACCATCTACGGTAAACACCCCATTTTGACTGGTAGTTCATAATGGTTGAATGTCTTCTAGCTCCCGCCACGAACTTCGCCACTCTTCCCGAATATCCCCGGAAACAGAGGATTCGCTTGATAGTCTCCACGCGGTTAGCCGAAGAGCGTGGAGACCGTTGTGGAACCGGTGGAAGTGAGGCTGACGCAACAGGTCTTTGTGCATCGGAAGGAGGCGGGGAGCGTCGATAGAGAAACGTAGCAGGTCGGGGAACCACTCTTTGCGTGGCCAAAACGGAGCAATAAAGGTGAAGACTGTCCCTTGTGACGCCTGCAGTTTGACGAGGAGTCTCCTGATTGTTGAGAAGGGCGGAAAGGTATACAGTTCCTGATGATCCCAGTTGAAGAGGAAAGCATCCGTCGCAACTGCCATGGGATCCCTGAACGGGGAGATGTAACTCTGAATCCTGTAATTCTGACTGGTGGTGAACAGGTCTATGAGAGGCATGCCCCACAGTCTCCACAGGGTCCGACACACCTCTGAATGAAGAGTCCATTCTGTAGAAATGACCTGGTGCCTCCTGCTGAGGGACTCCGCCACCACGTTGTGAATGCCCCTGATGAACTGAGTCCTCAGTGTGATGGACTTGTCCTCCGCCCAATGTAGAATTCGCTGCGCTTCGTAGTTGAGGGGCGAAGAATGAGTCCCTCCTTAATGTGTCAGGTAAGCAAGAGCTGTGGTGTTGTCCGCGAACACCCCCACTGTCTTGCCTTGTAGAAGGTACTCGAAATGGAGAAGAGCTAGCCTGACGGCCCTCAACTCCAGCAGGTTGATGTGGGAAGCCGCTTCTTCCGTGAACCACACCCCGCCTGCAGAGTGTTGCAGGAGAGAGCAGCCCCATCCCTCTCTCGAGGCGTCTGTGTATAACAGGAAATCTGGCGACCCCTCTCGGAGTGCCTGGCCGGCGAGGAGATTGGATTCCTGTGCCCACCACTGGAGATCTTGAAGAAGGTCGGGAGTCCACGCTACACGAGCGGAGTCTTCTTGAGTTGTGCTGGGCCAATGAGAGTGGAGATGAATTTGTAGGCTTCTCATGCTTAAGCGGGCTCCTGGCACCAGATGGATAAGCGAAGCCATGTGCCCCAGCAAGGACATCCACTCCTTGGCGATAGGGCTCCGAGAATCCATGAAAACTCCCAGAAGAGCAAGAAGATTGTCCACTCGAGCCTGCGACCGAAAAGTCTTCAAACGAGAAGGCAGTATCTCCACTCCCAGGAAGACCATCCTCTGGGCTGGTTGCAGGCTGGACTTCTCTATATTGATGCGCACTCCTAAACGTACGCACAGCCGGAGCAGAGTCTGTGTTGAGCTTAATGCCTTTTGTTGTGACTCTGCTAGAAGAAGCCAGTCGTCCAGATACTGGAGGAGGCGGATGCCCCTCCTGTGTAGAGTCGACAAGATGAGCGCCATGATCCTGGTAAACACCTGGGGAGCCGTAGAAAGGCAGAAGCACAGCACCCTGAACTGGAATGCCCGATCCCTCCAACTGAACCGAAGGTATTGGCGGCTTAGGAGATGTATTGGCACTTGCAAGTAGGCATCCTTCAGGTCGACTGACACCATCCAGTCGCCTCGCTTGATGGAAGACAACACCGTCCTCATCGTTACCATCTGAAACTTTGTGGTAATGACGTGATTGTTGAGAAAGGAGAGATCGATGACTGGGCGAAAGCCCCCCGACGCCTTGGGAACCACAAACAACCTGCTGTAGAACCCCGGTGTAGGAGGAGCCTCCTCCACCGCACACTTGCCTATGAGAGCTGTAACCTCCTACTCCAAGACTTTGCCTCGCTCGGAATCTGCTGAGTAGGAGACCAAGTGCAGAAGAACATCTGACAGCGGAGGGGATGAGTGGAAGAGAATCTTGTATCCCTCTCGGAGGACCTGGAGAATCCACTCTTCCGCCCCTAAAGTCTCCCAGTCTTTCAGGTGCCGAGCGAGGCAATCTCCGATTGACTCTGAGCTGGCTGAAGAGTCACTTGTGAAATGGCCGACCTCTACCCCTCTTTGGAAGTGGCCCGTCAGAATCCCTCGAGCGCCAAGACTTGGAAGGCCTTGTGGAAGGATGTTGTGAAGAACCGGAACGAGGACGAGAAGCGTACGAGGTTGAAGGGCGCTGGTGCTTCTCAACCAGTGGTGTACCCAGCTTTGGTCTAGGCTTGGCGAGAGACTTGGCAGCTGCTTCTGTGAACGAAACCGAAGCTGTCTTCTCTGCCTGAGCTATGGCCTTGTCCACTCGAGAGTCCTCAAAGAGAAAAGCAGAGTCCATAACCGACCCACGCAAGTTTGCCTTGGAGATAGCGCTGAAGCTTGGTGATAGGCGGGAGAGGAAAGACTCCCTTCTCGCTGCCCTTGTATTGGCAATAGCCACAGCCATCAACCGTGCTTGATCTAACATTGCCCTTTGAATGCTCTGTCGAAGATGATCGGACATCGCCCTGTACGGAGACAACACCGTCCCCGACAGGGGAGGGGAAACCAGTGTACCCATCAGCCAAAACAGGAAACTCTGCATCCCTTGAATGGAGAGCAGTGTCTGCTCCAGTTTAGTCATTTCCCCCTGAGAAAAAGTGACTCTTGGTTCGCCTTGACCAACCAAGAGATGAGACAAGTCCAGATTAATCTTGGCAGCCTTGCTTCTACCCTCGTCATCGCCTATCTTGTAGGCTCTGTAGTACCTGGTGGCAGGGTACTTGAGAAACGAGGGCTTGGTAGACACGTTAGCACGGGTGAGGTCCGAGGAAGCCCGTTGCATCATGAAGTCCACGGCCTGTGCCCTTTTCAGCTGAGGGGCGGAAGAACGAACCTCCTTCTGTAGGCCCTGGAAAAGGGGAGCCGAGCCCTGGGCCGAAGGAGCACGAGCCTCCGGAAACCTTGTACACATGAACTCCATCATCTCCGTAAAGTTAGGGGAAGAGTCTGGAGAACCAGCGTCGTCTTCCGACGAAAACTCTACTCCTTCCTTCTCCTCCTCTACTTGACATCGCTCACGGGACGTAGAAGGAGGAGGTTCTTGGTTAGGAGGTAAAAGAGGGGAAGGTGAACGAGGCACCAATTCCTCCTTGCTAGAGAAAACAGGAAGGAAGGTGGTAGGAGAAGCCGTCCTCTGTCCACGTGATGTAGGTGAGGAACAATGAGCTAATCCGTGCTTCTCTCTTCCTGGTGTTGGCACAGCGCGCGTCCATGTTGCGTGGGAGGTGGGGGGAGAAACCGCTCCCCTCCTTCCTCTCTCCCGCCGACGACGGTGCTTCTCCCTCCCGTCGTGAGAATCTGCGCGGTGATGGTGGAATGACACATGGAGCTGGCATTGTGTCACTAGCTCTGCCCTCATGCGCTTGGTGGACGATGGAGAGGGGCATGGGCATAAGCTCTTCCGTACCCCTTCTCCCTTTGACCGAGTGATAGGGTATGCATCTCGTCCTGTTGGTAAACCACAAACGGTCGGACCCTCACCCTTGGGTCGTAGATGGGCCAGCGGGCGTTCAACCTCACAAGGAACCACATCTGAGTCCTGAGATGAGGGAAGATCCGAGGAATCAGACAACGGACTTCCCTCCATCTCGTGTCGGGACGGAGGAGTGTTCGACGGGGCGGCCGACTGAGTGGCGCGCGCCGAACGAACACTCGTTGGCTCGATCCCCAAGCTAGCCTCCCGTGACCCCTCGGCTGGGAGTGCCTGTTGCATTCTGTTAGTCGCCGCGGTCTTTGGGAGGCTCGGTTTGTCATTTACCAGACTCTTGGCTTGAGGTAACAAACATGCTGGAAGAAGATTCAAGTTGGAAAGGCAAGCATGCAGCTGACTAGCTATCATCTTGGAAAACATATCCTGCACAGATGGGCTACTTGTCAAGAGCGAGGCAAGCTGGTTAGGAAGGCCGGGGCCTGACTGGGAAGCAGAGTCAAAAGGAGCAACAGAACTGACTGTAGACAATGCATCTGCCTGCTCATTACTCCGCCTCAAACCTTTGCTACTCTCCTTCCACTGAGGGGGCCCCTACAAGGCTGGTATCACACGAACCCTTGCTCTTGGCATAGCGGACCCTTCTCCAATGTCTTACCAATGTCTTACCAATGTCTTACCAAACTCCACCTCAGAGTCAATCTTGAGGTGGTCGGTTCAGAATTGGTGCAGTAAGCCTGCGCTGGCTCATATAATGCCCCCCCACTTGCCTTATCAATGGGTCAATCTTTGCCTTAAAACTATTCACTGATTCGGCCTGTACTGCTTCTCTAGGCAGGTTGTTCCACTCATCAACAATTCTGTTTGCAAAGTAATATTTCCTAATGTTTAGTCGTGGTCTTTGCTTAAAAATCTTATATGAGTGGCCTCTACTTTCTCTGTGGTCCATGATAAAGAAATCATCCCTTCTTAGCCCCTCCAGTCCTCTCATTATTTTGAACACTTCAATCAGGTCACTTCTGAGCCTCCTCATCTCTAAGGTCACCAAGCCTGTCTTCCTGAGTCTCTCTTCATAGCTGAACTCTCCCATACCATTGATCATCCTTGTCATTCTCCGCTGCACTTTTTCTATATTGTCGATGTCCTGTTGATAATATGGTCTCCATGCTTGCTGGCAGTATTCCAAGTGTGGACGCACCAGGGATTTATATAAACACACTATATTGTTTTTATTCTTATATTCTATAGCCCTCCTGATGCTTCCCATCACCTGGTTAGCTTTTTTAACTATATCTGCGATATGTGCACTTGGACTTAATGTCTCGTTTATTTTCACTCCCAAATCCCTCTCCTGGTCTTCATTCACAATCTCCTGATCCCCCAGTCTGTATGTGTGGTTTTTGTTGCCGTAACCAATGTGGATGCATTTACATTTTCCTACGTTGAATAACATTTGCCATTCCTCTGACCATTCATATAACTTATTCAGATCTTTTTGTAGACCATTAACTTCCCCTTGGGTTGTTACTTTTCTAAAGATTTTTGTATCATCCGCAAATTTCAAAATGTGTGAGGTTATATTGTCGTCCAAATCATTGATGTATATGGTAAACAGAATGGGTCCCAACACAGATCCCTGTGGCACACCACTCTTTACTGGCCTCCACCCCGTTTCTTGTCCTCTCATCACAACTCTTTGTTTTCTATCTTTTAGCCATCCTTCAATCCACCGATGTATGTTGCCTCCAATTCCGTGAGCTTTAATCTTCTTCATTAACCTCTTATGTGGGACCTTATCAAAAGCTTTAGAAAAGTCTAGGTACACCACATCGACTGGGAACCCGGAGTCTATATCGGCAGTAACTTTTTCAAAAAAAGTCAACAGGTTAGTTAGACAAGATCTCCCTGGCATAAAACCATGTTGTGAATCCTTTATAACTTTCTTATCCAGCAGGTGTTCGAGAATTGCATCTCTAATCAGTGACTCCATCATCTTACACACCACTGAAGTCAAGCTCACTGGTCTATAATTACTTGCCAGTCTTTTTGATCCTTTTTTAAATATCGGTGTTACATTCGCCACCTTCCAGTCTTCTGGTAGCTCTCCTGTTTCAAAACTTTCTCTAAATATTAGACTTAAGGGATATGCCACACTCCCCTTCAAATTCTTGATCACTGCTGTATGTATATTGTCCTTACCTGATGATTTTTCTGCTTTCAGTCCCTTAATTTTCTTCGTTACCGCCCCAACAGACAATTCCACCTCTTTCAACATGTGTTCATCTGTAACAACCTCTCTAGGTTCTCTTATATCTTCCAATGTCTCCTCAGTATAAACAGTTGAAAAATATTTGTTCAGGATTTCCCCCATCTCTTTATCATCATATACTAAGTTGCCACTTTCGTCTTCCAGTGGTCCAACATTTTCCTTTGCCTTTAATTTGCTGTTTGCATATCTGTAGTAAGCCTTGGGGTCCTTCTTTGCCTTCCCAGCTATCTTCTCTTCACATTTCTTTTTTGCTTGCCTTATTAATTTTCTTGTTCTATTCATGGCATTCTTGTAGTTCAAGTAGTCATAATAACACTCAGTTTCCTGGTATCTCTTCCACCAACGTAGTTTGTTTCTCCTTGCTTGATATATCCTGGTATTCCACCACAATGGTTTTCTCTTCCTTTCATTTCTGCATCTCACGGGAACATATACTTTAACTATTCTCTGGTATTCCTCCAAGAATGCCTTCCACATTCCAGACACATTTTTTCCTTGTAAAATCTCTCTCCACTTAATCTTGCTGAACTCCTTCCTCATGTCATTGTATTTTGCTCTCCGATAATCATAATAATACTGCTTCCATGTATCTTTTTCGGCTCCAATATTTATATTGAAATTCACAATATTATGGTCACTTGATCCTAAAGGAGCAGACACATATACATCCTTTATTAGTGCAGGGTGAGAACTCAACACCAAGTCCAGTATGTTCTGTTATCTTGTGGGCTCCTTTACATGTTGCGTGAGAAACTTGTCCATCACCAAGTCCAAAAACTGTTGACCTTCAGGATCAGCATGCAGTAGTTCCCAATCAATAGTACTATAGTTAAAGTCCCCACATACAACAACTTGATCATACCAGTCACAAATTTCAGTGATTCTCTGGTGTAAGCTAGTCTTCTCCTCTATTCATCAGTTCATCTAATGCAGTGGCTTTCAACGCTTCTCGTAAATAAGCTACACAACCTCCACCTTTCCTTCCTGACCTATCTTTCCTTATTATGTCATAACCCGGGATGGCAATTTCTGCTTGTTGTATATGTTTATTAGTCCATGTCTCAGTTATTAGGACAACATCGGGATCCTCTTCATACACCATTGTTTCAAGATCTACAACTTTATTTACTATACTTCTAGCATTTAGCAACTTACATGCAAATTCCCCATTTTTCTCTTTTCTATTTTCTTTTTTTCTTTTTGTCCCAAAATCATTTTGTCTATTTACAATATTTACACTTTGGTTGGCTTCTCTATCAGCTAAGCCTGGGAGACTCTTGATGTTGGGTCCCTCTGGCTCTGCCTCCTGAGTCCGTAAGGCATTTGTTCTGCGACATTCTTGGTCACTATTTCCCCCCTTCTTATTACTAAGTTTTTTTCACCATGGGCTCTTCTCTCCTTCAACTCTCCTTAACTCAAAGTCCTGCTCTCTCTCTGCCTTAGTCATGTCCTTGCCATGGTCCCTTGCCTCCAAGTTTCTTAGCATTCCGCAGCACCTTTTGTTTCTGATAAAAGCTTCCAGTCTTCACAATCATTATCTTAGTCATGTCGCTACCTTCTCTCTGAGGTAATTTAACCCTCTCAATTCTGTTAATCTCCACTCCTTCCACCTCCAACACATTCTTCAACAAATGGTCCACCACCTGTTCATCACTCTGCATTCCTCTTATACCAAGTGAGTCGTTCTCATACTCAACATCATCAATCTCATATATTCCCTTGATAACTAGGTTACATTCTTTCTCCTTAGCCTCATACACTTCTGCTCTAATCACTTTTCTAATTTCCTCTCTAAATGGCTCACTTATCATATTTTCTATATTGTCTAGCCTGTTTTCCACTTTTTCTACTCTCAACTGTAACTTTTCATTACTTTCCTTCAAATTATTCACCAACTTGAGTACATCAACCGCTTTGTTGTTACACTTACTACAAAACCAGTGTATTCTATCCTCCTCCAACTCCTTCAACAGCTCATATTTCTCCTTACTTATGTTCTCACATATAATGTGGAACCACTTAGAACAGTACTCACAATACTGTGCTAGGTGCTCGTCCAAAACCTCTTGTTTACATGTCCCACAATTCTCTGCTGGTTCACCTGACACCGCTCCAATGTCAACCTTGTTTCTTTCTTTCCTCACCACTTCAACACCACTCCCTCTATTACTTTCTCCTCTTGTTCTTCTCTCTCTTTCTGTCATGTTTACTTTCTTGGTAAGGCTTAATACTCTCCTAGCACTGGCGGGGGGAGGGCAATACTATTTTCAGGAGCTCAGCTAGGCACGTCTGAACCCGACCACGACCTGAGTGCCGCAGGGACTCCTTCAAAGCTCAAGCTGATACTTCCTTGCCCCCCTCCACCACCACTGAATCCCTAGACACACACTCCTGACATCTTGAGGACTGGGCACAGTAACCACGACAAGTAATACATACAGCGTGCGGGTCTCTGGTGGCCTTAGCCAGCACCCTGTTGCATCCTGAAACAGCACAGGTCCTTTTCCCGGCAATGATGGTAGCAGTTGCTGTAGGTCCATGAACAGCTGGTGGAGAAACGGGCGGTAAAGTAGGTCCCTCCTGGGAACCAAATCCGCTATGGTTCTTTAACTCTGGTGACGCCTGCAGAGACCCTTCCAGGTCTGCTGTGTCCAGAGAGAAGGAGCTACTAGCGGCCATGACGAAAAAACACCAAAAAAGACGAAATCGTAACGGGAAGCTTCAGTGTTGACGCTGCAAGCTTCCAGCTAGGAATGGGGAAGGCGGAGGGTGGAAGGGACCAGGTCCCAGAGGCGCATCTCTACTGCGCAAAGGGGAGTGGTTTGTTTTGGTGGCTGGAAGCGGCGGTTTAACACCGTAGACTTATTCCTAGGCTAGGAGGAACAGGTAATATGTGAAACAAATGCTATTATAATACTCCTGTCAGCCCGTATCATCTAGTGTTGATGTATCATCTGCTACGTCAACACCATTTACAATTTTTTGTATACCATAAGTCTTAAGTAAGTGAACTTTAACAAGAATAATGACTGATGAGCAGTGCTGAATGAAGATAATGAATAGTGAGTGTGTTCTTGTGTGGTCTTTTTTTTTTCTTTCTAAAATGAGGATCCGTCTTATAAGGCAAAAAATACTGTAAATATTTTAATGTATTTCATTGTGGGCATGTAGGTTTTCAGGTTATTATTTGAAGACCTGAGGCATATTGGAGGCTTTGTTTTTATGCTTTTTTTTTATTTTATTGTTAAGAACATTTTGTATGATTAAAAGTGAGGAATAATTTTCAGACTGAGGAGGCAAGCGGAGGAGAGGTCACACCATTCAATTGAAGAAAGTGACTCAGACTGTGTTTGTGATGAATCTGAAGAGGAGGAACAGGTGGAGGATCTATCACCAAGGGGACTGCGAGTTGGCAGGCTCTCTGGACCAAGAGACAGGACAGATTCTCAGGAGTAAGATTTAATAGTTACCTGTTAACACAATGTTGAACAAATTTAGATGTAACTATAAACATAGTTTTATAGTTTTCTTGATTTGTCCTCATACCTCTTACATCAGATCCTACTATTATCTACACTAGCCGGTCCTCCTCCATTCTCTCCGTGTGTCCAAACCACCTCAATACACTCTGCTCTGCTCAACCAGACAACTCTCTCATAACACCAGTTCTCTTTCACACCACCTCATTTCTCACACAGTCCATACGAGTTACTCCACACATACTCGTCAGACACCTCATCTCCATTACATTTAATCTCTCCTTCTTTGCTACTGCAATACTCCATGTTTCAGCTCCATATAGTGCAGTGGGTAAAGCTCTACAACCAAATACCTTCTTCAATAACCTTTCCTTCATCACTGATCCTAGACTTTTTTCCTGTCTCTATTCCTCAATCTACATTGGCTATGGGTCCTTAATATTTAAACCATTCCACCTCCTCAAGGAACTCACCATTCAAAGCAATATTCATCCCTCCACCATCAACTAGTGCATTTCATTACTATACTCTAATTCTCATCCACTCTCAAATTTTTTGTCCTACAGACTTGTCCAAATTCTTTCACCAATGGACACAATTTCTCCTCCGAATCCGCCACTAAAGCTGTATCATCTGCAAACAGTAGCTGACTTATCTTCCACTCTCTATCATCAGAATTTACCAAACTGAGACCCCTATCTAATATTCTTGCATTACTTTCCCTTACCACATCATCTATATAACTATTGAACAAGCATAGTGACATCACACATCTCTGACGTAGTCCTACTCGAACAGGAAACCACTCACGTTATTTCCCACTCTTACACATGCTGTACTATTCATATAGAAACTTTTCAGCACCTTTTAGCAGTCTGCCACCTAGCCCATATATTTGTAACACATTCCACAAGCCACCCTTATGAATCATGTCATACACTTTCTTGAAGTCCATAAATGTCCAAAATACTTCTTTAATTTTTGCCAAAATTTTTTCACACACCTGTCTCCCAGCAAACACCTGATCCACACAGCTTCGTTCTCTTCTAAAACCACATTGCTCCTCACATATGATACTTTATGTACTCTCCTTGATGCTCTTTATCTGTACCTTACCTAATACACTCAACAGACTTATACCCCTAAAACTAGTATACTTATACTCGTACTTATCGCCTTTATCTTTATACAAGGAAACTATACCTGTACTCCTCCAATCAACTGGTACCATACTGGTCACAAAACACACATTTAACAATCTTACTAATCACTCAATCACACCTGTACCACCACTTTTCAAACATTCTACACCACACCCATCTAATCCTGCAGTTTTCCTGCTTTCATCTCCTTTACCGCCTCTTTTACTTCCTCTTTCATGATTTGTGCATTATTCAACCTTCCAAACACTTTCATTCCATTTTCCTTTCCCACTGCTAAAATCTCAGCCTCTCTATCTTCTACATTTAAAAGACCTTCAAAATACTCAGCCCATCTTCTTAACTGCATCTTTTCAACCAACGTTATACCATGCTCTGTCTTCAGCCTTTTTGTCATTTCCAGATGTTCCCTTCCTTATCCTGTGTACCTCCTTCCAGGACATCTTATTCTCATGGAAGGTTTCACTCATCTGCCTACCCCACCTTTCATCTGCACTCACTTTTGCAACATGCACAGCACTTTCAGCTAGATTTCTCTTTTCCTTGCATCTCTCATATGACACCTCATCCTTCCTCTAGAGCAATATTCCATGGGTATGCCCCTTTTCTGCTACAGCCAACATTACAGCTTTACACCACCATTCACTTCCCTTTCTCACTCCACCTCTCACTCTTTTCATACTACACGTCTTCTATGTACACCCCACCATGGCACTCTTAAACAGCTGCCATTTCTCTTCCACATCACCTTTCTCACTCTCACCACATTCCACTCATCCGTAATTGTCTCTTAGTATTCTTCCATTTTTCCTTTTTGTTCAACTCACTCACTTTCAGGACTCTTTGCCTCCCCCACTTGTCTAGTCTTCACCCACCTCATTCCTACCCTCATCTTTCTCTCCACAAGGGGACCGAGTGGCTCTGTGGTACAGTGTTCAGCTCATGACCTAGAGGTTGCGAGTTCAATCCTGGCTCATGGCAGCTTCTTGGTGAGAGGGGCAGCGCTCTCGGTAACCCTAGTAAAACTAGTATATGGTCTATAGATGCCTAGTTTTTGGGGATTATTCAATCACCTTTTTTTTTCCCTCCACAAGCAAGTGGTTGGACATACCTCCCTCTTGCCCTTTCAAAAAATCAAACAACCATCCTCGACACAACCACACAGTCCATCATTGCTCTATCTACTACCCTTCTATTGTCGTGTCTCATTCATGGATACTTATGTAAATCTTTCTTCTTGAACAAGGTGTTTCCAACCACCACCTCTCTCTTTACACATAGATCTATCATTCTTTCTCCATTTCTCCCAGGCACCATATGCCTATCAACCACATCTTCAACTACTTCATCACCAACATGAGCATTTAGATTTCTTAACAATGTAATACGTAAATTTGTTCCAAATCTCTGCAAACAGTCATCTAAATCATTCCAAATGGTCTCCCTTTCTTTTCATCCCTCTCACTACCAGGACCATATGTAAACACAAACACTCACAACACTCTAAAATGATAATTATAATATATGGAGGAAAGATAGGATAGTGTGATGCTAATGATAAAGATAAGATATAAGTAAAATATGTAGAGTATGGAAAAGGGAAAGCAGAATTGATAAGTGCGCAGATTAAGACAAGGTATGGAAAAAGCCAAAAAATTGTAGTTGCATATGTATCCCGAAAAACAAAAACTTGGACCAAGGAAGTTCATGAAGAAATAATAGAAGATACCCCAGAGATTTTAGAAAAGATTATTAAAAGTAGTCAAAGGGTCACTGGTGGGAGATTTTAATTGTAGTGAAGTCAATTGGGAGACGTTTGAAAGCGGAAATGAACATACATGAGGAAATAGATTAATGAGACTAACGATGAATAATACAATGATTCAATGGGTAACTGAAAATACAAGATTTAGAGGAGAAAGTAAACCATCAAGATTGGACCTATTATTTACCAAAGAAATAATTTTAGAAAAAAAAAAATAATTATGACTGCCCCCTTGGAAGGAGTGACCATGTGGTCCTGGAAATTGAGATTAAGGGAGATATAGAAGACAAACAGGAGGAATCATACAAAAAGAAAAGAAGAAATTATGCAAAAGCAAACTTTATTGCAATGAAGAATTTTTTCAATGAAACTGACTGGACGAAAATTAAGGAATTAAAGGATGTACAAGAGAAATACGATCTCTTCCTGATGATATACGAGCAAGGAGTAAAGGAATACGTTCTATTTTATAAAGTAAGAGAAAAAGGTGAAAAAAGAGTGGTTTAACAGAGTGTGTGAAAGAGCTAAAAAGAGAAGAGATGAAGCATGGAGGAGAATGAAAAGAAAATCTATCCAGGAAAAAAGAATATCAACTGGAAAGGAATGAATATGTAAAGGTAAGAAGAGAAGAGATAAACAAATATAGTTGACAAATGCAAGGAAGAACCAAAGCTGTTTTATAAATTTATTAATGGAAAAATAAAACAAAGAAAATATTGAAGGAAAATAAACAAGTATATGAGGACCTGAAAGAAATGAGTGAAGTGCTAAATAAGTATTTTCAGAAAGTATTTACAACTGAATCTCACTTTTAAAAAGTAACAAGAACAAGTGAGAAATCAGGATAAGTAGAGAAGAGATAAAAGATATGATAAAGGAATTGGATGAAAGAAAAGCAATAGGATCAGATGGAGTATCAGGATACATATTGAAAGAGTGTAGACAAGACATGGCTGAACCAATTCATGATATAATTGAGTGTTCTATTAGAACAAGAAAAGTCTCTAAAGAATGGAGAAGAGCTGATATAAGGCCTATTTACAATAATGGAAACAAAGAAGAACCACTTAATTATAGACCAGTGTCATTGACCAGCATATTATGCAAGAGATGTGAGAAAGTCATCAAGAAACAATGGACTGATTACTTAGAAAGAGAAGGAATAATAACAGATAGACAATTTGGATTCAGAAAATGAAAATCATGTGTCACAAACTTAATAAGTTATTATTCAAGAGTAATAGATATAACACAAGAAAGAGATGGATGGGCGGATTGCATGTATTTAGACTTAAAAAAAGGCATTCGATAAGGTTCCACACAGGAGATTACATGGAAGTTGGAATACGCTGGAGGATTGAGAGGAGCATTAAAGAACTGGATGGAAGACTACCTGAAAGGAAGGGAAATGAGAACAGTAGTAAAGGATGAAAAATCAGAATGGAGAGAAGTTAAAAGTGGAGTACCACAGGCATCAGTTTTGGCACCAATAATGTTTTTAGTATATGTAAATGACATGACAGAAGGAGTAAGCAATTACATAACTCTATTTACAGATGATGCAAAATTACTAAGAGAGATAAGAAACCATAAGGATTGTGAGGAGCTACAGAATGACAAAAACAAGATATTTGAATGGAGCAAGACATGTGAAATGGAATTTAATGCAAAATAATGCCATGTGTTGGAAATGGGAAGCAATGCAACGAGACTCTCATGGACGTATATGTTAGGTAAAAATATTATATCAATAGCAAAAGAAGAGAAAGATTTGGGAGTGGTAATACAGGACAATTTATCACCAGAGAAACATTTAGATAGAATATTTGGTGACACTTTCAGAAAGGAATATACAGATGGCTTTTCATTTCCTAGATAAAGATATGATGAGAAAAACTATAACTACAATGATCAGACCAAAACTGGAATATGCAGAACACAAGAAAAAGCATGTGTTGAAATTAGAAAGAATACAGAGAATTGCAACTAAGATGGTGCCAGAATTTGAAGACCTAATATATGAGAAAATATTAAAAGAAATGCGTTTAACGATACTGAAAGAAAGAAAAAAGAGGTGATTTAATCACAATATATAAATTGATGAACAACTTGAAGGAAACAGATAGAAAAAAACCTAATATTGAGAAGAAAAAGAGAGGCTAGAAATTTGAAGGGACAAGAAAAAATTGAAAAGGAATTTGCTTGAACGATACAAAAAAAGTAGTTTTCCCCAAAGAATTATAGATACTTGGAATGGACTGAAGGAAGAACTGATAATGGCAAAGAATGTACATCAACTGAAGGAAAAACTGGACAACTCTAGATACAGAGGCATGGTCACACGAGTGTAGCTCAGGTCCTGTATGCTACAACTAGGTAAATCGACCCAAACTCACATTCACCCTTCCTTCTCAGTTCAGTTTCACTCAATGCTAACACATCAAACTTTTGCTCCACAAGCATTCTTGCAATCACCTGTCTTTTAACCTCAAGCATACTACATCCATGCACATTCAGAAACCAAATCTCCAGTGTACGTGGATACATTACTCTCCCCTCCTGTGTGCCTTGTCATTTTGTAGGAGAATATACAGTGGAGAGATTTCCCAGACCCTTTGCTTCAACCCTTTTGTTGTCTTATACGAACCACAGAGATTAAGGTGATAAGATTCTTGTAGCTACAACATCACTCTACTACATCACCAAAACTTCAATTAAATAGGATATTTTGGTTCACAGACAAATTCATCATGGATCAATACCTGCAAGTCAACCCGCCGACCTTAACCCCAATGTGCCACGGCTCTGTTTCTCTCCTGAATACTCTCCCAGGTAAAGTTCCCTCCTATCTATCTGGTGGACATACTTAAATCTTTTGATAGTGGATAAGAAAGTTTAAGAATGATGTACTGAACTTCATCATATAAGACACTGCAAGATTCACTCTTTACTCAGTGCTTGCCAGGCTTTAAGTATAAGGTGAAACTCCTCACTTAGATTTAATTAATTTATTTATATATACACTCAACCCTCCACATTTGCAGGGGTTAGGTGACACAGGCCCCGCGAATGTGGAAAATCCTTGAATATTTCACGACACCCTTAGACCCATACATTACGTAAAGAAATAACCCTGTAAATCCTAGAAGGCATTTTAATCAATTTCATCACCTCAAAAGGAAGAGCAAACAGCATGCTGCTTTGCGCGCGAACACACACACACACACACACACACACACACACACACACACACACACACACACACACACACACACACACACACACACACACACACACACCCACACCCACCCACCCACCCACCCACCCACCCACCCACCCACTGGTGAGCATTCGTAAAGGGAGGTGTCTGAACCCGCTCCTGACTGGAGGCTATAGAGCTGCAACACATCACATGGAGGAGTGAATTACGGCCACATCAGGACTACCTAGCAAGTTGGTCAAGGGAGGGGAGCAAAATAGTGCCAGATTAAATGAATTTTTAGTGCCTAAATTGAAAAGTGTACACTGGGGCGGTTTGTTTACATTCTGTTGGCAAGATGGCGGAGGGTGGTGGTGGTGTAACCCCAAATGGAGTGACACCAAGGTTTGAGGGTTTTAGGAAGGAGGATGTGGAGGATGGCAGAGAGTTGAATTACAGATTACAGATGAGAAAGATACAACAATTGGAGGAAATGGTAGAGAATATGAGGACCATATGCGAATCTTTCAAAGGAGAACTGGAGTCTGTCAAGGGTGAGCAGAAGAAAGTCACGAAGGAGTTAATAGAAGTTAAGGAAGAGTTGAAAGTAATGAAGGAAGTAAATGGTATACTAAAAGAAGAAAATAAGAACCTCAATAGCCAACTCAATATGGAGATGACACAAGTCAAGAAGATAAATGAGGAAGTTAACTTGTCAGTTAGGACACTCGAAAAGAAGCAATCTGAATGGATCAAAGAGAGTGAAGTGAAGGGAGAATCTCTGAGGAAGATAATAGAAGATCAACAAAAGGAAAAAGAGCAGGGGATAAAGGAGAAAGTGATTAG
>JAXIVD010000178.1:203803-228803 GCA_036785275.1 Cancer borealis | reverse complement strand
TTGTAGCCGTGTGTCAGCTTTATGCTCTGCGTATCATCCTGACTGGAAGCCGCCCTGTGCAGGTGAGCGTACACGACCGGAAACGTTTTTACACAAGCGTCAGAGCACTTCATATCTGCTTATTAAACTGTGCAGTTCGTCCCACGCAGCGAGTCCCGTAAACAGGTTAAATGACCCCGATACCTGGTGCCCGAGGCAGGGCCCGGAGTCCTATACTGGTGTGTAAGGGGGCCGGTGAGGATACTGAACTTGTGACCAGTTCCTTTCTCTGTTCCTTCCTCTTATCTCCTTCCCCTTTATTTGTCCTATTTTTTTCCATTCCTCTCCCTCCTTTCACACATGGGGGCGATTTTGACAAAATCACATTTAGTGCCGGGAACAGAGCTAACAGGGTACTGGGTTTTATCACCAGGAGCGTAAGTAATAGATCAGCAGATGTAATACTAAGACTTTACTTAGCGTTAGTTAGGCCTCATTTAGATTATGTTGTGCAGTTCTGGTCTCTGTACTATAGAATGGATATAGATAAGCTAGAAGCAGTACAAAGAAGGATGACTAAAATTATTCAAGGGATAAGGAACTTATTTCACAAGGATATATTAAAACACCTCAATCTACACTGTTTAGAAAGACGTAAGGTGAAGGGGAGATCTGATAGAAGTGTTTAAATAGGTCAAAAGTTTCAACAAAGGGGACATAAATAAGATTCTCATACTCAAAAAGAAAGTATGAACACGAACAAATGGTTTCTAGCTAGACAAGCTCAGATACAGGAAAGATATAGGTAACAATTGATTCACTAATAGGGTAGTAGAAGAGTGGAACAAACTCAGCAAGCATGTGGTAAGTGCTGGGACAGTAAATACTTTTAAGAAAAGATTGGACATTTCAATGGATGAAGAAAACAAATGGTAAGTGTTAGGTGCACAGAAGCTGCCTTGAGTAGGTCAACTGGCCTTTTACAGCCTCCTTATTTTCTTATGTAGCCTACTTGTGTACTTCCGTCTAACAAGTGATCACATCGATGTCATTGATCAAGTAGTTGGACATTTTTCACAATACACTAAGCCGCTAAGTCTGGCTTTCATAAACTATGCATATGAAAGCAGTTGAACACATTGGAAACCTCAGCAGTTATGAAAGATCTCATGAGATCTCATGAAATATATGTTAAGATATCAGTATACATCTATAAGGAAAGCACTGCCACTATAAAGTTACATATGGTCAGCAATATAATACCAATACAGAAAGAGGTCACACAAGGCGACACTATTTCTTCTGAACTATTAACGGCAGGAAGTTTTTTTTAGAATGTGTGCAAAATACATCTAATATATAATTGTGAAATTCTGTGTGCGTGCGTGTGTGTGTGTGTGTGTGTGTGTGTGTGTGTGTGTGTGTGTGTGTGTGTGTGTGTGTGTGTGTGTGTCTGTCTGTCTGTCTGAATGTATGTTAGCAGTAAAACCTATCTAAATGTGGTTGGATCGAGCTGAAACTTGGAGAGGGTACTCAGTGGGACCCCCTATGTGACTTCCCGGGTAACGCCGGGTACACTGCTAGTAATTTTCATAGTTTCTATTAGTAGCTACCAGGTTCTTGTCTTTCAGTAATTAGGCAACTGATCGAGATAGTTAGAAACAAAGGTTTGACAGATGATATTTGAAAGTGAGATTTTTTATCAAATGTGATGCCGAGAAGTTTTGTCTTAAATACTTGGATAATATCTTCATTTGATATGGTAAGTTTGGGTAAGGGGTGTTATTTAATAATGGTGTTTGTAAATAACATAAAAAAGTTTTAGCAGTGTTTATAGTGAGACGATTTGCAAGACACCATTCAGAAACTTTAAATAGTTCAAAGTTGGCTTTGTAGATGAGATCAGTGGAGTTATCACCAAGCATGTACAGTGTTGAGTCATCGGCAAACTGTGTTTTGCTTAAGGAGGAGGAAGCACTGCATATATAATTTGTATATTACAAAAAATTAATAAGGCCTAAAATGATTCCTTGTGGCACACCAAGATGTAAGGGTTTGCTGCCTGAGGCCGAGTTATTGAATGATGTAAATTTTAATCAGTCACATAAATGTGATTTAAATCATTTATGGAAATAGCCGCGAATGCCATAATGATGTAATTTGTTTACGAAGATGTTAAGGCAAACTGTATCAAAGGCTTTGCTAAAAGTGGTGTATATATCCAATGAAAACCTATTAATAGCGTCAAAAGTATTTAATCCTGGTTGAAAAACAAATTGTCCATCATTCAAAATTTTTAGTTCATTGTGAAAACTAACAATCTTACCTAAGCTAATCTAGCCTAACCTAAACTAAGATGACGTAGGGGCGAGCCGGTTTCAGACTGCTTCGGTAGTTTTTATTTTAAAATTGAATCTATGGATGGCTATCTTTTCCCTTAGACTAAAATTCTCATGGTTGTTATGTACAGGTTAATTTAAGTATAAAAACCACAAGGGTTCTTATAGGAAATTCCGTAGACTAAATTTGATGGTAACGAAAGAGAGAGGCAAAGATGTTGTCTCGAGTTGAAAAGAGACCAAATAACTGTCATGGCGACTGACTTTGAATTTGAGGAGCAAGAAGAGATATCATGTGAGTGGAGAGAGAGTGTGTTGATAGTCATTTTCAAAGAGAAAGATGTTCAAGAGTGCGGGAAGTATCTTGGAATTAAACTACTATCATACACAATGAAGTTATGAGAAATGATATTGGATGAGAGACTGAGACTGGAGGTAGATATATCCAGAGGTCAGTTTGGATTCATGCCGGGAAGAGGAACAACGAACCAATATTCATATTGAGACAAATGGCAGAAAAGTATAGAGAAAAATAGAAAGAACTCCATATGGTATTTACATATCTAGAGAAGGCCTATGATAGAATACCGATACAGGAATTGTGGAGATGTTTGAGGGAGAGAAAGTCACCGGAAAAATATGCAAGCTTGGTAAAGGAAATGTACAGGAATGTCAAGACATGAGTGAGGAGTGGAGGAGGCATGACGGACAGTTATCGTAGGGAGGTGGGGCTGCATCAGGACTCTGCGCTGGTTCCTTCTTTTCAACATTGTTTTCGACGTGTTGACAGAGGATGTAAGAGTGGGAGACACCGTGGGACATGATGTATGCCGATGATGTGGCTGTGGTGAGTGAGTCTAAAGAAGGAATAGAACGCAGACTGGACGAGTGGAGACGAACACTGGAGAGAAGAGGAATGAAGATAAGTAGAACAAAGACAGCATATATGATGTGTACAGAGTAGGAGCAGGAAAGACATAAAAAGTATCAGGCTGGCTGGTGTGGCGGTGAAAAGAGTGGATGCAATTAAATACCTGGAATCCACTCTATCAGCAGACGGTATTGTAGATAAGAAAATAACTGAAAGAATCCAAGCGGGATGGAAAAGTTGGTGAGACATATCAGGAGTATTGTTCGACAGGAAAATGCCAGTGAAATTAAAGGGGAAGATGTACAAAACTGTTGAAAGACCAGCGATGACGTACGGGGCGGAAACAGTACCTGTGAAGAAAACAAACGAGAGTAGGATTGTGGTGCCCGGGGGGGGACGGGGGCGTTATATTATTTATTTATAGTTGTTAATTGTTGTTATTCTATTCTTTATTCAATTAATTTGTTTTACTTTCCCTTCACTGCTGAAGGACCACCAGTGTGGTGCCTTGTCATTAAATTAACTTCGAATGGGGAACTCTCATGGCAATTAAAAAGATATTTACTTTGATTAATTATATTAATTAATGGTCCCTGATGTTGGATATTTCCCTGAATATTAAGAAAAGAAAGCTGCCACCACCCCCAAAGGTTTAATGAGAATTAGGGGATTCTCAGGGAATTTAATTTCTTCCTAAAGGGAAGTTAAAATATTCGAAAGAGAAAATAATTACTACCAGGGAAATATAGGTGACCAATGAAAAGAAAAGGGGAACTGATTTAACAATTTAGTTATTTGGTAGAGTGGACTGAGTTTCAATAAGGCACATGGATTCGTGGATTTGTTTCATATCCTTTTTCAAGAGTGTTGAGCACCTCCCTATTAACCTTACCACACCAACGGAGGTTAGTATTAACACAGAATCACTTTCTCAGATTTTACTTGAGTTATTTATTTAATGTATACTTTGAATATCACAGGCTGATCATTGAGTCTTAGAAACACGGCTTAGTTATAGTATCAGACAACTTAATGGCCCATGGCAGAAAAACATCATCTTCCTCAAAAAAGAAAATAAATACAGAGTTGGCAATACTTATCTCACCTCGAGATACCAAACTCTTCACACATTACACATTATACCCTTGACTCCCTTCCCTGAAAAATATCACCTTAAAAATGTTATAATTTTGTAACTGGGCCTGAGAACAGTTAAAGAACCTTTTCTCAGGGGATTTCCGAAAGTAAGGTGATCTCAATGTTTCTGTTTATGCATACATAGTATAATTCTTCCTCA
Source organism: Cancer borealis (assembly GCA_036785275.1). Classification (NCBI taxonomy): domain Eukaryota; kingdom Metazoa; phylum Arthropoda; class Malacostraca; order Decapoda; family Cancridae; genus Cancer; species Cancer borealis. Next base: position 224,317 of record JAXIVD010000178.1, on the reverse strand, counting down.
CTAAGTAGGAATACGCGATTCCTATTCCTGAATACATGGGCTGGGTCTATCAGACAGTCTTACGTGACACATAGTTTCCTAAAGCTTAACTTGGAAATTTGGCAGTGGCTTCTAGCCGTTCATTTATCTAAAAAAACAAAAGAAAGTAAATGAGAAATTGGTGTAACTGTCGTGGAGGCATTCTTTCCCTGTGAATGTGATCAAAAGTTGAGGCTGAGTCAGTATAATTCACTTCCTTAACTCAGAAGTTAATACACAGTCACAATAACATAGAAATTACCGTGAAAAATATATATTGTACACCATGAAATATTTTGTAGGGGAATAGGGGACCATGCGGTTTTGAAACCACGTTGTCCTTCTTTAAGAGAAGGAAATTGGTATTATCCACTTATAATAGATCTCAATAGGGGTTTATATATATTGTCAGGTTACTGGGGAAGATTATGGATTATATATTAATGGTGAGAGGCATTGAATTTCACAAATATTGAGGGATTCCGAGAGCGATGTCACTCACCTGTGAATGCGATCAAAAGTTGAGGCTGAGTGACGCTCTCTGGGAAAAAGGCGGGAGGTGAGAAGGGGGAAGGGGGGGTTTTCGAGGATATTCCTCCTTTGATCTTATTATTAATTGATTATTGAGACGTGAAATAGTTATCAGTTTATAGGAAATAAATTTTTACGCTAAATAAGTGACATTTAGATATCTATTGAACCTGATCTCTGGATTACTATATAGGGGAACATTTTTGTCTACGTGACTTTTTGCACGTCCCGGGCCCCGGGGCATGATCGCCTCATATGATGCAATATTACGTCATCCTTAACAAAGTTTTGTGGGAAGATAACTAAGTAGGTTAATTATATTAGACTATGGAGAGCATTTTGACAAGTTAATAACTATTACTAGTGATTAGATTATGATATTAATTTCTTTCCATAGAAAACTGTCTTGTGGGAGGGGTTGACTGCATAGGATTTGAAAGTTTGGAGAAACAATTCTAATATAAACCTTAATATAAACATATAGTATAAAAGTATGAATGATGTGAGTAAAAACATTTATATAATGCAGTATCCCCTTGGGAATACAGGATCTAAGGGCAGACTAAACAAAACAAAAAGGTACATTCAGTAGGCCTATTTGAGATTAAATTGGAGGCATCACAGGATGGAAGTAGCTGAAATGAGGATGTTGCGACGCATGTGTGGCGTGACAAGGGAGGACAGAATAAGCAATGCAAGGATCAGAGGAACAGTGAAGGTGGGAGAGGTTTCGAAGACACAGGAGGCAAGACTTAGATGGTAGGGGCGCGTCATGAGAAGCGATGGAGAAAGTGACAAGGAAAGAGCATTGAATATGGAAATACAGGGAAGAAGGAGAGGAAGACCCAGTACAAGATGCATAGCAGTGGATATGAGAGAGAAGGTTCTGAATACCAACATGACAGGCGACAGATGCAGGTGGAAACGGCTCATCAAGAACAGCGACGTATAAAGACGGGTTAATAAAGCTGACCATGAAGATTTTTTAGTGCTGAGTTTGAAAATTGCAAATTTTTTGTAGATAATTGTACTGCATTGAGTGTTAGGATTGTTTATAGTATAGAAGGATTGTACCACATACATACTATTGGATAATGGTATTCATTTCGGTTCTTTGTGTTCCAGATATTGGTGCTTTCATTATGAAGAATAAACTTATATGAGTTGAGAGCTATATCAATAATCTCAACAAGGAGAGACTAAAGTGGCGACGAGGATCTACAAGAACCACTTACAAACACTACGAAGAGTACCAATTTCTGGGGATAGACAACATGGCACAGGCAATTCCCACATTACAACCACTTGAGTATGATGACACAATCCAAGAACAGGCTTGGACTGATTGAATCGAACATGCCGAGGATGCATTTCTGGCTTTTAGTATAACCGAAGATAATAAACGTCTTGCACTCCTTTGATTCTACGGGGGGGAAAAATTGAAAGAGATTATCAAGATTTTGACACCGGAGATTCCTACAGGTCACACAGAGCCGACATACAAATCAACCAAGGTGCCACTAAATGCTTACTTCATTGAGAAAACCAATGAGGTATTCGAGCAACACAAATTCAGGATGCTTGCACAGGAACCTGGTGTACTTATGTAACTTATGTAACTCGCCTACGTACGCAAGGTGCAAAATGTAACTTTGCCCAGTATAACCTCAACAAAGCTATTATCGACCAGCTGACGGAGAAATGTACTTCCAACAAAATGAGACAAGCATAGCTGAAAGAATCAGAGTTGTCAGTACAGAAAGCTCTGCAACTAGCTTACACATACGAAGCAACAGAGGTTCAAGCAAATCAGATGGAAAAACGTGAGGAAGAAGGCACCCAATGTCCACAAAATCTCTACGAAATATAAGCAACAACAAAGAAACACATGGGAGAAAGATAGAAGACAACAGGAAGAAAATACACCACACAAGCAAGCAAGGAAATGTCTCAGATGTAATGGCTCTGGTCACCTACACGGTCAAGGGAAATGCCCTGCATTTGGGAAAAAATGTAACCACGATGGAGTCATGAATCCCTTCGCAACAGTCTGTATGAAGAAACGGTACAGTTGGAATAAGAGGGTCAACTACTTGAAAGGAGATAGCCCCTCCAACGATGAGGATCATGTACAACACGTGTCATCAAAACACTTGAGCGACCTGGACCGCGACTCACGTTTTTCGGGTGAAGTCGGACACATCCTTGGAAGAACAAGTCATGATAGACGACATCCCCATTAAAATGCTGATCGATTCAGGAACAAATGTCAACCTTCTTGATGGAAATACTTTGGACCAGGTCACCAAACTACGTCCAAATATTGTACTCAACCTGACGAAAATAAAACCGATGGCTTACGGAGATATCCCCATAACACTGCAAGGGGAGTTCTTTGCAACATTGATTAATAGATCAACAAGGATTGTACATAAAATACTGGTTACCAAAGCACGTCAAGGAGATAACATCTTGGGTAAACAGACCAGTACGGAGCTGGGCTTCCTGACACTCCAACAAGCAAAGACAGTGAGGATCAACAAGGAAATCCCACCATCAACAAAGGAGATACTGGATCGCATCCTACCACCCCTGGCTAGGGAGGATGAAAAACTTCCAACTCAAACTTATGATCGATGACGAAATCCAACCTGTGGCACAACCACCCCGACGAGTGCCATTCCACCTTCGAAGAGCAGTTGAACAGAAAATTCAGGACATGTTAGACAAGGACATCATCAAGAGGGTGGAAGATCCGACACCGTGGGTCCCTCCATTGGTGACAGCACCAAAACCAAATGGAGACATAAGAATATGTGCCGCCCTGCGAATCACAAATAAAGTAGTGAAACGTATACACCATCCGATACCGACAGTTGAACAACTACTCAGCGAGGTGAACGGGGCAAAAAAAGTTTTCAAAGATAGACCTGAGTTCATACTACCACCAAATAGAGTTGACCCCTGAATCAAGAGACATCACAACCTTCTCATGCGACTCTTGGATTTACAAATACAAAGTATTAGTAATGGGCATAACTTCAGCAGCAGAAAAAGGGCAACGTCTTCTACAACAAATCCTTCTAAGGTGTCCGAACTGCCGGAACTGATCGTATGACATCCTGATCTCGGGTAAGAATACCGAAGAACATGAAAAAACCCTAGACACAGTATTACAGACATTGAAAAACAACAACCTAACCAAAGCTCAACACAAGAGTGTGTCACACGTGGAGGAAGTTGAATTTCATGACTTCATGGTGTCCGACAAGGGCATCAAACCTTCACACTTAAAAATTGAGACGGTCAGAAATTTTGTACATCCAAAGACAGTCCAAGAAGTTCGCAGCTTCCTGAGCCTCATCAACTACCTGACCAGATTCATGCCACGACTCGCAACACTCAGCGAATCTCTGAAAAAACTTGACTAGAGCGAACTCCAAATGGAGAGTGGAGGAGTGTTTCAAACAGCTGAAAGAGGCAGTAATACATAACGAAGCACTCATGCACTTCAATCCACAACTACAAACATCACTCATTGTGGATACCAGTCCAGTGTGGGACTGGGGACTATTATCTGCCAAAACCATCAAGACGTACTCAAACCCGTCAGTTATGCCTCCAGGACCCTAACGAATGTGGAACGCCGGTATTGCCAACTGAAAAAGGAGCCACTAGCCATAGTATGGGCATGTGAGAAATTTCACCTTTATCTGTGTGGCAAGAAATTTGTCATCAAGGCCGACCATCAAGCACTGACAACAATTTTTAGTTCTAAGGGCAAGCTCTCCGCGCGCGTACTACGATGTATCTTACGCATGCAGCAATATGACTACACTGTACAACAAATTAAAGGGACTGAAAACCCGGTGGAAATATTGTCAAGATAACCTCTAGAGCAGGGGTTCCCAACCTTTTCTATGCCTCGCACTCTTAGAAAACTTATAATATGATCTCGCACCCTCTGGGCCTATGTATATATATATATATATATATATATATATATATATATATATATATATATATATATATATATATATATATATATATATATATATACACAAAAGTAATATCTCATATGAAGATGAAGAAGGCATATTATCTTCTTACTGTTACACTGGCTAATTTAACAAAAGAGTCGTTTTCTCTTCCGCTACTGTTAAAATGGTTAAAGGTATCAGCAAAAATACTAAACAAATAAAATTGAATGTTTAACCGTTAAAATTTAAACATTTAAATTTATTTATTTATTATTTTTGCTAAATTGCCAAATCCAAGGTTTCGCACCCCCTAAAAGGTGATCTCGCATCCCCAGGGGGTGCGAGCACCCCCGATTGGGAACCGCTGCTCTAGAGTATCACTGAAATGTTTCAGCTGAAGAAAAGCTAGCCAAAGGATTCGTTAACCATATTGTGGCCAACAGCGTTCCAAAAGCCATGACTCTTTCGGATATAATCGAAGAATCGAAACAAGATCCGATCCTAAGGGCGATAGAAGAAGCGATCAGAACGAATGACTGGACCAACAAGGTGACTAAACCATTCAAACATGTGAGGAGTGAACTGTCGACAAAATGGGATATGATAGTGCGTGGATACACAATTGTCATGCCCAGAAACTTACAGCAATGCACATTGCAACTGGCGCACGAGACGCATATGAGAATGGTAAAAACAAAAACACTCCTCCGGGTCAAGGTGAGGTGGCTCAACATGGACAAAGACGTGGAAGAAGGCATAAAACAATGCGTACCATGTGCAAGTATGGACCTAAGGAAACAAGCCAATCCTGTAAACATGGCAACCATGAAGGGGCCTTGGGAAGTGATGAACATTGATATGTGTGGACTATTCCCAAGTAGGGACTACGTAATCAAAATAGTCGATGCAGGGTCCAGATGGCCTGAAGCTTTCATAGTCAAGTCCACCAATACGGACACTGTTACCTCCGTGCTAGAGAGATGTATTTGCATACATGGCGTTCCAACAGTTATTGTATCAGACAACGGACCACAGCTCAGATCCAAAGAATTCAGCCGATTTTACGATGAATGGGGAATGCAACACCAGAAAGTTACACCTTACCACCCTCAAGCTAACGGAGAAATTGAAAAATTCCTCGCAACCATGTTGTAAGCAATCCGAGCTGTGAACACAGAAGAGAAAGACTGGAGACGACACCTAGGCAAGTTCCTACTACACTATAGGAACACTCCACATACTATGACAGGAGAGACCCCAGCCAAGCTCCTCATGGGTAGAGATCTAAAGGGGAAGCTGCCACAACTGCAACACAATAAAGAGAACCAGGATTGGGAGACTGCACGGGAAAAGGATCAGAGGGAGAAACAAAATGAAGCTTTGAACAGATCTAAAAAATAGAGCAGAACCAACCAAGATAGTGACAGGAGGTAAAGTACTCCTGAAACAACGCAAAAACGATGAGCTTACCACGAGATACGATCCAAAATCTTGGGAAGTTACGGAACGGAGAGGCGACTCAGCCATCATTCAGCGGAGAGGGAAGAAGATACTACGCAGCATCTCACAGATGAAAAAGATTCCAGAAGGGGCGGTCAGCAGATGGACAGACGAGGACGAAGATAGTGATAATTCTTATGATAAACACCTGTCTGACAGTCAAAGACCAAAATAACATGAAAACAAAAGATCACACGCAACATCGGGTGAGGGCGAGATCCAACCGTGCCAAGACAAAGGGAACAGGAGGAAGCTCCAGCCACTGAACAACCAAGACGCACAAGCCATTCAGATATCAAGATGGAACTGATGATGCTGAGGAAGATGAGGAAAGCACAACGGGAAATTGAGGACACAAAACCGTTAGACAAAACTAACCACTTGAATTGAAAGAGTACAAAGGAATACAAAGAAAGAACAGACAGCAACAGTCCTACTGGACCTAACGAGGCTGTCTGTTTAGCTACACTACTACTACTATAATATCTACTTGGTAGAGACAAAAGGACAGCAAAGTGGAAGGCTCCTCCCTACCCACCCCTCCCTCCAGCCGAAGCCGGCCGGAAGAGGAAGTGATACCATGTAGCATAGAAAAACTAACATGGAATTTGTATAGGAAAGAAATAAAAACAAGGAGTAATCTATGCTTAAAAAAAATGAAAATAAAAAAGTTTTACGCAGTAGTGAAATATTCGACTTGGTGGACGGATGTTAAGTGCTTATCGAGTTTTTCTTAAATGATTCAGTTATAATACTGTTAACTATTTGTGCTGGGAGAGAATTCCAAACATTTACGATTCTATTGAAGAAAAAGTGCTTTGCTTCATTCGATCTAAAACGCTTACCAATGATCTTGAAGCCATTGTTACGGGGGGATCTTGTGAGATCGGTAGTTACATAGTCGTTTATGTTAATATTATCAAAACCATGGAAAATTTTAAAAACCTCAATTTGGTCCCCTCGTAGCCTACGTTTGGATAAATTGAATAAGTTCAGCTCCTTTAGTCGTTCTTCGTAAGACTTGTTTCGCAATCTTGGGATAATTTTAGTAATTCTTCTTTGTATTCTCTCCAGCTTATTAATATCTTTTCTATAGTATGGTGACCAAAATTGAATGCAATATTCTAGATGAGGAGGTACGAGTGCATTATATAATGTAAGGATAACTTTTTCAGATTTATAATCAAAAGTTCTACCGATGAAGCCACCCAGTTTGTTAGCTTTTTTTTTTACAACGTCTGAACAATGTTTATCTGGTTTGAGGTCGTTAGTAATAGTTATCCCTAAGTCTTTTTCATGGTTAACCTTGGAAAGTTCAGAGTCATTCATTGTATATTTAGTGAATTGATTATTGCTACCGATATGCAAAACTTTACATTTATCAACATTAAATTTCATTTGCCATTTTTTTGACCAACTGACTAACATGTTGAGGTTTGATTGAAATTGTAGTTTATCGGCGGTTGTAGTTATTTTACTCGTGATTTTCGTATCGTCGGCAAATTTTGATATCTTACAGGTGAGGCCTTCATCAATATTAGTGACATAAATTAGAAAAAGAATGGGACCAAGTACTGAGCCCTGTGGCACACCGCTTTTAACGTTTCCCCAGTTAGATGATTTATCGTTTATGACAACGCGTTGCCTTCTTTCGGAAAGCCAGTCTTCAACCCATTTAAGAATTTTCCCAGATATGCCGCGTGATTCTAATTTTTTCAATAACCGTTTGTGGGGAACTTTGTCAAACGCTTTTTAAAAGTCGAGATAAATTATATCAACTGCTTTTGTCTCGTCATAAATGTTGAATACATCGTTATAAAAGTCAAGGAGATTCGTTAAGCAAGAGCGTTTGTTGCGGAAACCATGTTGAGAATTATTAATCATGCTATTTTCTTCAAGGAAAGTCACTAGTTTATCGCGTATTATAGTTTCCATTAATTTACCAACTACGGATGTGAGGTTGATTGGTCGGTAGTGTTTTATCTCCTTTCTTTTGTATAGGGGTAACATTTGCTAATTTCCAAATGTCGGGAACTTTTCCAGAATTTAAAGATTTATTGAATAGTATTGCAAAGGGTTTGCTGATTTGATATGTTGCCTCTTTTAAGACTCTCGGTGTAATACAATCAGGACCAGGAGTTTTATTTACTTTAATTTTATCAAGTGCCCTAGTTACAGTATCCTCAGTAAAGTGACAATCGCTTAAAGGAATCAAGTTAGGTTTAGCTGGGGTTACTTCCTGGATTTCATCGGTGTCTTCAACAGTAAAAACGGATGCAAAATAAGCATTTAGTACTTCGGCCATTTCTGATTCTGTATTTATTTCTTTACCGTTTTCTAGGTGGAGTGGACCAATATTAGTTGTGAAAACTTTTTTATTACGTACGTTGGTGTAAAATTCCTTGGGGATGGATTTTGTTTTATTTGCAATATATATTTCGAGATCTTTTTTACTTCGTCTAATCATCATCTTTGTTTCGCGTCTTAGTCTTTCGTATTCTATTTTATCGTTTTCGTTTTGTGATAGTAAATGTGTATCATGTGTGCGCTTTTTAAGTAATAATCCTGCCTCAATCTGGCTATTCCACCATTTTGGTTTATTAATATTCTTATTTTTACGTGGACGTCTCTTACAAACGGGAATGCATAATTTAACGGCTCCATTTAAGATGTTATAGACATTTTCCCACGATCTATTTACATCGGTTTCGTTTTCTACTATGCTCCAATCAGTATCTGCTAAAAGCTTTCTCAATTTTTCAAAGTTACCTCTGCGATACATGAAAATAAGTTCTTCGCTTACGTTATCTTTGTTAACTTCGAAATTTATGTTAAAAGAGACAATTTTATGGTCGCTGGTACTGAATTCAGGGCCCGTATTAACAATATTTACTAGAACGTCGTTTGTTGAAAATACAAGGTCTAGTATATTATCACCTCTCGTGGGTTTGCTTACGTGCTGACGTAAGCCACTCTCTAACAAATTATTATATAAGTCGTGACCCATATGAGATTTAAGAGAATTTCCCCATGAAGTTACAGGAAGATTAAAGTTTCCAAAAATTACACTTTCAAATGAATTACTTACTTCGATTATCTGATCGAATAATTTTCTATCGCTATTATTATTGTGTGCTGATGGTCTATAAATGAGTCCAATAATAATTTTCTTGGAACGTGTTTTAAGTTGTAAAAATATAACATCTACGTTATCTGTTTTTTCAGTTTGCAAGACTGTGGGGTTAAGACTGTCTTTCACGTAAAAAAGAACACCTCCACCTTTTTTATTTTTTCGTTCGCAACTGAATATTGAATAGCTTGGCAAATTATATTCTGCTAAAAAGTCTCTATTTTCTGTGTTAATCCAAGATTCCGATACTGCAATAATGTGAAAATCTTTAGATGCTGCAAATGTTTCTAAATCTGAGAACTTATTTCTGAGGCTGCGCGCGTTAAACATGCAAATTTTTAGGCAATTGTTTACGTTAGTTTTTCTATACACGGTGTTACTTACGTAGCTGAGGTCGTGCGAGGCTATATACTGTTTTTCTTCTGAAATCAGAAACTTTGTCATTAAGTAGCCTGCCTAAACGAACAGCCCCGACTGGATTGAGGTGCAGGCCATCGTCCTTGAAAAGAACAGATTTGTTATAAAAGTCATTCCAGCAGTTGATAAAGTCGATTCCTTCATCTGTACAAATGGACTTAAGACGGTTATTTGTGCTGAAGGCCCTGTTGAAAAAAGCTGTGGGTGCACTTCTTCGGGGAAGAATTCCTGAAAGAATTATTTTATTAGTCTTACATTTGTACCGTCGAATCAGCTTCCTGTACCTTTCCAGCAGCTCTTCGGATCTGCTCTTCATGACGTCCTTTGTACCTGCATGGATAACTAAAAGAGCCTGACTGGTTGCCTCGTCACAGGCTGCTGTGGTGTCATCCAAACGTCCGCCGGGCATACACAACCTCTTCCTGTTAGATCGATTCCTCCCTCAAAACTCCGTAAGCTGGTCTCTCACAATAGAATCGCCGATGATTCTCGTCTCGTGGTCCTCTTCTTCTTCTTCTTCTTTCATCAGGATTTTAAAACTGTTATAAGTAGAGACAGGTGAGAAAATTTTTTTATTAATTTGTCGTGCACCATTTCTGACAAGAGTGAAAGGTACCTCCCCCTGAATTACGCGTTCAGGGAGACTTGCAGTGTCGTGTTGTCTAGCAGCTACAGAGGCGTAACTTGTTGCCTGTTCTGTAGATGGAGACAAGGGAGGTAAAATTCCATTGTTTGCTGTGACAAAATAAATTTTTTTTTCTTAAGTTCATCATTTTCCTTCTGTAAAAAACACAAAGGGCAGACTGATGAATCTGAAAATAAATTTGCAGCGAAGCGCCCATCACAGACATCGCACTTCGGTGACATAATTAACTGTAGTTGAAGAAAGAATTAACGATGCAAAAGGGTTTGGAACAGTTAGACGGATTATCGCTGTCAAAAGAAATATTAATGAGGACTGTGAATGATTAAAATCTTGAAAGGATCAGGCCAGGTAGAAGGATTATACTAAGCTGAGGTCAGGTCAGAGGAGCAGGTAGACAAATTAACGCTGAGAGAAGGTAATGAGATCTATCTAGACAAGGATTAAGTTCTTGAAAGGTTCGGGCAGGTAGACGGATGAAAATTAAAAGATCAGGTCAGTCAGGTCTGAACTTTCAAGGTCAAAATTTTGAGCAAAGGTTATGTAGCAATTTTCCTTTATGGCAACAAAATACAAATATATAAGAAGATAATTAGTATTTACTAAGAAAATAACACCACAAACACTAAGACTAATTAATAACAATAATGTACGAATGAAGGGGATTAAAGGGAAGGAGGAGGAAGATGTACTGTATTTAGTGTTAAGGATTGTTTATAGTATAGAAGGATTGTACCACATAAATAATATTAGGTGATGGTATTAATTTCAGTTCTTTGTGTTCCAGATATTGATACCTTCATTATGAAGAATAAACTTATATGGGTTCAGAGCTATATCAATAACCCCAAGGAGAGACAGCAAACTGACCAAGGCACAAATATAGTCAATGTGTGACGAGAACAGAGAAACAGTTCAAAAAGGGACTGCCCAGTGTGGTGCAATTACCGCTTGCTCTAGTGGAGCAACTTTAAAGTAGTAGTCACACTAGCCATCAGTAACTGTGGAATTAGACATATCACAGGCGTGGGTGCCACCAGACAATGGAACCAGCCGCTCAGTCCTGACTGATAAGAACATAAGAAATGTGGAGACTGCAAGAGGCCAGTTAATGACCTACACGAGGCAGTTCCTTGTCCCCCACCCTTGGAATAATCCAATATTTAGCCATCCCATCTGTCATTCCTATCCATACTCTCACCCAACCGTCTTTTAAAGCTACCTATTGACTCAGCACTTACTACGTGTCTATCTAGCCTATTCCAATCGTTCACAACTCTGTTAGTGAACCAATATCTACCTATGTCTGTCCTGAATCTAAGTTTTTCTAGCTTGTACCCATTTCCACGTATCCTATCCTGGCTACTAAATTCTAAAACCTGATCAATGTTTCCCTTATTAATTCCTTTTACCCATTTGAAAACCTGAATCATATCCCCTCTTACCCTCCTTCTCTCTAGGGAGTGGAGATTAAGACGTTTTAACCTATCTTTGTAGGGTAAATTTCTCAGCCCCTGAATCATCTTGTTCATTCTACTCTGAACTGCTCCCAAGGAGCCTATATCCTTCCTATAATATGGGGATCAAAATTGAGCTGCATAATCTAGGTGGGGTCTAACTAGTGCAAAATACAACCTCAGAATGACCTCAGAACTCCTATTTGTCACACACCTACTAATAAATCCCAGTATCTTGTTGGCCCTATTTCTAGCTATAATACACTGTTCCCTGGGGCGCAAGTCACTGCTTATTTGAACTCTTAAGTCCCTCACACTATATGACCTTCCTAAGGTATCGTCATGTGTTGTCTACAGACCTATTACCTTTACCTACGCTCATAATGCTACACTTGTTAACATTAAACTGCACCTGCCATTTCTCTGACCACTCGTACAGCCTATTTAAAAGTCATCCTGCAGCATCCTAGCATCATCTAAATTCTTTACCGGTCTTCCTATCTTTATGTCATCGGTAAATTTACTGATATCACTGTTTATTCCTGTCTCTAAGTCATTTATATAAATTATGAATAACAACGGTCCTAGTACTGATCCCTGTGGTACCCCACTAGTGACATTACCCCATTCTGATTTCTTCCCATTGATCTGTATCCTCTGTTCCCTACTAGTAAGCCATCCCCTAATCCATTCTAGTACCTTCCCACCTATGCCATGAGCCTTAACTTTATTTAACAGTCTCCTATTGAGTACTCTGTCAAAGGCTTTACTGAAGTCCAAATAAACTATATCATACTCTTCGCCCTTATCTATGGTTTCAAATATTTTCCTATAGAAGGATTATAAATTTGTGAGGCAGGACTTCCCCTTGCTAAAACCATGTTGACTATGTTTAATTAGCTTGTGTTCATCTAAATGTTTTCTAATTGCCCTTGCTATGATAGCTTCTAACATCTTGCCTACCACTGATGTTAAACTAATTGGGCGGTAGTTACTACTTTCTGCCTTATCTCCTTTCTTGTATATAGGAACTACATTTGCCTGCCTCCATAGCCTAGGAACTACTCATGTGTCTAGTGATTCTCTAAAAATCATCGCAATAGGTTCAACGAGTTCTTCTCTACATTCCCTAAGAATCCTCAGAAAAATGTCGTCCGGCCCTGGAGATTTAGTCTTTTCAAGTCTATTTATTTCCTTGCTAACTACTTCCCTACTTATGGCTATTTCGCTTAATTTATCAACTTCTTGTCCCCTAAAGATCTGTACTGGCTCCAGTTCCCTACCCGACTCTTCTTGAGAAAATACGGACAAGAAGTATTTATTTAATTCCTTACTAATTTCCTCACTATTTTCTATCAAGCTGCCATCCATTCCTTTAAGAGGTCCTATTCTTTCCTTTGTTATAGCCTTGCACAACTGTGGGGGTGTGTGGCAACCCTCAACTTCCGGCCGCTTAACGGAGTTGGGTAAACAAAGGAGGCAGAGACCAGCTGTCCTGCACCCTCCCTGTATTCGGAGAATAAACCTCGCAACGCCTCTCCAGCCTTTCTGTGCTTCAACCCTAACATGGCGCAGTTTCTTCAGGGATTAATGGAGGAAGGCATGGGGGGCATGAAGACACCTCCGACAGCCAGCGGGCCGGCGAGAGCAGCCATGTGGATCCCGCCGCCGCCGCCGCAGCCATACACGGCCCGCGCCGCACAGTACACACCAAGCTTCACACCAGCTACCGGGCAGCAGCTCTGGCCGACGACCCTGCAGCGGCGCCCACTACCTCCTCCACCTGGACCAGGGGGAGCAACCGTGGGCATGTCGCCAGCAACGTTTGAGGCATGGGCTACCAGCGTCGAGGACTACAGCAGCATCTGCGGCTGGGTGCCGCCGATGGCTGCGCCTTATGTACGCCTCCTGTGTAACACAGAGGTGCAGCAGCGCATCGACGCGCGCCTGGGCAAGCACGAATTCAGGCAGCTCTCAACCGCGGACGCAATTGACATCGTGAGAAGTGTAGTGATCGGCCCACGCTGTATTGTCGGAGCATGGGCGGAGTTCTTCTCTCTAGCACAGGCACCGAGTGACAGTGTATGTGCGTACATCTCTCAGTGCCGTGCCAAAGCGAATGAGTGTGGCTTTAGGTGCCCTGAGTGCCACTGCTCCTTGCAGGAGTACATGCTCAGCAGGAAAATAGTGATGGGGCTACGCGACCGCAGCATGAAAGCAGAGGTGCTGCGTTGCTTCCCACGCCTCGAATCATTCACGCATGTGAAGTTATTGAGGCCGCGGAAAAGGCGAGTGAACGACCTTCGAGTGACGTAGCCAGTGTGACAGTCGCCGACCCGCCATCCCCACCCTTCATGACCCCACACCCTGCCGAGGTGGCGGCAGCGGGCCGGCCCACCGGACAAGGAAAAACCCGCCAGGAGGGGGTACGGCGAGGACGCAGGCGGTGCACAACTTGCGGGGACGCTGAGTGCACAGGCGGGCGTCAGTGCCGAGCGTTTGCAGCAACATGCCATTGCTGCGGCCGGAAGGGGCACTTCTGGCACCTGTGCCCGGCCCTCACCCCGCAGGGTGGCGTCCGTTCGCCCACTCAACACTCGATCTACCCTTCCACCTCCGGTGCAGTGATCGTTGGAGGAGTGGAGACGACAGCGTCGCTGCCCGTGGTGATCAGCTGCTCCCGCCCCTGCGCCACGTGTTCCTACACAGCAGTGGCGGACACTGGGGCGCAAGTGTCTGTGGCGGGCCGCCTACTGTTGGGGGACCTCGGCATATCCCAACGTCAGCTCCAGGCTACACCCATGGCAGTCACCCACGTTGCCAGGGGCAGCATGCACATCCTGGGAACCATCACATGTCAGGTCTCTATGGGGACTGTCTGCACCACAGAATGCATTTACATAGTCGAAGGTGTGCAACAACTCTACCTATCACTTAAGGCATGCAAGGCCCTTCGCCTGGTCCATCACACCTTCCCACGCTCCCTAGCGACCACCAGTGTGTGTGCTGTGGAGCCATCAGATACCCCACAAGCCCCACTTCGCCCGAAATCGCCACCCTACGAGCTTGTAGAGGAGAACGTCGATCGCCTGGAGAAATGGTTCTTAAAGCACTTCGGGCGCACTGTATTTGCTATGGGACGCACTCCACTACCTGAGATGAGTGGCCCGCCTCACCATATTCACCTACGACCTGACGCACGCCCCCACGCCGTCCACGTCCCAGCCACAGTCCCGCTCCACTTCTTTGATAAGGTACGACGTCAGCTGGACGACGATGTTGACAAGGGCATCATTGAGGTGGTTCCCGCAGGCGAGCCCACCGAGTGGTGCTCCAGAATGGTGGTAGTGCCAAAAAAGGACGGACGGCTCCGTCGTACAGTCGACTTTCAGCGCCTCAACCGTGCGAGCCTCAGGGAGACGCACCACACCAGGCCACCCTTTGATCTCGTCTCTAGCGTGCCCAAACATGCATTCAAGACCGTAGCAGACGCATACTCAGGCTACCACCAGGTCCCCCTCGACGAAGTGAGTCGCAAGCTCACAACATTCATCACCCCCTGGGGACGCTACCGGTACTGCCGCACCCCCATGGGCCACTGCGCTTCGCAGGACGCTTTCACAAAGCGCTTTGATGACACCATCACTGACGTGCCCAGAAAGCTCAAGTGCGTGGACGACACTCTACTCCACGACTGCAGCGTCAGCGACGCCTTCTGGCACACGTACGACCTCCTTCAAAGGTGCATGGAGAGCGGTGTTACCCTGCGACCTGATACGTTCCGCTTCTGCAGGAGGAACGTCACCTTTGCCGGCTACCTCCTGGGCTGGGAAGGATACCAACCGAGCCACGACCTCATCAACAGCATAACCGACTTCAAGATGCCCGCCCAACCCACCTTGACTGACGTGCGATCATGGTTCGGCCTCGTCAACCAAGTTGCGCCCTTTCTGGCGGTCGCCCCTGTCATGGAGCCCTTCAGGGAGCTACTCAAGAAGCCGGGTGGGAAGGCAGTGTACTGGGACAAGCAGTTGGAGGCACTCGTCACCTCTGCAAAAGACACTATTGGGCGATTGGCGGCCGAGGGATTGCGCTTCTATGACGTATCGCGCCGTACTGCAGTCCTCATAGACTACAGCCACCAGGGTATTGGCTTTGTTATCTTGCAGCAGTACTGCGAGTGTATCTCCGAGAAGTCTCCACTATTATAATGCAATTCTACCTCAATGTTTTGATCCTCCTTTCTGCCTACTCCTATTCCCTCCCAATTTATACCCTAGAAGTGGTGTCTGATGCCCTGGTAATTTCCTTTTCTAAAATCTGGTACTAAAGCAGTGTTTTGTTCTACCTCCCTCTTTGCATTAATCTTTAATCAAATTTCATGGTGGTCACTAACATCAAATCTCGCTCCTATCTCAACCTGACTGACCAAAGTTTCATTATTCGTGAAGACCAGATCTAAAATATTTCCCTGTCGTGTTGGTTCCCTTACAAGTTGTGTGAAAAAACCATCCTGGACGACATTTAAGAATTCCTCTGAGCATCCGTCTCCTGTCATACTATCCCAGTCTATTCTCCTATAATTAAAGTCCCCCATAATGCACACATTATTATACCTAAATGCCCTTGCAAGCTCTTGCATCAGGGGTGCACTAGCTGCTTCGTCTAAATCCGGAGGTCTATATATAATGCCTACAACTAACTTTTTCCCTCCTATAATAATGTCAGTTCATAATGATTCCGTATTCCTATCTGTTTTTATAGTGGTATTGACATACCTATTTAATGTGTTTCTAACGTACAGTGCCACACCTCCCCCTCTCCTACCTACTCTATCCCTGTGGAAAAAAGTGTACCCATCTATTTCTACTTCAGGTAAGAAATGTTTGCCTGCAATATCTAACCAGGTTTCTGTAATACCTAACTCTTCAACACGTGCGATACCTCTAAGCGTGTCTATCTTATTTATTACACTTCTATTGTTTGTATAAAAGACACTTAGTTCATGCACCTTCCTCTCTTTACCCTGTCCATTGATACTATTACCCTTACCTCTATTAATATTTAGTTTCCCTGACTGGACTGCCTAACTGCCCTCTCAAGACACTCATTAAGCTCCTGCACCCCCTTCCTACTGAAGTGTACGCCATCCCTGGCATACAGCTCCTGTCTCCCATAGAACCTGCTCCAATCATTCATAATGCCTACCCCATCCTTCCCACACATCCTCATCAACCTCTCGTTGAGGCCAAGAGCATGTGAGAGCCACCAGCCTCTAACCCCCTGTCTAGGGAGAACCCCTGACACTATACACCTCCTACCATTCTCCTTTCTCTCCCTCAGAAGTTTCCTATACCTATCCACTAGCTCCTCTGACCTTACCCTGCCTACATCGTTCACACCCACGTGAACCACCACTAACGCCTCTTTCCCCGACTCCTCCACTACCTTCTTGTATCTCTCTACCACGTCCTGTACTCCGGCCCCAGGAAGACAACGTCATCCTCATCGCCCTGTCGGCCTCACAGAAGGTCTCATCTAAATATCTAATCCTGGAGTCACCCAGAACTAACACTTCCTGCGACCCTTCTAACCTTTCCCTGTCCTTCCTCACCTTCCCACCCTCCTTCCCATCTAACTTCCTCCTCACTATCTTCGCCTTGGGTGTCCTGTCCCCTTCACCTGCTCCTACTTCTATCACGACCTCTTCCTCCTCCTGTGTAGCTAACAAGCCAAACTTGTTGCTACACTCTACCTGACACAAGGGAGGAAATTTCACCTCGCACAAGGGAGGGTTCACGCTCCCTTTCCTTCCCCTATCCACAATCCTCCAACTATCCCCCCTTGTCTCTGACCTGACGCTCGTGACCTCACCTCTAGTAACTGTTGTCTCGTCTGTGCCAACAAAACTTTCACCTCCTTAACCTCTTCCTCTAAAGCTACATTTCTAGCTAACATTTCACACAACTTACATTCACTTACCTTCCATTGTCTCTCCATTCCACAGGAACCACACCTCACCACTCCATCCTCCATACCTGTAACCTCCTCGCCTATATCAAGTACTACACACTCAGCCATCAAAATTAGTCAACCAATATCTACCTATGTGTCCTGAATCTATTTTTTTTCTTAAATAGGCTGTACGAGTGGTCAGAGAAATGGCAGATGCAGTTTAATGTTAACAAATGTAGCATTATGAACGTAGGTAAAGGTAATAGGCCTGTAGACTACACATTAAATGACAATACCTTAGGAAGGTCATATAGTGTGAGGGACTTAAGAGTTCAAATAAGCAGTGACTTGCGCCCCAGGGAACAGTGTATTATAGCTAGAAGGCCAACAAGATACTGGGATTTATTAGTAGGTGTGTGACAAATAGGAGTTCTGAGGTAATTCTGAGGTTGTATTTAGCGCTAGTTAAACCCCAACTAGATTATGCAGCTCAATTTTGGTCCCCTTATTATAGGAAGGATATAGGCTCCTTGGAGGCAGTTCAGAGAATGACCAAGACATAGTCTATGACCAAGATGATTCAGGGGCAGAGAAATTTACCCTACCCTACAAAGATAGGTTAAAATGTCTTAATCTCCACTCCCTAGAGAGAAGGAGGGCAAGAGGGATATGATTGACGTTTTCAAATGGGTAAAAGACATTAATAAGGGAAACATTGATCAGGTTTTAGAATTTAGTAGTCAGGATAGGACACGTGGAAATGGATACAAACTAGAAAAACTTAGATTCAGGACAGACATAGGTAGATATTGGTTCACTAACAGAGTCGTGAACGATTGGAATAGGCTGGGTAGACACGTAGTAAGTGCTGAGTCAATAGGTAGCTTTAAAAGACGGTTGGATCAGAGTATGGATAAGGATGACCGGTGGGATGGATAAATATTGGATTATTCCAAGGGTGGGGGAGAAGGAGCTGCCTCGTGTAGGTCATAAACTGGCTTCTTGCAGTCTTCTCATTTCTTATGTTCTTAACAGTCTTCGTGGAAAACATTTTAAGCGTTGTGTTCGTTGCTTGCAACTATTCTATGAAACTTTGGTCCACCATTTCGTATACAAACGTTTGGAAGGTTCTCCTCTATCTGAAGAAATAAAGGCATCCCTTGCCAAGCTCCGATATCTGAATGATGCACAGGAGCTTGCAGATGCACATGCAGAGCTAGAGAGAAATGCTGAGCTGAAAGACCTCTGACACTCTCTTCAATGAATATGAGGGTGCCCCACAAGCAGAATATTGGATGTCCTTCATGGAATTGGTGGAGGTTCTGACTCAAAATATCCATGCAATCAGAACAAGCAACTAGACTGAGTTCAAGTCTTCACTCAAGCTCATGCTTCCCTGGATGCAAATCTATGAAAATAACAAATATGGTTGGCACCTTCCTGATTTCACTGCAGTGCTTGTTACGCTTCCTGTCAACCAGACTGCATTCATGGAGAGTAGTATGAATGCACAGGCAATGGCAGGAAAACCATATTCGTGTGTCGCCCTCGATATATAGATAGTCAACAATGAACAAAGGTCATTCCGAACAATGAAAAGCAGCTTCTTTCAAACACTCGGAATGTGAATAACGTCAATCGGATGAGAACAACAGTCCATCGACATGCTAAACGCAAGAAGCAAGGAAAATGGAAGCATAATGATTGCTCATCGAATAAAATAAAGAAGGATGAACAAACTGTACAGGATATAAGCGCAATGCACTTATATCCTATATGCTTAGCGCAAGTCTCACTGAATTCAAGTGTGATCCGTTTGATCATACAAATCAGACACTTCGATCCTTACAGTCAGGAATCCGAGCCTCAGATGCTCTCGCTGCTGACATGAAATCAGCAAAAGAGGATGGCACAAGCAAACTTAAGCAATTCATGCATGACAGAGTGTATTCCAAGACCAAGTCTCTCAACGACCGAGTTTCCCGTAGCAAGCGTAAGAACTTTTCAACTCAGGAATTGAAGAAAGCAGATGGTGACAACCTTAAGGGAAAAACTGAAGAAATGGAGCGTAAAGCCTTGGTCTCTGTTCTGGGACTGGTTGAAACGAGTGGTGCTCTGAAACTTGAAGAAGTCCTGCAGCATTGTGTTACAGCCGAGTGCCTCTCCATCTTCAACGTCAATGGAACAATCCGTAAAGCACAGAAAAGCAAGCTTCAATAAAAACTAACTATGACTGTCATTCAAAAGCCTGATGTATACACGTCTATTATTGATATGAGCCTCATCTGGCGCCTATCAACTCCTACCATTGAAGAGAGAGAGAAGGGAGACAGAACCAAGTATATCTGGGGAGACTATACAGAGAAGTTGTGCACTTAATTCTAACAAGACACAAGCATGCTGACCGCATCATTTGCGTCAATGATTCATATGATCAAAATTACATAATCAAGGGCAGTGAGAGAATACTGCCCCCCAAAAATAACCTGTTAATCAGCAATGTTTTCATGAAGACAGAAGATAAATTTCCTTCTAGTAAAGTTTTACATGCTCTTCTGGGTAAACTCGGGAACAAAATCCGGCTTCAGGCATTTCTTTAAATGGAATTTCATAGAACAGCAGCGACAACTAGCACCGATATCATCTACTGTGTAGTAGACAGCACTGCAAAGAATCTTACTACAGGCAAGCTTGTGCCAGAGTTCACATGCGTCCATGTAGAGGCAGATACGGTCATGTTCACAATATATAATGCGCTATGGTCAGACGGCTACACAGCAGCTGTCGTTCTAGATACAGAGAACACACAACTACGTGCAAGCGGCACACGGATATGTTGCTCAGAGGACATCAAGGATCCTGTGTGTGAAACGCAAGCATCAG
>JAXIVD010000178.1:158803-198803 GCA_036785275.1 Cancer borealis | reverse complement strand
CAGTACGAGCTCATTTGCATGCATGATCGTATTGACTGAATTTTCTAGGGCATTTAGAACCATAAGAACCTCATCAATAGCATAGAAAACATCTATATTAAGGAATGCTTTGTTAAGAGAAGCACCTAAGATGTTAGTGTAATTTACCAGTTTAATCATGCCTTCCTTGAGTCGTGCAATGTTTCTGCAGTTAAGATCTACAGCCTTACGGTTAGATATAGCCATTGCAGCTAAAGTATTGTAACGTTCTTGCAAATCCTTTACATCGCTATCCATGGCCGTACCAAACACCATCTGAGACAACATGCCAAGGCCATCAATTAGACCTCTTTTTGGACGAGTATTTGAAGGGAATCCATCATAATTTTCCAAGGCGTCCTTGACTGTATCTCTTAGAAACTCCACACGTTCCTTCAACAACATCTTCATTAGGGAAGAATATTTTGTATCATGAATCGTGTGTTTGTTTAATTCAAATAGAGTATCACTTAGTTGCTCAGGAAGGTTTAGCAAACGACCCGGTACTGCTTTAAGCTCAGTATATGGATAACGAACCTACAAATAATCCTGGATTAAAGAAACTCGGCCTATGTTGGCAGTGAGAGCTCCTGGCTTCAGATGAGCAGGATCTCGAGCTTGAGTAGAAGTCAGAGCGAGCAGGAGAATGATGATAGCATACATCTCTGACACAAGCAGAAATAAGAAAGTATGGAAATAAACTACTTCATTAGATAGCATTCAGCAAGAAATTATTTGCGAGAACGTAGATTGTAACCATGAGATTTAGTGGGTTGAGATGTGGTATTAGTATTAAGATGCACAGCGTTAGTAAGATTAGCTGTTTCTACCAAGCTTATGTTAGTTTTGGCCTTCGTCCATTTTAGACGATCGCTATGTATAATTTCCAGCGTTTGCAGCCACGGATCTAACACCTCAAATTTATTTCCACTAATATGCTTAGTAATCAGGCGCGGTCCGACAAATTTAGGTGAAAGTTTAGAAGACCTTTCAGGTACTTGGACCATTACTATATCGCCTGCTTGCAATTTAACAGGAGAAGCTCTTTTATGTTGCTTCTCTGCCATGGCTGTTTTTGATTCTTTTAAATTCCTCTGTACTTCCTGGTGAATATCTGAGAAAACTTTAAGCTGACATTTTCCATAATCATCCACATTATAAACAGGAGGCTGAGGCGAACTTATGAGATCAGTCGAGAGTCTCATTTCTACTCCGTAGAGTATATAGTGAGGCGAGTGACCCGTTGATTCACAGTTACTTGAATTAATACTGGCTGCTACATGTGAAAGCCAATCTTCCCAAGTTTCTAACAAACCACCCACCACTGGCCGCAATACTTCTAAAATTTTCTTGTTAGAGCGCTCTACAAGACCATTGCTGGCTGGATGATAGGCTGTAATGAAAGTTTGTTTTATGGTATATTGACTACATATTTCGCTCAGCAATGCATTTCTAAACTCCTTACCATTGTCAGAAAGAATAGTCCTTGGAGTAGAATGAACAAGAAACACTTTACTAATGAGTGCATGAGCGACAGCGCCAGCTGTTTTGTCCTTCAAGGGAGCCAGAACGATGTATCGTGAGAAATGGTCGACACATACGAGAAGATACTTGGACCCTTGACGACTAAACGGAAGTTGCAGTAAATCTATGCCAACGACATCCCAAGGTTGATTGGGTGGCGGATATTCAAAAACCGGTGTTTGTTTAGGCACCGTCCCCTTATTCCGTGCACACTCAACACACTGATCCACATGTGCGTCCACATCCATTTTCATGGTTGGCCAGTAGTATTGATAGCGTGCAGCGCGTAAGGTACGATCTTTCCCCTTATGTCCGGCAACTGCTGTGTTATGAAGTTGATATAATACTGTCGGTACATACACCTCGGGTATTACTAACTGTGTTACCGGTTTTTTCTTGTTCGACCAATGACGGCAAAGAACACCATCCGTATTGAGTAAAAACTGAGAAAGAGGTATATGTAGCTCAGGCAATTTAACATCATCACCGGATTCAAGATGATACACAACCTTGCTCCATACATTATGTAGACGTTGAGCTTCAGCGAGAGCCTGCATAGTAAAATTATCAAGCGGTTTGGTGGCTTGATCGACAGCACCAATAGGTATATTTCTTGACAACGCATCAGCCACTTTATTGGTTCGACCTGGCAAGTATTTGAATTCAGGATGGAATTCCTGTATTGTTAAGTACCACCGCGCGAGTCTACCGGTAAGGTTGCGACCCTTGAAAAGCTCGGTGACAGCCGCGTGATCAGTATAACACGTGATATGGTAACCTAGGATTATATCATGGAATGTTTTGAGTGCCCATACTACCGCGAGTGTCTCTTGGTGAGTCACGGAGTAGTTAGACTCCGCAGAATTTAGGGTTCTGCTCGCGTAAGCAATAGCACTATTCTTCCCTCGTTCGTCGGTTTGCATTAAAACAGCACCAAGACCTAACGCACTTGCATCCGTGAATAATATAAACGGTTTAGCGTAGTCAGGGAACGCGAGAATAGGTGCGTGGGTCAGAGCAAACTTAAGGTTACAAAAACTTTCTTCTTGACCAGCACCCCAATGAAACGGCACGTCCTTTTTCAAAAGTTTATTTAAGGGCGATGCTATACTGGAAAAACCTTTGACGAATGACCTATAATATCCGCATAATCCTAAGAAGGATCTTACATTGTCTACATTTCGCGGTAGAGAAAAGTTTTGTATGGCCTTTACCTTGTCATCCAGTGTGTATTCCATCTTCATTAACTAAATGGCCAAGAAAGGTGATGGACTTTTGTAAAAAATCACACTTGGATAATTTCGCTTTGAGACCAGCTTCACGGAATTTTAATAATACTGACTCTAAGTTAGCAAAATGAGATTTAGCATCTCTACTGAAGACAATAATGTCATCAAGGTAGGCATACATATTTTTACCAATCATAGAAGCAAACAGAGTTGATATGAACCTCTGAAACGTGATCGGCATTACGGAGAACTCAAAATGACCGCTAGGTGTACTAAAGGCGGTGACCTTCCGCGACTCAGGTGACATAGGTATTTGCCAGTAACCACTTAATAGGTCAAGGCTGCTAAAAAATTTATTTCCCTTTCCTATGGACATGAGTAAGTCCTTAAGTACGGGTAGAGGATAACGATCGTCCTCTGTGACCTTGTTTACCTGTCGGAAATCAATAACTGGTCTAAATTTACCGTCCTTTTTAGGGACAAGAAATAGTGGACTGTTCCACGGTGACCTTGATGGTGTAATTACTCCTTGTTCCAGCATCTCCGTTACTTGTTTGTCAACCACTTCCCGTTGACTATGTGGCAGTCGATAAGCGGGTATATAAATGGGTTGAGTATGGGGTTTTAATTTGATAATGTGTTCCGCCCTATCGGTTGACCCTAGAGGTTCACCGGGTAATGTAATGACGTCACGATAGTGTTGCAATAAATCTATCAATGAACTCCTTAACTCAGGATAATCATTAACCCTTACCAATGAATGAAACGTTGTTGAATGTTCTGTCTTCTCAATTTGACACAAGTTAACTGAGGCAACACTACTATGTAGACTTAACTCAAGTGGATTTGGATCCACCTGTCTGTCATAAACTAACGCTTTGGTTAAGAGTACTCCTTGTTTTAAAGTTATAGGACCATCAGTAGAATTAACCACAAAAGCAGAGGTGGTGCTTCCCTCTCGTACTGTATTTAAAGTTGGTTCCACAGCTAGTTTGTTTACTAAGCTGGGGCCTTCTAGGCATATATCATTTACAACCTTGGCATTAAGAACCGATAGTGGTATGTGGGCTGCCGCACGACTAGGTATTTTATGAGTCCCTACTACAGTGGCATTAATTTCCTTCCACTCCTCAAAACAATTCGTTTGATGGTTTTCATTGCAAGTTGAAGTAGCCTGGTACGATCCAGATTCTACCCCTTTTTTCTGGGCGTTATGAATCACACTGATTTCCTGTGTGTCGGTAAAACTTTTTGGGTCCGTACGGTTTGAAGAAATTAAACGTCTGGGTATTTCCATCGACTTCAAGGTTTTATCCCGAAACTTTACACAATTAAGCACAGGTTGTATTTCCAACTGAATGTCCTTCATAGTCCTCAGTCCTAGTAATCCATCTGAAGGAAGACTGAAATTAGAAATGACATAGAAGTCCGTTCGGATGGGTGTAGTGTTATTACCTAACTTGATTGGAAGACGCACGATACCTAAAATATCTATAGGTGCGCTCGATACTCCCTGCAAATTGGTAATCGGTGGTCTGAGGGGCCATCGGCTACCACGCGACGCGCGCTTTAACTCCGAGTATGATGCAGCGGAGAGCACATTAACTGAAGCGCCGGTGTCCACAGCAAAAGATGCCCTTACAGAACCTATTTTGACAGGAAGAATCATAGCATCAGCGAGGTTGCAGGCCGCTATTATTGATGAGCGAAGAGCATTAATATCAACCCCGTCGTCGGTTCCTTTCTATCCACGATTTCTCGTTACTTCTAACCCGGGTGCTTTGCGAAGGCTCGCTGAACTTCCCCCGTCGCAGACGACGGACCGGCAACAGGCGGTGGTGAGGGAGTGCGAGGGGTTTTGTTACCTCCAGTACCAATATTAGGGTTAGTTGTCATGCTGGTGGGTGTTGGGTTAATACAGGCGAATAAATTAGTATCTACGGGAACGCGTGGATGCTGTATTCCACTTCTAAGTGTGCGTATATTATCACTAAGTTCAGTCCCAGCAGACGCACCTGCTTTCTCAAAACTATCACCTTCAGCAGTGCAAATATGATCAAATTCTTCCACTAACTTCGTTAAATTGTCTTTTGACATCAATTTACTAATAAGTAAATAATTAAAAGTGATTAAATAAATTAAATTCACTATTTACTTAATTAGAAGTGATATAGTAACGGTAGTGTAACGTTGTTTAAATAATTTATCACAGAGTTCACGATGCTTCACGTTGCTTTATTTATAATAATAATAATAAGAGAATGAACAACACTTAAATTTGATTATTAGTAATAAAATGAGACCGTTAATTAATCAAGAAGAAATGAGAGGATGGTGAAAAGTATACACATATAAATATACACCAAATAATCCACTAGACTCAATATACTGCTATTTTTTTTTTTTCAGCAAAATATATATGAGCAACAATAATAATAAATCACTGCTTTAACCACTTAAGTGTATGCAAGTGTTATTGTTTTAATAATGTGTAATGGTAGTATTTTAGCTAAATGCATGTGTATCTCACCTAAATAATTAATATGCGACGGTAAATTGATTGAAGTCGCCGCTGTCCTCACGAGTCCTTTCAGGCCAGGAAACTTGTCTTCCTTTGTTGAATCAGCCCGAGGTGAAAGGTTACCTCGTCTTCTTCTTGTGTCCCGCGGCAAGTAAAGCGGGGGAAGTGGGGATGAGTCTGTTGTTGTCACCCAGTAGAAATCTTCCTCGTCCTCTTCTTCAGCCACCAACAGATTCACCGTTGTCTTGACATGGGGGAAACGCTAGCTTCCTCACAGAGAGTTATGAGGTGCTAGTAGGTGTGAGAATACTTGAGGGTAGTGGCGAGCGGTGTCAAAGTTCAACGGGATGTCTGACGAAGCACTGACCTGGTCATAAACATCTCGTCGACGCTTCTTTCCACTACCATCTCACTCCTTCGTTTCTCTGTAGAGATCGTTCAATCCGTTTCCCAAAAATGTTTCTGTTATGAGTGCAACTGGTATTTCGTATCTCAAACGCTGTTCACCATAATGTTACCCGGTGTGGTAACGAGTGTTATGTGAGATAGTGTGGCCCGAGCGGTTTAGCCAAATACGTGTACTTTATACAGTTTTATTTACAGTATAAGATGATCAGTACACTGGTACATAGAATAAGTCTCACTGCTTGAATTTGTATTCTACGCAAGCAGGGTTATGCACATAGATTAAAGTATATCACAAGAGTCACTGTGGCACTATATCTCCACACTTGGGTATAAGGTGAGGTTTGTGCAATATATATATCTTCAGCGACAGTTTGTAGGGCACTCTTAAGAACACAGAAATGTCAGTTATACGTTAAGTCCGGACACACGAATGTACGGTGAGAGTAGAGCACTCCGAGGTCCGTGACTTGTAGGTGTAGCTGCGCGGTTAGGTCTGAGGAGGCCGGCCAAGCTTGGGGATGAGGTATCTTCGCCGACGCCCCTCAAACGCTGAAGTCAGCCGCTTTTCTTTAGGCGACAGCATAGCGCCTCACATCACAAAAACATCTTCTAGACGCTGCGGTCAGCAGCATCTCTCTGACCGGATGGCGGTCAGACACCAGGAGACTGCTTCCGAACGTTCGCCGTCACAAGACATTCGAGAACCTACTACATATATACCTCAACAATTATAATAACATTAATTGCATAATACATGAGAAATATAGGAATAAAAATATAAGTAATACTACCTGCCTAACATAGGTACAGCTACGGTGTCGAAGGGAGCATCAGGCAACGGGTATTCAAGGATAGGAGCTGTCTGCGTAGTACCCTTAGTCTGAGCGCAAGAAAGACACCGAGCGACATGATTCTCTACGTCAGCTCGCAGTTTGGGCCAGAAAAATGTGTGACGTGTGGCGGCTAAAGTCCTGTCACGTCCTGGATGTCCAGCCTGAGGTGTGTCGTGCATAAGTTTAAGTACCGTCTCTACCAGTGGAGGGGGGATGACAAGTTGAGTGACAGTGTCACCTTCAATGGATACTCTGCGGCACAGAATGCCATCCCTGAGGAAAAACTGGGAGAAGGGTACAGGTAATTTTGGTCCAACATGGTTATCACCAGATTCCAGAGCATATATCACAGTCGACCACATGGGATCATCTCGTTGTGACCTAGAAAGCTCTGTAAGAGAGAAAATATTAATCTCTTGAACAGCAGCAACAGGGACGTTACGTGAGAGAGCATCAGCTGCTGTGTTAGCACGTCCCGGTAGGTACTTGAGAGTAGGGTTGAACTGCTGAATGGTGATGAACCATCTGGCCAGTCGACCGGTAAGGTTCCTGGTCTGAAAGAGAGATGTCACCGCAGAGTGGTCGGTGTACACTGTAATATCATACCCAAAGATGATATCTCTGAAATGCTTTAGTCCCCAGATCACTGCCAAGGCCTCAAGGTGTGTCACTGAGTACTTACTCTCAGCTGAGGATAACACACGACTAGCATAGGTAATAACTTGTGGGTGATGGCCTTCTTTTTGCTGCATGAGCACAGCACCAATCCCAAGGCCTGAAGCATCAGTGCACATAATGAAGGGGATTTGGTAGTCTGGAAAGGTCAAAACTGGAGCATGAGTAAGGGCATGTTTGAGTGTATCGAAACTCTGTTGGTGCACGTCGTGCCACTGAAATGAAACGTTCTTCTTCAGGAGGCGAGTGAGCGAGCGGCCTTCACTAACGCAACATCTACGCTACTCTCTCTCCTGGATCATTACTACAATAAACTTCATTCTGTGTGACGGGTTGTTTGCCTAACCCCAGAGGACTAACACACATGGTGGCACCCTAACACACACACACACACGGTCCGCTAGCGTAGTGGTTAGCGCACTCGGCTCACAACCGAGGGGCCAGGGTTCGATCCCCTGGGCGGACGGAGAATATTTGGGCGAGTCTCCTTTCACGTGTAGCCTCTGTTCACCTAGCAGTGAGTAGGTACGGGATGTAAGTCGAGGGGTTGTGACCTCGTTGTCCCGGTGTGTTGTGTGTGAGTGGTCTCGGTCCAACCCAAAGATTGGTCACTATGAGCTCTGAGCTCTTTCCATAGGGGGACGGCCGGCTGTCTCGAGAGACCAGCAGCAGACTGTGACAGTGAATAACACACACACACACACACACACACACACACACACACACACACACACACACACACACTCATACACACACACTCAGACACATACACTCAGACACACACACACACATCTTGCTGCTACTGGTAAGGTGATCTGAAATCTGAATACGACGATAGATGGACATGTTGTGGGCTTAGGACGAGTGTGGAGGGTGCTATAGTTTCAATACAGAATCAGCAGGATATACATTTTGAATAAATAAGATGAAAGTAAGATGTTTGAGATCATGACAGTTGTTGAAATACATAACATTTACATTATTAATGTTGTTTTTAATATAACAGAAATCCACAAGCAAGCATAATGATTGTAATATATAAGGGAATTTGTACTACATAGCGAGATGTTGGCTTCTACCTTAGGTGGAGTCAAGGGTGGAAGCGGTGCAGAATATACGGAGAAACCATGATATCTATTTCGAATAAATCTGAAGAAATTAAGATGTTTGAGATCATTTCAGTGCTTATAATTTAAAATATGTATATAATATATGTCGGTTTTAATATAAAAGAAAACTAAAAACAAGCATTAAGATTGATATATATTAGGAAAATTGTGGCAACACCAACCAAGACATTTCTCCTTAAAATCGTGTACGTGAAAACAAGGCAAGACGTTACGAAGTTTGGCGACACATGTAAACGCCTTATATTTCATGCTTTTCACGATGGTTGACAGTGGCCAGCTTGGAATGAGAGGTCAGAATTATACCTAAACTCTCTAATAACTATTCCAGTGGCTTTGTAATGTCAGAATTAGTGAAATTAGCCTAATTTTCTGCTCCTATTTATATAGAGCCTTATGCCTCCACAAAACACATTCATACTTTCGTCACAGTGACAAAGTAACTGGTATAATGCCATGTTCTGAAATCATAATGCTGACCAAAGGTTTTGTTTTGGTAACCACGTGATCCCAGAGGGAAACATATCATGTATTTTTCTTACTCATGAATGAATAGGTTATTCAACCATTCGTCTCATGAGTACTGTCAGGTTAGTATGATGCTGTAATGTATTTTTTTATAGTCTCTTGAGGGGATCGGTTACTTAACCATCTCATCCCGTAAGAAATTAGTCGGATGCATGTGTGCTCTGAATTGATACCAAAGTAAGATCTTTGCCTGTTATTATGACGTTTTTTTCTACTGGAGTATGTACTGAAATATGCTTCAGAAAATTACATTATTTACAAAATTCTGTCTGCCCATCGCGATCTTGAGCCTTGAGCCAGTGTCCAGCTAAGTGCCACAGAAGGAGGGTGTTGCTGCTCCGTACCCAGCTTGCTCGTTTTCTTCATATATTCACAAATCACAAATCAAGATTCCCACCTGGCACAAAAATGGCGTTGATAAGAACATAAGAAATGGGGAGACTGCAGGAGGCCAGTTAATGACCTACACGAGGCAGCTCCTTGTCCCCCACCCTTGGAATAATCCAATATTTAGCCATCCCACCTATCATCCCTATTCATACTCTGATCCAAACGTCTTTTAAAGCTGATGCGCGTGGTTAAGCCAGCTGACTGCGTAAACAAACAGCCACCGGAATCGCGCTCCATATTATACCTCGTGTTTTAACACTCTAAGTGCTACAAAGTGACTAACAGTGTCATTGTGCATAGCACAAACTTCTCGTCAACAATACAAACTCGGTGGGAAGTCAATATACAAAGAGTTTCAAAGAAATATGTAGTAAACTGAGTGACGGTTGATGATCAGCTCTTGTTGGTGTATGATGACGTGACCTCCTGGCTTGACTCTGGCTATATCGTTGATGTTGTTTTGTTTGACTTCAGTAAAGCCTTCGACGTTGTTTGTCACACCATCCTCATTGACAAACTAAGACAGATAGGTGTAGGTGGTCATCTTCTTGACTGGATTTCAGACTTTGTGTCAGATAGAACCATGCAAGTGTCAGTATCGGGTGCCTTCAGTACCACTAGGTCAGTGCTAAACGGAGTACCACAGGGCTCTGTGTTGGGCCCACTCCTTTTCCTTATATATGTCAACCACATATCTTCTTACATTAAGTCCAAGTGTAAATTTTTTGCAGACAATCTGAAACTATATATGAAGATACGTCACAATGTCACTCACCATCTAGCAGTAGATCTTAGTACTCTCCAAAGAGACATTGACAATGTATCTAGGATTGCTACTTCTTGGGGTCTTAATTTCAACTCTGCCAAGTGTGTAGTGTTAAGATGCCAGCGTGGCTCTACTGACTGGACTACTGTGGGCTCTCTCCAGCACTACCACCTGGATAACTCTGATCTATCCTTGGCTAATAACCATAGAGACCTTGGAATCCTGGTTGACAATACCCTAAAGTTTCATGCTCACATAAGAACAACAGTCCATAAAGTTGCAGGATTGGCTAACAACTTACTGAAGTCCACTCTTTGTCGCTCCAGTGACTTTATGTTGGCTATCCTTAAGTCTCACATAAGACCTATTTTGGAGTTTGGATCAACAGTTTGGAACACTGGGTACTTGGGTGACCTGCGCCTATTGGAGACAGTACAGCGTCGCTGGATCAAACACATAGATGGTCTAGCAGATCTACCCTATGCTGATCGCCTCAAGGCTGAACCTGTACTCTGTACAAGGCAGACTCTTGAGAGCTGATCTTATCAAATGCTGGAAGATTTTTCATGAACTATCAGTAATTTCACCATCGGACCTGTTCACTATATCTCCTATCACTACGACTAGAGGTCACAGATATAAACTAGCCAAGCCACACATCCACACAGAATGTAGGCGCAGATTTTTCAGTATTCGGTGCATCGATCATTGGAACTCTCTCCCAGACAGTGTTGTTGGTGCTAATACTGTTGAAGCTTTTAAATGTGGCCTACATCTCTCCCTTGAAGAGTTGCTATTTGCACACACTGAGTAAATTTATTCTAGAATTATCTTTAGTTATACATTTCATGTACATATATACCCACGTTTAACACCCAGTTGCATATGGCACACAATTCCGCCCATTCTTGTATGTTGTTTACCATGTTTCATATTAATTCTGTTGGGCTGGCGTGCCAGCAATTGTGGGCTGCCCATTTGTGCTTCACTGATGAATGAGCCTTGAGTATGATTTGGGGTAGCCAACCAGGTGAGTAAACCAGGTGACTACGAGGAGTGACCACGAAATGGCGGACAGCCAACACATCAACACAGGCAGGCGCAGCGACGACACAAGCTGCTGTGGTACATGTGGTAAAAACACGGAGATGGAACTCACTAAACAGTGACAAGAATGCACGAGGTGGATTCTTTATGTGTGTAGTGCTCTGCCCTTGTACCTCCTACTATGCCTGGCACGCACAAACCGCAAGTATACATGTGAGGGGTGCACCCTCGAAAAATATAACGATCCAGACTGGACTGCGGAGACAAATGAGGCAATGAAAAAAATGAGGGAGGAAGAAAATACGCCACCGAGTCCAAATCAAGCAGGACCCGAGAATTCAGAGATGGAAACAGTGACCAACAATGACTTGGGAAGCTCCTCTGAAGACATTAACTTAATCAACTCCCGCCCCCTCTAGTAATACTATTGAATGTTCCAGTGAGACCGGTTCATCATCCACAACAGTAAGTATCTCTCACTCAAATCTAGCACAAGATTCTACACAAACCCAGAACCTCACCCCAACTCAACAGTCACCTTCTACTACACTACCCCAAAAGGCAGTACGTAGCACTAACCACACAAACAGTAGGGTGAACCATGCACCCCAAACACCCATTTGTCGCTATAACGTGCAAGGTACATGTCGCCATGGGCCATTAGGAAGAAACTGCGATTATCGTCACTCTAAACTGCAGAAAACTAATTTTGCATGGACCCACCGCTGATCTAGGATGCTATCTTGGTAGGAACTGCCAAAGATATCATCCTCGCCTCTGCCCAGACTCTGTGGGGCAACAAGTATGCCTGGGTGAAAACTGTACCATGCCACACATTAAGGGAACCAGAAGATACCGTCAAAATCCCGAGCAATCATGGGATGCCACAATCAGACGTGGATACCAAACCACCCTAACTCACACCATAAAGTCATAAACCAACCCATAGACTACACCATCCTTGACTGGACACTCGCGACAATCGCTGACAGACGATATTACATTTCGGTCCTATAGATTCCGCTGCTATGAGTGATGACAGATAATACTTCATATTATCAGTTCATATTCTACTTAGGACATTGTATTTCATGTCTTTACAATCAGTAATGATTGCTGAACCATGGCTGAACATAAAAAATGATTTTACAACTTTTGCAAATAGGAAATTAACATAAAGATTACAAGTTTGAGTAAAAAATCGTGTGGGAGTTGTGTATAAAGCATATTGTTTATAGCAAAAAAATCTGGCAAATTCGCAATAATTTCTTAAATAAAACATCACATATTGTGAAATAACCATTCCTGAATATGATTTGATTGTGATCAAATGTCTTATAATCGTTATATTGGCTTGGGAATGAATTTTTCATAACAATTCGTGGCGCGAAAAGCAAAAGGCGAAAGAGGTCACAAGAAGAAGAAGAAGACCAAAACAATCCTTTACAAAGGTCAACAACATAAATAGTTCAATTCATTGGTCCCATGACCCTGTTATAAGTCTCATGGAAAATGTTCATGAGCAGAAGAAGAAGAAGAGAAGTGCTTCCTCCATAACGGCTTGTGTTGTTGTTATGATCAGCTGATTCCACAAGGTTAGTTCTTCTACGTGTGTGACCAGACTGGAGTCGTATCGCTGTAAATCCAGAAAAAACGGAAGCCAGGCTAGCGTTAGCAAAACCTAGTGTGACCGTAGCTTCATCAGCTTCTATTGTATACTTTGAATCATGCTTGAAATCAGATTTGAAACTATTTCCAAATATTTTGTTTGTTTTCTACGTTTTCACTGAGCATGGCAGGATAAAAGGAAAAGTACGTACGCCGGGAAAGTGATGTATGGTGATAAGATCATTGGAAAGAACATTGCTAGATAGAAGAGGAGGAGGAGGCAATGAAACCAACAAGCTGACTAGAGACCATCACCAATAAAGAATTACAATGGAGTTATTTTACAGTCTCTGAGAAACGCTCTCTCGATGACACTCAGCAAACATCGTAAGTTGATTAGGAATGTAAAATTTTTTCTTCTTGATGTTATTTATGAGTATATGAAAGTATGAGTGAAGTATGAGTATGAGTGAATTGATTACGAGTGACTTAGGGTGTTGTGTTCAAGTTTTGGTTATATTTTACAATTACTCTCAACACTAAGGTGTTGTGTATCCTACCATGCTCAGTGAAAACGTAGAAAACAAACAGAATATTTGGAAATAGTTTTAAATCTTATTTCAAGCATGCATGTATATTAGTATGGACTACATTGGCTATGTATGTATGCGTTTTCAGTTTAAAATTTCAATATTCCTGGAAATTATTGCAAATATAGTGTTTTTATTGGTGTCTTAGGATTTAATAATTGTCGCCCACCGATGACGTATGTTGGCTAATTTGTTTTTGTTGCTCATAAACATATACTTCACATCACTCTGAGTTGTTTGCTTTTTGTTTGAGGTTTCTATGATGATTTTAAGTATTTTATTCAAATAAAACAAACAAAAAATCGCCTCAGGACACATTTACGAAAGACCCGATTTCGAGTGCACAGTCACGTATGGTGTATTCTAGGGTATTGCATATTAATATAAACTACATGGGCTATGCATGTAAGTGTTTTCAGATTGAAATTCCAATATTCCTGGAAATTATTGCAAATTTGGTGTTTTTTATTGGTGTCAGGATTTAATAATTGTCGCCCACCGATGACGTATGTTGACTAATTTGTTTTTGTTACTCATAAACACATTCTTCACATCACTCTGAGGTGTTTGCTTTTTGTTTGAGGTTTCTGTGATGATTTTAAGTATTTTATTTAAATAAAACAAACAAAAAATCGCCTCAGACACATTTGCGAAAGACCCGATTTCGAGTGCACAGTCACGTATGGTGTATTCTATGGTATTGCATATTAATATAGACTACATGGGCTATGCATGTAAGTGTTTTCAGATTGAAATTCCAACATTCCTGGAAATTATTGCAAATTTTGTTTTTCTTGGTTTCTTAGGATTTAATAATTGTCGCCCACTGATGACGTACGTTGACTAATTTGTTTTTGTTGCTCATAAACATATTCTCTACATCATTCTAAAGTGTTTGCTTTTTATTTGAGGTTCCTATGTTATTTCTAAGTATTTTATTCGATTTTTCTAAAAATCTGCTGTAGGACCGGTTTGCAAAAGGTCAGATTTCGAGTGTCCAGTCAAGTATGGTGTAGTCTATGACCAACCCCATCCCACGCCACCTAGGCAAGGCAGAATTACCGCAATTGACCACCACCACTTCTTCCAAAGAGAAAGTGTGATTAAACACAGCTCCTCAAATGAATGTCTTTTTTAGAGTACATGAAAGGATTACAAACAACGATGAAAAATCTAGCAAAGACAGTGGAAACACAGGGGAACATGATAACCAGTGTGATGGCGAAACTTACACCTCCAGACAGCCACAATCTGCCTCGTGCGCCTGATTTGCTCAGAGGAGGACGTGCTGCTACTCGCTCACGCTAACAAGGGATACCAGGTTGTATTTATCCATAACAGATATTTTATTGTGTTTTCGTGTGTCAACACAAGGGATACCAAGCTATATTTTTACCATAAGTATTTTATTGTGTTTTTGTGTATTTTTTGGCAAAATTATTTAGATGGCTGAATGTGTAGTACTCAATATAGGCGAGGGGGTTACAGGTATGGAGGGTGTAGTGGTGAGGTGTGGTTCCTGTGGAATGGATAGACAATGCAAGGTAAGTGAATGTAAGTTGTGTGAAGTGCTAGCTAAAAATGTAGCTTTAGAGAAGGAGGTTAAGGAAGTGAAAGTTTTGTTGGCAGAGACGAGGCAGCAGATGCAGGAGGTAAGGCGGTAAGTTAGTGTCAGGTCACGAGCGTCAGGTTAGAGACAGGGGGCGGATAGTTGGAGGGTTGTGGATAGGGGAGGGATAGGGAGGGTGAGCCCGCTCTTGTGTGAGGTGGACTTTTCTCCCCTGTGTGAGGTAGAGTGTAGCAACAAGTTTGGCTTGTTAGCTACACAGGAGGAGGAAGAGATCGTGATAAATGTAGGAGCAGAAGGGGACAGGACATCCAAGGCGAAGGTAGTGAGGAAGAAGCTAGATGGGAAGGAGAGGAAGGAAGGTGGGAAGGTGAGGAAGAAGAGGAAAAGATTAGAAGGGTCTCAGGAAGTGTTAATTCTGGGTGACTCCAGGATTAGATATTTAGATGTGACTTTCTGTGAGGCCGACAAGGAGAGGAGGATGACGTGTTGTCTTCCTGGGGCCGGAGTGCAAGACATGGTAGAGAGATACAGGACGGTAGTGGAGGGAGTGAGTATATTCCTAAGAGGAGGATTAGATCAAATAGAAATTATCCAAAATGGATGAATAGCAGCATTAGAAGGGAAATTGGATTAAAAAATGGACTCTATAGGAAAATTAAAAGGGGAGAAGTACAGGTAGTGGGGTAGTATAATGACCTAGCTAGGAAAGTGAAAAAGGATATTAGGACTGTAAAGAGGAATTATGAGGTTAGGATAGCGGTACAAGGCTAAAGCAAAAATAGAATAGGACTTAAAGGAATGGATGGAATGGAATCCAAAGGGATTATATCAGCTGTACAAGGCTAAAACAAAGGAAAGCATAGGACCTCTTAAAGGAATGGATGGCAGCTTGATAGAAAATGGTGAGGAAATTAGTAAGGAATTAAATAAATACTTTTTGTCCGTATTTTCAGGGAGAGTCAGATAGGGAACTGGAGCCAGTACAGATCTATAGGGGACAAGAGGTTGATAAATTAATTAAGCGAAATAGTCGTAAGTAGGGACGTCGTTAGCAAGGAAATAGATAAACTTAAAAAGACTAAATCTCCAGGGCCGGACGACATTTTTCCGAGGATTCTTAGGGAATGTAGAGAAGAACTCGTTGAACCCATTGCAATGATTTTTAGAAATTCCCTAGACACATGAGTAGTTCCTAGGCTATGGAGGCAGGCAAATGTAGTCCCTATATTCAAGAAAGGAGATAAGGCAGAAAGTAGTAACTACCGCCCAATCAGTTTAACATCAGTGGTAGGCAAGATATTAGAAGCTATCATAAAAAGGGCAATTAGAAAACATTTAGATGATCACAAGCTATTTAGACATAGTCAACATGGTTTTAGCAAGGGGAAGTCCTGCCTGACAAATTTATTATCCTTCTATTTGAAACTATAAATAAGGGGGACAAGCATGATATAGTTTATTTGGACTTCAGTAAAGCTTTTGACAAAGTATCCCATAGGAGACTGTTAAGTAAAGTCAAGGCTCATGGCATAGGTGGGAAGGTACTAGAGTGGATTAGGATATGGCTTACTGGTAGGGAACAGAGGGTACAGATCAATGGGAAGAAATCAGAATGGGGTAATGTCACTAGTGGGGTACCACAGGGATCAGTACTAAAACCATGGTTATTCATTATCTATATAAATGACTTAGACAGGAATAAACAGATATCAGTAAATTTGCCGGTGACACAAAGATAGGAAGACCGGTAAAGAATTTAGATGATGCTAGGATGCTGCAAGATGACTTAAATAGGCTATACGAGTGGTCAGAGAAATGACAGATGCAGTTTAATGTTAACAAGTGTAGCATTATGAGCGTAGGTAAAGGTAATAGGCCTATAGACTACACATTAAATGACAATACCTTAGGAAGGTCATATAGTGTGAGGGACTTAGGAGTTCAAATAAGCAGTGACTTGCGCCTCAGGGAACAGTGTATTATAGCTAGAAATAGGGCCAACAAGGTACTGGGATTTATTAGTAGGTGTGACAAATAGGAGTTCTGAGGTCATTCTGAGGTTGTATTTAGCGCTAGTTAGACCCCACCTAGATTATGCAGCTCAATTTTGGTTCTCTTATTATAGGAAGGATATAGCTCCTTGGAGGTAGTCCAGAGAAGAATGACCAAGATGATTTAGGGATCTTGGAGTAACTGGAGAGCTAGGGTGGTGGCTGCACAGTTTTCTGTCACAAATATCTTAGCAAGTTGTCGTGGACAACCACAAGTCAGTGGAAGGTCCTGTCCTTAGTGGAGTACCCCAGGACAAAATGGATGAATAGCAGCATTAGAAGGGAAATTGGATTAAAAAATGGACTCTATAGGAAAATTAAAAGGGGAGAACTACAGGTAGTAGGGCAGTATAATGACCTAGCTAGAAAAGTTAAAAAGGATATTAAGACTGCAAAGAGGAATCATGAGGTTAGGATAGCAAGGGATGCCCTGAAGAATCCAAAGGGATTCCATCAGCTGTATAAGGCTAAAGCAAAGGATAGAATAGGACTTAAAGGAATGGATGGCAACTTGATAGAAAATGGTGAGAAAATTAGTAAGGAATTAGATAAATACTTCT
The DNA here is from genome assembly GCA_036785275.1 of Cancer borealis. Lineage (NCBI taxonomy): Eukaryota > Metazoa > Arthropoda > Malacostraca > Decapoda > Cancridae > Cancer > Cancer borealis. The sequence continues at coordinate 181,358 of JAXIVD010000178.1, read as the reverse complement.
TGTCCGTATTTTCTCAGGAAGAGTCAGATAGGGAACTGGAGCCATTACCGATCTTTAGGAGACAAGAGGTTGATAGATTAAGCGACATAGTCATAAGTAGGGAAGTAGTTAGCAAGGAAATAGATAAACTTAAAAAGACTAAATCTCCAGGGCCGGACGACATTTTTCCGAGGATTTTTAAGGAATATAGAGAAGAACTCGTTAAACCTATTGCGATGATGTTTAGATAATCCCTAGACACAGGAGTAGTTTCCAGGTTATGGAGGCAGGCAAATGTAGTTCCTATATTCAAGAAAGGAGATAAGGCAGAAAGTAGTAACTACCGCCCAATCAGTTTAACATCAGTGGTAGGCAAGATGTTAGAAGCTATCATAGCAAGGGCAATTAGAAAACATTTAGATGAACACAAGCTATTTAGACAGAGTCAACATGGTTTTAGCAAGGGGAAGTCCTGCCTCACAAATTTATTCTTCTTCTATAGGAAAGTTTTTGAAACCATTGATAAGGGGGACGAGTATGATATAGTTTATTTGGACTTCAGTAAAGCCTTTGATAGAGTACCCCATAGGAGACTGTTAAGTAAAGCCAAGGCGCACGGCATAGGTGGGAAGATACTAGAGTGGATTAGGGGATGGCTTACTAGTAGGGAACAGTGGGTACAGATTAACGGGAAGAAATCAGAATCTGGTAAAGTCACTAGTGGGGTTCCACAGGGATCAATACTAGGACCGTTGTTATTCATAATCTACATAATTGACTTAGAGACAGGAATAAACAGTGATATCAGTAAATTTGCTGATGACACAAAGATAGGAAGACCGGTAAAGAATATAGATGATGCTAGGATGCTGCAGGATGACTTAAATAGGCTGTATGGAGTTCAAGCAAGCAGTGACTTGCGCCCCAGGGAACAGTGTATTTTAGCTAGAAATAGGGTCAACAAGATATTGGAATTTATTAGTAGGTGTGTGACAAATAGGAGTTCTGAGATTATTCTGAGGTTGTATTTAGCGCTAGACCCCACCTAGATTATGCAGCCAAAATTTCGTCCCTTTATTATAGGAAGGATATAGACTCTTTGGAGGTAGTCTAGAGAAGAATGACCAAGATGATTCAGGGGCTGAGGAATTTACCCTACAAAGATAGGTTAAAACGTCTTAATCTCCATCCCTTAGAGAGGAGAGGAAGAGGGGATATGATTGAGGTTTTTAAATGGGTAAAAGGAATTAATAAGGGAAACATTGATCAGGTTTTAGAAATTTGTAATCAGGATTGGACACGTAGAAATGGGTACAAGCTAGAAAAAAACTTAGATTCAGGACAGGCCTAGGTAGATATAGGTTCACTAAAAGAGTGGTGTTCCCTGGGTCGTGGCCAAAACAGCCTGATAACGGTCCAGGTAAGAGGTGCTCCTTCCTTATTATACTTGTGTTTATACTTGTTAATTATGTATATATAAATATATTGTAAGGTTTCTTATTATTTTGTTGTACTTGTTTATATTCCAGATGTGGAATTCTTCGTTGAATAAAACCTAAGAAAAGGTGAATTACAGTCGTTTTACTGTAATTTATTCAACGAAGAACTAGGAAGTAAAGATGGACAAGTTCTTGTGTCCTGATAGCTTCGAGGCCAAACCAAACTCCAGTGATTTTCTGAAGGAGTGGAAACATTGGTATCGCGTCTTCCAGTACTTTTAATTGCAATCGAAGCTCACCATCCACACAAGTTGAACACAGCAATTGAAACTCTTGAGCAATTATACGTGAAACCCAAGAACGAAGAGTTTGCTCGTCATATAATGGCAACTCAATGAATCCCTCAAGTACTTAAACAATTTAGTAGTGATTGCAATTTTAAAGCAGTGACAGCGGTGAAATACAAAGAAGAGTCGATTCGTGATGCTTTCATAAGTGGTCTGAAGTCCCATAATATACGGCAACGATTATTTGAGAATAAGATCTTGGACTTGCGTACTGCATTCGACCAAGCTTTAGCTCTCGAGTTGGCACAAAAGAGTAACGACTTGTACACAACAGCTGTTCCATCATTCAGTGTCTCTAGTATTATTTCCAATACTGAAGCATCTGCTCAAGTGGATTACTCTCCATATGAACAATCACCAACGTCTATTGCAACTGCTGTAAGGATGCAAAAATGGCAAAAATGTTTATTTTGTGGTAATAATCATCATGCTCGAAGTGTTTGTCCAGCCCGCGAAGCGTAATGCAACAAGTGTGGGAAAAGAGGACATTTTGCTAAAGTTTACAAGAGCACTACCACTTTTGCGCCTACTTCTGCTGCCACGAACACTCCAATTTTGGCAACGGTGATAGCTGCTTCCCCTGGCAGCCTATCTAAAGCTGTTACTACAATAGCTGTGGACGATCACAACGTCAGTGCTCTTATCGATGCAGGCAGTACAGATAACTACATAAGCCAGCGCATCGTGCAAGATCTGGGGCTACACATATATCCAGGTGGTGGACAGGTAACTATGGCAGCCACTACTTGTACTTCATCAATTCAAGGCTACAGTGCTATTGATGTCCGGATCATTATAAAAATGTAAAACTTTCTGTCTTGTGTTCTGATGTGTTGCTCGGTCATGACTTTAAAGAAACATACTATTAGTGTGAAGTTTGGGGGATTAAAACCTTCTTTAACCGTGTGTGGGCTATCTACTCTGGCGGTTTTTTCTCCTCCCTCTCCATTCATTAATAATATAACTCCTGACTGTAAAACAATTGCTTCTAAATCTAGAAGATACATTACTGCTGACCAAGAATTCATTACTTCTGAAACTCAAAAAATGTTAGCAGAAGGCATAATAGAGGCCAGCACTTCCCCTTGGAGAGCACAAATATTAGTCACTACTAACGAAAGACACAAAAAATGATTAGTAATAGATTATTCTCAGATAATCAGCAGGTTTACTCAGTTAACGGCTTACCCCTTGCCTCGTATAAACAATCTAGTGAATAAAGTAGCCAATTATCGTTACTTCAGCACCTTAGATTTACGCAGTGCTTATCATCAGATTCCCCTCTATGAGAATGACGAACTGTACACCGCTTTTGAGGCTGGAGGTCGTATATACCAATTCTCTAGAATGCCTTTCGGCATTACTCGTGGAATATGCGGAAAAACCAAAGAGGAGCATGATGTTGATTTAAACCACTTCATGGATGTAGCAAAAAAACTAAATTTAGCTCTCAACTTTGACTAATGTACATTTTCTGTAACCTCAGTTAATATATTAGGTTATCAAATTAAACCTGACCCTGGACAATTAGCCTGTTCGCAGCTAGGGTCGTAGACACCTATCAGCGCTAGAATTTTTAATTTTCTCCGCTTCTCCGGGGCAAAGGGGTGACTTAGTTAATTTAGAAGCCGATCTGCAGAAAATATACGACATGAATTACTGCACATGTGTATTTAAAATTAAAAATATAACCTTAATGTTATTATTCTTACTTACTGGTGCATGATAAGGCTTTGTTAATTGTATTATAAGATAAAGCTACAATTAGGTAATTATTATTTTTTCAGTAAGTATGAGCAGTAAAAATAAAAGGATGTTGATTTCGGCTTATACATTTTATCTGAGTGTGTTAAAAAATATTGGAAATCACTGTCACGTCTTATATACGAAGGTGATCAGTGAAGAAAACAAAAACAGCACCGCTGCCAGACGTACGACGTAGTATACTAAGCGCCGTTAGAAAGACTGGTATTTATCACTATGGAGACATTTTATTTCTAATAAACCCTTGCCACAGCATTTGCAGCTGACAATGCCATTAGGAGTTGCTCTGAGTAGCTTGCTAGTGTTTGTTGTGGTTTGCTGCCAGTAGCCGAGGATGTAGTTATCGTACTGGAAAAAATTAAGTCTGCGACACAAAATTTTATTTTCTATACATTACATGGATTTGCCAATTGTTTGGTACATTCAAATGAAAGTATGTATCGGTATATGCTCATTGAGATTAGTAGAAAATGACAAATTGCTTGTCAAATATAAGCTGTCTTAAGAATATCATATGAAATTATGAATAGAGGCTTAAACGATGTCATATGCCGTCGGACATCATGAGCTTAATAGACTTAAATTTCATACGCATTAATGTGCAATAATACACCTGTGTAAGCTTGTAAAACTTGCCCCAAAAAGTATTTATTTTCCGGCAAAAATTACAAAATCTGGCGCTGTCTGGTATCAAAATGCTCACTGCGAACAGGCTAATTGCAACCATCAAGAGACTTTCCTCTACCGCGCGATTTGAAATCACTAGGCGTTTTATAGGGTTATTTTCATACTATTCACAATGGATAGCTAATTTCTCAGATAAGATCGGACCATTAGTGCGTACTAAGAGTTTTCCACTTCCTTCTGATGTCCAAGATGCATTCATAAGACTAAAAGAGAACATTGCTAGTTCTGTGTTTTATTCAATTAACGAACCCATACCTTTTGTTATTGAAACGGAGGCTTCAGACATTGCGTTTGCTGCCACTCTTAATCAAGCTGGCAAACCGGTGACTTTCTTGTCTAGAACGCTAAATGAAGGTGAAAGGAAGCATTCTGCTGTGGAAAAGGAGGCATATGCTATAGTAGAAGCAGTTCGTAAGTGGCGACATTACCTAGCAGGTCAACACTTTACTCTCATAACTGACCAGAAATCTGTAACTTTTATGTTTGACACAAAGCGCCCCAGTAGTATTAAAACTAGCAAAATAATGAGATGGAGGATCGAGTTGGCCGATTACCATTTTGACATCCAATATTGTCCAGGTACAGAAAATATTCCAGCAGATACTTTGTCCAGAGTCTATTGCGCAACAATCAGTATTGATACACTCACAGAGCTATATGAGAAACTATGTCATCCAGGAGTCACTAGAATGATGCATCTTGTACGAATTAAAAACTTGCCTTTCTCTGTTGAAGATGTTAGGAATATAACGGCTAGATGTTCCACCTGCGCTGAATGTAAACCCAAGTTTTATAAATCCCAACAATCGTTCCTTATCAAAGCAATACGCCCTTCCTTTCTACATCAACCAATCAGTATTTGCTTACAGTTGTTGATGAATTCTCTCGTTTCCCTTTTGCATACCCTTGCTCAAATATTACTTCTCACACTGTCATTAAATGCCTCTCTCACTTGTTCGCCATTTTTGGCATGCCTGCATACATCCATTCCGATAGAGGAACCTCCTTTGTGTCAGCTGACGTTAAACAGTTCTTACATAACCACGGAATATCATCTAGTAGAACAACAACTTTTAACCCACAAGGAAATGGGCAGTGCGAACGGTACAATGGAATTATTTGGAAAGCAGTAACTATGACCCTAAAATCACGCAACCTGCCTATTTCTCATTGGAAATCAGTTCTTCCTGATGCTTTACACTCTGTACGCTCGTTATTATGTACAGCGATTAATTCAACGGCATATGAACGTCTATTCACTTACCAAAGACGGTCAACTAACGGTCACTCTTTGCCTTCCTGGTTCACTGCACCTGGACCTATCTTAGTAAAACGACACGTGCGGCATTCCAAATATGAGCCTACTGCTGATGAGACAGAATTCCTAGAAGCTAACCCTTAGTATGGCCATGTCCACTTCCCTAATGGGCGGGAATCCACCGTCTCGTTGCGGGACCTGGCGCCTTGCGGAGATGCTCAATCTGGGGATGTGAGGGCATCGGAACCACCAGGTAACGATCATTCTTCTGTTAACTTGAGACCTTCTGCATCTCGATCTCCTACTGATACGGATGTCATACCAAATTTGTCACCAGATAACGTTCATTCTTCTGCACTTCGATCTCCTACTGATACGGATGTCACACCACCAGAAGAAACCTCAGCTATTCTTCCTGCTGATTCCGAGACAAACGACATAGCTACAACCTGGTTTGCGCCGCTATAGGATGCATCTGTCAAGCGGTAGACATATTAAATCTCTTATAGACTCATGCTATATTCTTTAGGAGGGGAAGAATGTGGTGATGGTTTACTAATTAGTTGATGATTATAATCGTTTAACATAATAGTTTACTCGTTCATAAGGTTAATTATTTCTGCTTCATACGGTGTCAGTAAGGGATCCAATCCTGATCACGAACCTGTATTCCCTGGGTCGTGGCCAAAACAGCCTGATCACAGCCCAGGTAAGAGGTACTCCTCCCTTATTGTACTTGTGTTTATACTTGTTAATTGTGTACATATAAATATATTGTAAGGTTTTTTGTTATTTTGTTGTACTTGTTTATATTCCAGATGTGGAATTCTTCGTTGAATAAAGCCTAAGCAAAGGTGAATTACAGTCGTTTTACTGCACCTATATATGGCATATTTATAGATTCAAACGGTTATCAAAGTGATCTTGACATATTCAATATCAACATTCCTTAAGTCGTGAGGCATGAATACAGAAAATAATTACAGCCAAAAAAAAAAAAATATCCTACAGGCTACAGATATAAACAAAACGTTTGAATCAGTGATGCCACATTCTCTTCCCCTTCCTCACTGACACTGTGTTACCAACTTCAAATAAATAAAATATTGAGAACGCTTGATTGAAGCTAATAACCGGTTCTCAAGATTTATGAAATTCCAAGGACAGATTCTTACGAAGCGGTGTGAACTGACTGAATTTGAGACTGTCACTTCATAGCTACTCATGAGCACACGATGAGTCTTTCAGTTTCTCAAGATGGAACACATTGTGATCACATCTTGATATCTTTCTGGACTTTACATGAAACTTGAGTGTTGCAACAACAAGCCTGTGGTCAGTTGCAAAGAACTCGGCACTCCGGTAAACCATGCAGTTCTGGAGGATCCTCCAACACGTACTAGCGAGGATGTGATCAATCTCCTTAGCTACCACTGTGGCATTGCTATATCAAGTCCAGTGGTGCAGCTCTGGTCTTTGATACTAAGAACCTGCAATTCTCAACTTTCTGAAATTTGCAAAATTAAGAAAAAGAGAGCTGTTGGTGTTCCTGGTACCAGAGCCATGGGAACCAACACATAACTCGTGGCCAGCTCTCTCAGTGGCAATGGCAGCATTGAAGTCGCCCAAAACAATGAGTGTGTCCCGGCGGTGGCACTGATCCAGAACCAAGTCAAGTTTAGCGTAGAACATCTCTTTCTCGTTAGTCCCACACACCTCGGTAGGAGCATACACTGCAACAAGAGACATGAAGCCCCAGGTGTGCTTCAGCCTCAATCGCATTATACGCTCATCAACCGGAATAACCTCAACAACGGGCGGCTGCAATCTGCTAGAGACGCCTATAGCTACTCCCTTAAAACGGGTACCATTGCTCATGCCAAACCAGTAGTAGATAAAACCTCTACTACTGATCTTGCCACTGCCAGGCCTCCTCGTCTCAAAGAGACCCACTATATCCATCCTCAGCCTACTGAGCTCATCTGATAGATGAAGTAGTCGGTGGTCCTCTGAGATGGTTAGTATGTGCCAAGAGCCCACACGCAGAACCTGCCGGAGATTTACACCAGAGCTGGTTTGGTGAGTAGGCGCCGCTTCTGCAGCCCCTCGACCACCCCCAGAATAAAAAGTAGGGTGACGGGATCCTCCCACACCATTCACGTTGTAGGGGTCCTGTGGGCTTTGCTCTGCACCCTCATTAGGTCCATTAAGTGCCCCTGATACCTTGGCATCACAGGGATCTGCGTGGATGGACCCCCCCAGCAAAACCGGGTTGGGGTCAGGCCAAAGCCACGCCCACTGCCTCGGCCCCGGCCTCTACTTGTTCAACTAGTTGTGGCAATTAGCAAAGTTTTACGGGGAAGGGTTGCAAGCCCCAGTCCAACCAGCCAGATCAGGTGCTAGGCTGACTGCTAGCCAAGGGCAAGGACGCAGAGATCCTGCGGAAGAATTACCCGGCTGACCCACTATTTCACCCATAGCTGGGGTTGGATGGCCACTGACTCATCACGGTGAGTTCATCTACCCTTTGTGTGGTCTTGTTTTTAATCCACCTGGATGTCCAATACATCCTCCTCACTGGTATGGTCCAGTGGGGGAACCGGTTTAGTCGCCGACAGCTCGACCATGCAGCTGGTTGTACTGGGTTACATAGTACCAGTAGCAGAGAACAACCCTGACCAGACAGCGTCAATACATTGCCTTCTAGGACAGAGGTCTGAGCTAACCTGTATACCAAATTCTCTCACATTCTGATCTATTCAGTGTTATATTGCGTACGTTGTACCAGTTGTAAGGATTTTCCCTACCAACATTCATTACTCAACATTTGTCGATATCAAATTCCATCTGCCTTGTAACCACCCACACATTTAACCTAAGTCTCCTTGCAGATCTTTTACATCAGACTGTGATCAAATGATCTTATCTATCTTAGAATCATCGGTAAATTTACTAATAACACTACTAATTCCACTGTCTAAGCCATTAGTATATCAAGAATAGTAATGGCGCCAAAACAGGTCTCTGATGAACCACACTTGTTACCTCCCACCACTTACACTCAGAACCATTAATTGTAATTCTTTGTCTATTTGCCAAGACCTAATGCAGCGAAGAGCCTTTCCATCAATGCCATGTGTTAACATTACTTAAGAAATTTTCATGTGGTACCTTATCAAATGCTTGATCTTCCTTCACTGCTTCATCCACCAATGAGCCTGACCTTACCTCACCTTCCCTCTCTAACTGACTCTAGCTAATCACCTCCAGATGTATTCTTTATCCTTCATAATTTGCTCTTCTAAAGTCAGGTACTCTATGCATATTGACAATCTTAAGACCTTTCTCCCCTTTCAAGATAAACCTAATTTCACAATGATCGCTGTTACCTAACTGCCCCCAAACTTTTGTTTCCTTAACAAAAATATCCCCGTTTGTTAATATCAAATCTAGAATATCATCTCCTCTAGTAGGGTCCCTGATTACCTGGTTTAGAAAGTTATCCTGAACTAACTTTAACAAATCCTCAGTATCATTATCTCCCAGTTAGGTCCCAGTCAATATTCCTAAAATTAAAATTTCCTAATGCACACAACTGATCATATCTACACGCCCTGTTTATCTCCTCCCATATAGGAATAGAATCCACTTTACTTAAGTTTGGAGGCCTATACATTACACCCAAAACAGTTTTTCATGATGCCTCCCTAACTTCTACCCATATGGACTCTACACAGTCATCTGTTTTAGTCACATTATTTACACATTGCAATTTATCCCTAATATAAAATGCGACTTTTCCTCCTCTCCTTCCTATCCTGCCCTTGTAAAATAACTTGTACCGCTCCATCTCTACTTCTGGACTAAATATCTTCCCTGACATATCCAACCATATTTCTGTTAATACAATAATATCAAAGTCCTCTACACTAGTTAACCCTCTAAGGAAGTCTATCTTGCTAACAATACTCCTGCAGTATGTATAGTAAACCTTCAACCCACTCTTCCTCTTTTTACCAATGCTCCTACTAGCTGTATCTAAGGATCTCCCTCCTCCCCTCCTAAGTCACCTGCTAACTAAAGCCATTTCTCATGACTCCGGTTGCCTTCCCTCTACCATTTACCGGAAGAAAGCCTGCAGGACATCCATTTCACGTTCAAGGGACTCAGACAAGATCTGAATCCCTCTCTGTGAAAGGTGCACTCTGTCCGAGGTAAATGTGGTCCTGGCCATAAAAGCTGTCTCAGTTGTCCACGAAGGCCCATCCATTAGCCTTGCAATGTTCAGTTTTCAATGTGTCAGTCGACAGTTCAATGTAATCGCCCTGGACTACCACATGCCATCAACTATTCGCCTAGGCAGGATCCCACCCCTGTCCCTAACCCTCCCCAAGTCCTCCCTGAACCTTCTAAAAAGTTCCTCACTACCTACACGACCAATGTCGTTCCCTCCAGCACTCAAGCTAACGATGGGCTAGGTCCCCTCACCTGCCATGCACGCCTCTAATCTATCACTAACAGCCCCAATACCTGCCCTAGGAAAACACACCCTTGTCCTTTGCTTCCTATCTTCAACACAAGAAGCCCTATCTAAAAACCTGACTTGACCATCCCCAACAACCAAAACTTTACCTCCAGGCACGGATGTAGTGTCTACCTTCCTGTCCTTAGTCCTCTGTAGTCCTGCCTCCTCATCCTGCTGAACTTCAGTGAGTGCCTGGAAGGAGTTTCGATACCCTAACCGTTCAGTGGTGGACTTTCTAAGCCTAATCTTAGACCCAGTCTGCCCCCCCACTTTCCATCCACCATCATCTGATGTCTTACTAAGTTACTAGGTAGGACAACTATACACCTTGATTCCCCATAGAACGTGTTCAGATAGAACAATTTCTTATAGAACGAGTGACCAAAAACATTAAATAAATATTATTGTACAACGTGATCGTGACCGTATAGAACAGGATGCGAAAATAAGTGAAGCAAATCCGCGGAGTTCTTATACAGAACGAGCATAATCGTATTAAACACACACAGAGATGACGTAATGCTGACATCACAGGCGTCTGCGCCGCTTGGGTGACTCTGTTCCCGCTGTAGCAGTTTGAAACGTCCAGCTAGTGTAGAGTGACCGGCTGGAGGTGTGTATGTGCGAGAACACTAGCTCACAGCAGAGGGCAAAGGCAACACATCCACACCTCTCTCTTTCTTTCTCTCTCATCAAGGACTGGTGGGGTGGAGAGAGAGAGAGAGAGAGAGAGAGAGAGAGAGAGAGAGAGAGAGAGAGAGTGAGAGAGAGAGAGAATAAATATGAAGTCGTACATACTATACATCGTGTACTCAACACATATGTCAAGATTTCAGGTGGTGCTCATCCTTTACCTGACCTTTACCTGACAAAGAATCTTGGAAGTTATGTTAGGTTAGGTTAAAGGGAATTGTAATTGTAATGTGGGGGGGGGAGGGGGAAATGTGCCAGGCAACAAAGGCCATATGGCACTATTGGGGTAATAGGGTTAGGTAGTAGGAATGGGTAACAGAGCTAGGTGGGGGGAGGTTTGGGTAGGGGTTAGATTAGATGAAGGACGTTAGCGGCACGAAGAAAGGATATAAGGGCAGGGAGGGAAAAGGAAGGGGACTCGGCGAGGATATCAGCAAGACGGGGGGCACGGGACAAGGAGGAAAGATGGGGGAAGGCTGCAAGATGGGGAGCTGCGAAGGCGGGACATGAAAGAAGGAGATGAGGAAGAGAGGAAAGGACGCCACAAGATGGGCAGACGGGGGGGAGGGGAACGGGTCATCAGGTAAGAATGGGTGAATCTGGTGTGGCTAATTCGTAAGTGGGCCAGGGCAGTCTCCCAGCATCTAGTAGGATGAGATGGATAGGACCAATGAGAAACAGAGGGCTTGACAGCGCGAAGTTTATTAGAAGTAAGGGTGGACCAGAAAGATTGCCAGCGGGTATAAAGGAAAGTCCGAAAAACTGGGAAATAATCGGAAACAGGAAGGGAGGAAGTGCAAAACGTAGGAAGGGTGAGGGCGTCATGTGCCAAAGAGTCAACAGCATCGTTACCAGGGATTCCAACATAACTGGGTACCCAGCAAAAAAGAAGTTTTGTGACGGACAGAAAGGTGGAATAACCAGTCCTGGATGTCGCGGACAAGAGGATGTGAAGAGGAAAAGGAAGATAAAATGGAGAGGGACGACCAAGAGTCAGTAAAAATAGTATAAGAAGCGGTGAAGCGGAAGATGCGGCGGAGGGCAAAAAGAATCGCAAACAGCTCAGTAGTAAGAACGCTAGCCTCGAGAGGGAGGTGGTATTGGAAATGTGTGTCAGGAAACAGGACAGCACAGCTCGAGCCAGTAGAAGACTTGGAGCCATCAGTATAAACATGTACGCAATCAGAATGAGTAGGAAGATGGGCTGAGAAATGGGAGCGTAAAACACAGTATTAGACTTCGGGGAGGCAGGGAAGACAGAGGAGCAAAAGGAGAAGTGAGGGGAGAGCCAGGAAGGAATAGAGGAAACAGAGAATGGGAGCGGATTAAGGGAGACGGAAGAAGCATGGGACAGAAGGGTACGCATACGGAGGGGGAAGGGAACAGGTAAGTGAGGCCGGGTGGCAAAGATTGTGGACAGAGAAGGAGGGATATGCAGAGCGGAGGAGAGAAATTGAAGGGAATGGCCATAACAGCGGAGGGAAAGGAGGGCCCGGCGACGGAGAAGAGAAGGAAAGCCGGCTTCAGTGTATAAGCTCTCCACTGGGGAAGATCGGAAAGCACCAAGAGCAAGGCGGAGACCAAGGTGATGAACAGGGTCAAGGAGGCTGAGGACGGAGGGGGAGGCAGAAGAATAAACATTGCAGCCATAATCAAGAACAGAAAGAACCAGCACAGTATGCAGCGAAAGCAGAGTCTTGTGATCAGCACCCCAAGACACATGGGAGAGGGTTTGTAGGAGACGGAGGTGGCGAAGGGCGGTATCCTTGGGAGAGAGGACATGCTGGCGCCAAGTGAGGCGAGAGTCGAAGATAAGACCAACGAACTTGCCCAACGTGCGATATTCAAGAGGGGTACCATAAAGAAGAAGGGGAGGAGGACAAGCAGTACGGGACCGAGAAAAAGTAAATAGAGAAAGACTTTGTAGGGGAGAAGCGGAAGCCATGGTCGGTGGCCCAAGAGGAGGTGGTAGTAACAGCAGATTGAAGAAGGCGATGGAGAAGGGAGGGGGAGCTGTCAGAGGCATAAATGGCGAAATCGTCTACATACAGAGAGGACCTGACACCAGGCGGGAGGGTAGAAACGATGCCGTCAATGGCCAGAAGGAAGAGGGTAGTAAATCAGGAAGTCCTGGGGCACACCCTGGTACTGGTGGGGGAGCAAGAAGAAGCGACCCTAACACGGAAGGAACGGTTCCGCAGGAAGTTATGGAGGAAAACCCCCATGTTGCCAGAGACACCGACACAGGACAGCTGGTGAAGGATGTGATGGCGCCAAGTAGTGTCGTAAGCTTTTTCAAGATCAAAGCTAAGACAGATTCTCGTTGGGCAAAAGCAGAAGTAATTCATGTTTGTAAGCGGGCGAGAGGCTCTGCCGTACGGCGGGCATGGGGAGAGAAGGCTCTTTGTTTCGAGGTACCACATCAATCGGAGATTGATCATGCCCTCAAGGAGCTTGCAGACACAGCTAGTCAGAGCAATGGGCCGATAATCCTGGGGGAGAGCATCAGATTTGTTAGGCTTAAGAAAAGGGAGTATAAGTGCATTGCGCTATTGGGGTGGGAAGTCCCCAGTTAGCCAGACGTGGTTATAAAGGGTAAGTAAGGACAGGGAGATGGTAGGGAGGTGGCGGAGCATCTGATAGTGAACACCATCAGGGCCCGCAGAGGTGTTACGACAACACTTGAAGGCAGAGGTGAGTTCATAGGGGGAGAAGAGGGTGTTATATGAAGCATTAGAAGAAAGTGTGAAAGTAATAGGGGTGTGCTCACGTGCTGCCTTAAGGGCAGCAAACTCAGGAGAAAGATGGGAACCACTGCTGACGCTGCTAAAAAAACGAGCTCAGTTCAGTAGCAGCCTGGAGGGGTTCAGCAATATCACCCTGGGGGAGGCGAAGTACAGGAGCAGAGGGTGGATGTTTACCTGACAATTTATGAATACGGCACCAGACTGAAACAATGGGGGTAGAGGAAGTCAAGGTAGACACATAAGCACGCCAGCTGTTGGACTGAGCCAATCTAGTGGTCCGGTGGAACCTAGCCGAGGCACGTTTGAAGTTGACAAAGGCCGAGAGCTGGCTGGGAGTGTCCCGTTTACATCGGTAACTACTCCAGGCTGCCCGTTTCAAGCGAAAGGCAGTAGTGCAGGCAGGGTTCCACCAGGGAACACACTTGGAGGTAAAGGGGCAGGAAGTCCGAGGGATGGAGACAAAAGCAGCAGCGAGAACGGACGTGGTAAAGTAGATCAACATATCAGAAGAGGAGGAAAAATCAGGAGAGACAGAGGGCAGACAGTGAGGCAAAAGCACGCCAGTCTGCTCTACCAAAGCACCAGCCAGGGGGACTGGGGAGAGGGATGTAGGAAGTAGGAGAAAGAAGAACCGGGAAATGATCACTACAGGGATTGTGGTCAAGAATCGACCAGTGGAGATCTAGCAGTAGGTCAGGGGAACAGAGGGCGAGGTCGAGGCAGGAGAAAGTCTGGGTGCAGAGATCAAAGTGTGTGGGGGCGGCAGTATTAAGAATAGCAAGGTCAAAGTCTTTAAGGAAACGGTCGAGGGAGCGGCCACGAGAGGTGACCACAAAATCCCCCCAAAGGGTGTGGCGACAATTAAAGTCACCAACCACAAGGAGGGGGGAAGGGAGGTTAGAGAAAAGGGAGCGGAGGGCATCGAGATCGAGAGGCTGGGAAGGAGAAAGGTAAGGGGAAATGAGAGACATCTAACGGCGGAGATAGATACGAAGGACCGTACAGGGAAGTGTAGTAGGAATAAGAAGAGGGGTAGAAGCAACAGACTGGTAAAGAAGGATAGCAGAAGAAGAGATAGAGTGCGGGGAGGAAAAAAAGCGGTACTGGGGAATAGGGGTGGGCGGGCTAGTAAGGAACGTTTCCTGGAGGCAAAGGACCATTGGGGCATAAGAGGAAATGAGTTGGCGAAGATCCTGTCGATGGGCATGAAAACCATGAATATTCCACTGAAGAACAGACATGATCAGTAGGAAATAAGACTCGGAATAGGGGAAGGTGAGGGAGGAGCGTTCGCAGGGGGTAAAGGACCGGGTTCCATATCTATAAGAAGCAAGGAAAAAGGAAGAGGGTCAGGAGCGGATGAGGTAGGGGGAGAGGGGGAAGGTTGAGAGAGGAGATCGGTGCGGGAGTAGCCAGGTGGTAGGGGAAGAGAGAGGAGAGATCGGGTAGCAGAGGAAGGTGGAGGAGGGGCAGACGAAGGGGACTGCACCGAAGAACAGGTGGGGTAGGACGAGGGGGGAAAGGGAGAGTAAAACGGGGAAGGGGGAGAGGACGGAGCGCCGGGGGCAGAGGGGGGAGGGGGGAGACTGGAGGAGAGGTCGGGAAGGGGAGACAGCAGAGGAAGAAGGTGGAGGAGGGGGGAGTCGGGATAGGAGGGAGGTGCTTGGGAGGGGGGTGAACAGAAGCCACGACCTGGATAGGAGGGGCCAGGAGAGGTGGAGAGGGGGCGAAGAGATCAAGGCGGGAGCAAAAGAGGTGGTTGGTGGAAAAGAGGAGACTAAAGCCTGAGAGTGCTGTCGCTTGGTAGAGTGGGAGCGCTGGGAGCGTGGAGAGGGAGGGGCAGGAGTACGGGTGGTGGTGGAGGTAGGAGTATCAGGGTCAAGGACAGCAAAAGAATTAGAGCAGGAGATGGAGGATGGAGGGTGGGAGGGAGAGAAGGAAGAGGAAAGAGGTAGAGAGGGATGGGTGGAAGGAGGGGTAGGGGAGGGAGGCCGAGGACCGGGGCGGGAAGAAGAGGACGTGGCTGGAGAGTGAGGGGCAGAGGCGGAGGCAGCAACATGGCGAGGAGAACGGGTGAAGCCTAGGCGACGGGCTTTCTGACGGGCCTCACATAATGTGAGACCATCACGGAAGCGAATACCAGCGACTTCAGCCTCAAACTTGTAAGTTGGGCAGCCGTGGTAGAGAGCATTATGGGGGCCACCACAATTGCAGCAGCGCCGGGTAGTGGTATGGCATTGATCGTGGGTGTGGGTAAAGCCACACAAAGGGCAGCGGAGAGCGGAGCGGCAGTGTTTTTCGGGGTGTTCAAAGCGCCAACAGTTTCGACACTGGCGAGGTGGAGGAACATAAGGCTGGACGGGGAGCATGACGCCCCCAACGTAGACATGGGTAGGGAGTTCATGGCGCTTGAAGGAGATCCGTGCAACATTGGTGGAGTTTTTCTGGCGACCTCAGGGAGACAAGGTGTAGCAGCGAACGTTGACAGCGTCATACTCGCTGAGTAGGTCGAGCAGGTCAGTGTGACAATCTGACCAGACCTTGTCGTCAATAGGGCAGTTTTGTTGGGAGATGGCAACAGTGCCAGTGCATGTGTTGAGACGGTCATCAGGGGTCGCACAGAAGGGGGTACCGGATGGGGCCAACAATTTGGCCATGGCCTGAGACTGAGCCTCAGTCTCCACACGTACCAAGGCGTGAACGGTCAGGTCGGATCTGGAAGTGGACCTTGCCCACTTGTTCCTGTAAGCAGCATTGAAAGTGGAGGGTATTCTTAGCGAAGGGAGCGGTGGGGGGAATAGTAAAAAAGCGATCCCAGCGGCAGGGGCAAAGAAGAGGTCATAGGCAGAGGGGCGAGACGCGCCACGAGAGGAGCCTGTCCGGGGTTGTGCTGTAGTTTTCTTAGAGGAAGAGGGGACATAAGGAGCTAAGGTAGTAATAGAGGAAGATGTAGATGTGATGGGGAGAGAGGCTGGAGGGGTGGTAGGAGTGGAAGAGAGTCGGGACAGCGGTAGACACAGGGGAGGGAAGAGAGGTAATAGAAGGGGCGCTGGAAATAGGGACAGTAGGAGGAGCAGGGGGCAGGTAAGATGAGGAAACTACAGGGGTGCGAATAGAGGCCGTGGTAGTGGTAGAGAAGGATGAGGAACAATGAGGACCGAACCCTGGGGGAGGCGGGATGGTGGTAGCAGGAGAGAGAGAAGATGTGGAAGGTGGGGCATAGGATGGAGAAGCTGTGGAGGGGGCAGGGGTACAAGGGAGAGTAGGGGGAGTAGAGGGTGATTTAGTAGTATGGGTCTGAGGAACGGGCAGAGAAGTCGAGACCAGGTCGAGACCAGCAACAGAGGCCTCGAGGGACTGGTCGGATACCACTTGAGGGGGGCATAGTGAATTTTGATTATCCATACACTGACATGAATTAATAAGAATGGCATTGGGGGTCATGGGTAAACCGCCTACCGGATCGGCAAAAGGGTCTGAGTGCTGCCGCTGGGGACGGGATACCTTCTCTCCCCCACAGGACTACCCGGTTTAAAAGGTAGCCCTTGTGGCACTGAAAGTTTGCCCCGCAGTGGTGAGCAAAGACCCCGGCCTCGATGCTTACCAGCCCAGGACCCTCCAGCCAACACAGGACGGCCCATGACAGGCAATCCCCCTGGCGGGCGGCACCGGTGACCCACACCAGCCTACGTTCGGGATCAGCTTGTCGGTCCTGACGGACACACAAGCCTCCCCACCACGTCAAGGTAGATCCCATGGGGGGGTAGGTTAAGGGGAAAGGGAAGGAGACAGCGTGTCGTAGCAGGAGTGCTGCTGTGTTGTGTTTGCAGTTTTTTTTAATTTACCTCCAATTATAGTAGGCTATGGTTTATTTACCTCTTGTTATCTTTATTTAATGAACAAATAAACGCAATGACTACTGATAGAAGGGAACATGAGGTGAGAGATGAGATACTGCTAGATGGCAGCCCGTCAATGACTGATGGAGAATGGCGGAGTGTGTGTTGCTTCTGCCCGCTGCTGCCAACTGTGATCTCGTGCATGCACACCTCCAACCGGTCACTCTAGAGCTGGACACTTCAAGCTGCTACACTGCCAACTTCGACCCAGACATGCCTGACCATGCATCTATGAAAGGGAAAGCCATCTCCTTTGATATAAAGAAGGAAATTATTACATGGAAAGATAAAGGAGAGAGAAACACAGCCATAAAACGTGATTTGGGGCTATCAGAGTCAAGTATAAGAACAATTTGGCGCAAAAGCAAGTGATCCTCACAAAGCCTCGGACTCACCCTCCCCGTTTACTTACATCCCCATAGGATTAAGGTAAGGAAAACCTTATTCAATGTTTTTTTAACCATTTATATTTTATAATTGTTAATAATATGCAGTGTACGTTAATTTCAGGGACACCTTTGGTGACCGATCGACCAATTGTCGTTTTCCCCATAGACTACATGTACCACATAGAATGACGTCTCTATCAACCTATTGGACGTTCTATATGAGATCGAGGTGTATTGGGAGCCTCAGAGCAAAGAACACGATTTTCTTTTCTCAGGTTGTCCATCACACCCTCTAAATCTGAAATCCTCTAAAGGAGAGATTTCAGAATCACTCCACACTCACCACCACAAGGCCCTTCCGCAGACCCGACACCACCACTGTCACACACAACTTCACCATTACCAGTCACCTCCTCCACGCCACCACCACCATCCTCCTCCATCACACCACCACTACACTCCACCAAACCACCATCATCTTCTACCTCAACCACCAAAACACTCAACATAGCCGTAGCCATCCTGAACACGTCTACGCTCTATTTGGGACCAGCTACTACTGAGGCACACTTTCAGGGAATATCAACCAGGGGCTGTATCCTGCACTTACTCTCAAAGCAAACTTTACTGTTAAATGGCGACTTTGATCTCAAAGTTATCAGCTTTAATCTTTACTTTCACTTTTGGTATCAACTTTGCTACTTTACTACTTTGATACTAAACTTACACTGATAGTAGCATAGGGTAGTAGTTACCTTCTGCTTACTAACTTTTACTTTTAGGAGTAAGATTTTAGTAGTAAGTGCAGGATGCGCGCCCAGGTACATACTCTTTTTTTAGTGGTTTTATTAATAATTTGTGTACATAAGCTCTAAATAATAAACCATTAACTAAAGCAACAAGAATTTTTTTTTCAAAACCTTTTTTTGGAACATTTACCAGCAACATAAAGATTCATATTTACATTTCTATCACTTGGTCAATATAGTATACAGTGGAACCTTGACTTACGAGTTTAATTCGTTCCGTGACCGAGCTCGTAACTCAATTTGCTCGTATATCAAATCAATTTTCCCCATTGAAATTAATTGAAATGCCATTAATCCGTTCCAGCCCCCAAAATACCACCCAATTTTTTGTTACGTGTTTTTAAATAAGAAAAATGTATTTATAAATAACAAATATTGTATAAAAACATAATAAAAGATAATGTAAAGCAAATCAGCATGAATGGCTCATGCCTTCTCGCAGGTGATACCCTCCGTCACGGTATCTCTCGCAAGCTCCTTCTCTCTCACCCACATCAATAGCATATTCTCCATCTTTTCATGGACAGAGGTCCGGAGCTTAGAAATTATTTTAACGCCCTTGGCTGGTGTTATAGCCTTTATCGACTCCTGCTTCAATATGGTACATATCGTAGAAGTACTGCACTCGTATTGCCTCGCCAAGTCGATTACTGGCACACCTTGCTCGTGTTTTTCTATGATTTCACGCTTTATTTCGATAGACATCATCCTTTTCTTCTTTGCACCGCTGTCCTTTCCTCTCACTTTTTTAGCACCCATGGTTACAAACAAGAAATTTGGTAAAATAAATGCACAAAAGCACAGAACGCGAGCACAACAGAGATCCTTACGAGGCGAGGTAAACACAAGCAGAGAACGAATTTTGCACGGGAGAGCTGGGCGGGCGTATGGCTGCGTTTACTAATACAATACTGCACGCTCCGTGACAAGATTAGAGGTTTGTAATATTTCGTTTAATTATAATAAATAAGCATTTCATGGTAACAAACTATAATATTTTATATGTTGGCACTAAGCTCCTGTAGGTTTGCTACTGTAGCGTGCATTATTGTCTAGTGAACGCAGTCCTGAACATGACTCGTACCTCAAATTTTGGCTCGCAATTCAAAGCAAAAAATCGACCGAGTGACGCCTCGTGTCTCAAAAAACTCGTATGTTGGGGCACTCGTAAGTCAAGATTCCACTGTATATAGACTATTCTATCAAGCAAAATTAAAATTGAGACCATAAACATTCATCACAATTTCTGAGCCATAACAATGCAATGATATAAATTGTCTCTGGAGTTTTGACTACTTGTTATCAAAAAAGTTGACAATAGAAACACCAAAATTTTCCTAAATCAGTGAAATACGACAGCAAATTTGGTAATGCAATTTAGAGAAATGAAGGGATGCAATGATGGGATATCAATCACATATATACAATATAGTTAATCCTTAATGACAAAGGTTGGTTATAGTTCACCATACCAGCTCTATAAACAGGATAAAAGAAGTAGTATGAACATAAATGCTTCTACCAATAAATAATTAGGAACAAACAAAATTTTTTTTATTGGTCTATCAATTTACAAATTAGATAAGAATTATATAATTTACTTAATGCAGGGCTTGAAATATCAAACTTACAAATATTCAGGACATACATCACAATGCTTCATTAATTCCCTGTTGTTAATGTTTGAATACCACCTCTGTTACATCTCCATGCAAAGTGACAGTCCGAAGAGCATCTTCATCATATATTTCTAGCAAGGCCCTTGTTCCATCATTGAAGGTGAATGACAGGCCACCATCTATAACTAGAGATGCATCAAAACATCGAGACCTAACACCTATTGATTTGGCTACTCCCCGAGGTTTAATGCACTCACCACGCAAAGGTGAAGACACTAGCTGATCTCGAATGGTGTACACCATCCTTGGTGCCTCTGTAAAAGCAGTAATAATACATGAAAAATCTATCTATATATTTGTGTGTGTGTTTACTTTTTTCTTTTTTTTATACATTAAAAGGGTACCATCTAAGGGATAAAAAATTAAATACATAAAAAAATTCCGTTTGACGCCAGACCCTGTAAAGAACACAGTAGGAGAAATATAGACATGGGAGACAGTTCAAGTTAGTATGAGAGGAGTCTTGACATTCCTCCTTTGAAAGAGTTTAAGTCATAGGCAGGTGGAAAAACAGACAAAGGAAGAGAGTTCCAGAGTTTACCAGTGTAAGGGATGAAAGAGTGAAGATACTGGTTAACTTGCATTCAGTAGATGGACAGAATAAGGATGAGAAGAAGTAGAAAATCTTGTGCAGCGAGGCCTCGGGAGGAGGAGAGGCAAGTTAGTAAGTTCAGAAGAGCAATCAGCATGAAAATAGCAGTAGAAGATAGATAAAGATGCAACATTGCGGCGGTGACTTAAAGAGTCAAGACAGTCAGTTAGAGCAGGAGAATTTATTAGGCGAAAAGCTTTAGACTCCACCCTGTTTAAAAGAGCTGTCTGAGTTGAGCCCCCCCAGACATGAGAGCAGTACTCCATACATGGGTGGATAAGGCCCCTGTACAGAGCAAGCAGCTGAGAGGGAGAGAAAAATGGACGCAGATGCCATAGGACACCTAACTTCTTGGAAGCTAATTTAGCAAGAGTAGAGATATGAAATTGCCAGTTTAGATTTTTAGTAAAGGATAGAGCGAGTGTGTTTCATGTGGAGGAGAGGGGAAGTTGAGTGTCATTGAAGAAGAGGGGACAGTTATCTGGAAGGTTATGTCGAGTAGATAGTTGTAGAAATTGAGTTTTTAAGGCATTGAACAAAACAAAACAAGGTTTGCTCTGCCCCAATCAGAAACTAGTGAAAGATCAGAAGTTAAGCGTCCTATAGCATCTTGCCTTGAGTCATTTAATTCTTGTTGGGTTGGGCGTCTGTTGTACGATGTTGAAAAATGCAAGATAGTGTCATTAGCATAGGAGTGGATAGGGCATTGAGTCAGATTTAGGAGATCATTGATGAATAATAGAAAGAGAGTGGGTGATAGGACAGAACCCTGAGGAACACCACTGTTGATAGTTTTAGGAGAAGAACAGTGACTGTCCACTACAGCAACAATAGACTGGTCAGAAAGGAAACTGAAGATGAAGGTACAGAGAGAAGAATAGAATCCGTAGGAGGGTAGTTTAGAAATTAAAGATTTATGCCAGACTCTATCGAAGGCTTTCGATATGTCAAGGCTGACAGCAAAGGTTTCACCGATGACCAAGATTTAGTTAGGAAAGCAAGGTCACCAAAAGATTGGCCTTTACGGAAACCATACTGGCAATCAGAGAGAAGGTTGTGAGGTGATAGATGCCTCATTATCTTCTTGTTAAGGACAGACTCAAAGGCTTTAGAAAGGCAGGAAATCAAAGCTATAGGGCGGTAGTTAGAAGGATTGGAGCAGTCACCTTTTTTAGGGACAGGTTGAATGTGAGCAAACTTCCAGCAAGAAGGATAAGTAGAAGTAGAGAGACACAGACGAAAGAGTTTGACCAGGCAGTGAGTGAGTTCGGAAGCACAGTTTTTGAGAACAACAGGAGGGACTCCATCCAGACCGTAAGCCTTCCGAGAATCAAGGCCAGAGAGGGCCTGGAAAACGTCATAATAAAGAATTTTAATTTTAGGGATGAAGTAGTCAGAGGGTGGAGGAGTAGGAGGAATATGCCCGGTATCATCCAAAGTAGAGTTGGTAGCAAAGGTTTGAGCGAAGAGCTCAGCTTTAGAGAAAGAAGAGACAGCTGTGGGGCCATCTGGTTGAAGTAAAGGAGGGAAAGATGAAGAAGTAAAATTGTTAGAGATATTTTTGGCTAGATGCCAGAAATCACGAGAAGCATTAGAGTTGGAAAGACTTTGACATGATTACGGGCAGAAATATAAAGGGCATGAGTTTCAGCAGATGGTACTATGGTACTGTTTGTGAGCTGCCTCTCTATCATTGACAGCACGAGAACAAGCAGAGTTAAACCATGGGTTTTTAGCTTTAGTAGTAG
>JAXIVD010000178.1:93803-153803 GCA_036785275.1 Cancer borealis | reverse complement strand
GCCAATATTCCCTATCTCTAGCCACCCCCCCAACAAGCTTTGGGGGACCGTGAGGAATCGGGGGTTTTGGGGGGGAAGCATATGTGAGTGATATATGGCCTTTGAAAAATCTATCCTAACCGGGGGGGCTGCGCCCCCCCTGCCACGGTTGTAACCTAACCTAACTTAATTATTGGTTGAATTGCAAATTTACCAAGTATAATTTCATAACTCACAATACCTTAACGAGTGCTTGAAGTTCCCGGCTGTGGGTCATCCTCTACTATTCCTCCAAGGAGCCACACAGTGGGGAAACTGAACAGCTGCTGGTAGGACGCCGTGTTCCTTCAGAAACTCGTAACACAAATCGTTTTTCGAATGAAATTTTGCGATAATTTCCTAATAATCGAATTCGCAACCTTCACAAGTGATCTCAATAGTAGCCATGACAGAACTGACCACAGAAATCTCTCCTGACCTGTCTTTCCTCCTCTACCACGCCTACTATTACATATAGCAAGCTCTCATTGGCGCAGCTGGTGGTGTTAAGAGGTGCTGGCACGTCATTGGACAGAGGAAATATAGATACAATAACAATCTTCTCTAGCAAGTACCCACAAGCCCATGCTATAAACAATTGATAGTCGTGTTTGTTTATGTTTATGTTTATGGACTTAGAAAATAACTCCCCAAACGCAGCACATTCCCGGACATATTGCAGCGTTATTATTCATTTCCGACAGGTAGTGTGATCATGGAAAATGTTGTAAATAGCAAGAGCAACAAGCTGAGGGTAGCCATAACCATCTACTGTTTAATGGCATAAAGTTAAGTAATACCAAAAGATCTAATATTGAGAAGAAAAGGAGAGGTTGGAAAATTAAGGGGATACAAAAAAATAGGTAAAAGGAATTTGCTTAAATGGCACAAAAAGTAGTTTTCCCCAAAAAAGTATAGATACTTGGAATGGACTGAAGGAAGAGGTGATAATGGCAAAGAATGTACATCAACTGAAGGAAAATCTGCACAAATGTAGATACAGAGACAGGACCACACGAGTGTAGCTCAGGCCCTGTATACTAGAACTAGGTAAACGCACACACAAGATGGCGGAAGCGACAGGTGATAGACATAAACATCTCTATATATATAAACTATTATTTAAATGTATTTTTAATTTTCATCAGTAAATAATGTCATATCAAAATTTATTTCTTATTTAATAACTTACCTGGACTGGTAATCAGCATTTGATTAAATATTTTGGTGATTTTGCGAACAAAGTTTTCGTCTGTGTCTCTAATCTTGAAACCAGTTTCCTCTTTTACAATGGTTAATATTTCTTCCATATTCTGTTCAGTAAGTTTGTTCACATTGTATGTCCATGAGGTTGACCCAGTTCCTGAAAACAACAACTCTCCTAGTAAAGAGTATGCAATAATCTTATAAATAAAGAGATAGCATGTTACTCTACATCAGGGGTTCTCAACCTTTTTCCCGTTAAGTACCCCCCAAGTTATAAGACCATCAACCCGAACCCCTATTAGGCTGACACCAAATAAAATGGTAAGATGTTAACTAACTCAATATACAATGGTACTGCAAAGGATATTATCAAATGATTTTAAAGTTAAATGACTTTATTAAGCAGAAGCATGAATATTACAAGCACTTTTCAATGATACTACACATACAGGAGTGAAACAGTATTTACTTCATTACCAAGCAGTATATACTGAACTTTAGTGTGAAGGCTGTGCCTGTTTGTTGCAAACAAGTTTCTCAATTCGAGGAGCGGTATTAGACAGGCACACACGTAAGTCATGCTCCACATTAAGCCGTGATCGATGTTTAGTTTTCATGTTCAACAGCTTTGAAAATCCTTGCTCACACAGGTAAGTACTAGGGAACATCAGCAAAGAGTTCAGAGCAACATCAGATACAACAGGGTAAGTCTCACTCATTTTCGACCAAAACTTGGTCAGGGTAAGTGTTTCAAATGCATCTCTTGCAACAGAGTCATTCACCAACTCTAAGAATTCTTCTTGCATGTTATCTGGAAGAAGGTGCACATTCACAATGAATGAGTTTCTAATCAATTTTGATTCCAGTTCACTCAATTCGGGAAAGTAAGACTGCAACTCCATTCGCAGAGAAGGTAGGTGTGCTTGCACAAGCTGCACCACATCTAGACTTCCAGTGTTTTTGTTTTTATCAAGTGCCTCATCAAGGTTTTCAAACATGCTCAGATTTCCATCTTTGACCTTCCTTTCCCAAAGCTCCAGCTTCATGGTGAATGACCTTAGTTTGTCCATGAAATCAATCACTGTGGCAAAACGGCCTTGGAGAGACAAGTTCAATGAGTTGAGCCGCAAGAATATGTCAGTAAGGTAGGCCAGTTTCTGAAGCCACTGGCTGTCTGACAGTTTCTGAATGAACTCAAGTGACTTCATCTTGTTATCATGTTTGAAGAATTCAGTGAGCTCCTCCTTTAGTAATTCTACTCTTACTACCACATTCCCCGCGACAACCAGCGGACCTCAGTGTGAAAGAGTAACACTTCTTGATCACTTCCTAATTCTTGGCACAGTAGGGAAAATAGTCGTGTATTTAGGGCACTTGATTTGATGGTATTTACCATGTGCACAACATCATCAAGTACTAATCTTAACCCAGATGGTAGAGTTTTAGATGCCAGAGTATATCTATGAAGCATACAATGAAGATGCCTTGTTTTAGGATTCGCCTCGGTCACTTTTCCTCGAAACCCTGATCGACGGCCAAGCATTGCTGGTGCTCCGTCAGTTGTGCATGCACATACATTATTCCAGGACAGTCCTTCTCTCTCAAAAAAATTTGAGACCTCATTGAAAATGTCTTCACCTCTTGTTGTCGAATCTAAGATATGACAGAACAAGAAATCCTCCTTGAAATCTTCACCACTGACGTATCGTACAAACACCAGGAGTTGGGCACAAGCAGCCACATCAGTTGACTCATCAAGTTGAATTGCAAATTTTCCTAAAGACGTCCCCTTTAATTCAGCAATCACTTGTTGTTTGACATCATCATACATATCTACTATTCGTCGATGAACAGTATCATTTGAGAGACGTACTGATGTGACCTTCTGCTCAGCATCACATCCAATAACACAGCGTATTATATCTTTACAGCAAGGGACGATTAATTTCTCTGCAATGTTGTGAGATTTCTTTTCTTGTGCAATTCTCAGTGATACCATGTAGGATGCACGCAACCCAGCTTCATTTTGTTGACTGAAATGTCCCGAACGATCAAGGCGTGCTCGCTTCAATCCCTCTTCTTTTTGCTTGAAGAAAGCAGTACTCTTACGTTTAACATTTGGATGACAACTGTTTAGATGGCATTTGAGAAAGCTAGGCTTCATGCACTCCACTGATAAAACCTTGTGGCATATGACACACTGTGGAAATTCACACCCATTTTTGTCGATGGCAGTGAATCCATACTGAATGTAGCTTTCATCATACTGTCGTTTCTTCGCTGATAAGGCCATAACGATATCTCAAATTGTAAAAAAGAAATTTTTTTTTTAACCAAAGCCATATATATGATATGACACACAGGTATATTATCGATTATGCCGTTATAAGAATATTCATTACACAATAAAAAACATCATGAATATGCCTCATTTAGGTAAACAAAGTGCTGGAGATGGGCAACAACGATGATGTGCATCAGTGTCTGGCAGCTAGCCGGCTGACTGTCCTCGCAACTGTCCCCACGGCCCCACCCTCAACTGGAGCGGCTGTTTGAACATGAACCGACATGATATGGCGCATCTTTCCGTCACACACACTCACTCTCTCTTTCTTTCTTTTTTTATTTCTCTCTCTCTCTCTCTCTCTCTCTCTGGCAAACAATTAACGCGATAAAAGGCAGTATGTTCAATAAAAGCACAATTAAGACATTACAATATAACAATTCCCTATTACATAAACCATCAGACATATCTGAAGCCTTTAGTAATTACTTTTCAAATATTGCAACAGAACTAGAAAACAATCTCCCACAATCTAATAGAAACCCAAAAGATTACATTAGAGATAATTACTTACAGTCAATGGTGTTTCCTATTGTCATAACAAATGAATTCAGTACAGTCATCAAGTCTTTAAATAACAAAACATCTAGTGTATATGAGATAGCTGTTCATGTTATTAAAAGAAACGTCAGTCAACTGTCAGTTACTTTGACTTTACTATTTAACCAGTCTATTGCAACTGGAACTTTTCCAACTATGTTAAAAACCGCCAAAATTACTCCAATTCATAAATCCGGATCTACTAACGATCCTAAAAACTATCGCCCAATTTCTCAACTTAAAGTATTCTCAAAGATATTTGAAACTCTCATGAAAATGCATATAACGCGCTACCTCGATAATAAAAATATTCTAAACTCATCACAGTATGGTTTCAGGCAAAACTGCAACACGTTTACAGCACTGAATAAATTTTCAAATGATGTATTTTACGCTATCGATAATAAACTGTCTGTTTTATCCATCTTTATTGATTTTGCAAAAGCTTTTGACACAGTCAACCACAAAATTCTAATAACAAAATTACACCATTATGGAATTCGTGGCCAAATACTTTCATGGCTTAAAAGCTATTTAACAAATAGACATCAGTATGTAAATTTTGACGGTGAAAAATCTTCCACAATATCAGTTACACTTGGTGTTCCACAAGGGAGTGTACTGGGTCCTCTTTTGTTCCTTATATATATTAATGATATTTCGAATATTTTTTCTTATTGTAAAACTATATTATTTGCAGATGACATGACAATGTACCTAACAGGGCCAAACCCTGATCAACTTATACATAATGCTAATAATGAACTCAAAAAACTTCATGAATGGTGCCTATGTAACAGACTTACTATTAACACAGACAAAACTCACTTCATGCTATTTACAATAAAACGAACTCTAAGTCTTCCACACTTGCAAATAAATAATGAAACTATCTCTAGAACTGATAAAATAAAATTTCTTGGCGTTACCTATGACGATTCGTTAACGTTTAAGCACCATATTAATAATCTTACTCTAAAAATGTCAAGACATATCGCCTTACTTTATCAAACAAAGGATTTTATGCCACATGATGTACTTAAAACCATATATTATGCTCACATTCACCCATTATTAATCTACTGCAATCTCATTTGGTGTACAACTTACCCAACTTATTTAACTCCATTAAAATTACAACTCAAAAAAATAATAAGAATAATAACTCATAGCAATTATCTTGAACATACAAATCCTCTCTTCAAAGAAACTAAAATTCTAAAACTAGAAGACATTACCCAACTTGCAATAGCCACCTTTATGTATTCAAATAGGAACAGAATGCAAAGCTTTCTTCCGTCCCATGAGTATGATACCCGTCACCGCGATAACCTCACTCTTCCTCTTCATCGACTTACAAAATTTCAACATTCTACTTCTTACCTCGGCCCTCTTGTATGGAACTCTGTTCCCCTCCAAATACAGAATGCACCCTCCATTAATGTATTTAAAACTAGATTTAAGAACTATATTCTATCCACTTACTAAACCAAAATACTCTTTCATCCTATAAGATTGTTGTGAACAGACCCTACTGAGACCTTAAGTTATACGGAACTGTATTTCATACCACCTGTATACTTATGTATATCATATGTTCTATTTATTTACTTCTTGTATTTATAGTATCACATGTTAATCACCTGTTATACTCTTATCATCTAATATCTCTAGTATTTTTTAACTACTAGTAAGACCAATATCTTAATGCATTATTCTCCCTGTCATAGCCAGACATATTTTATCTCATTTTGTATCTATTATTTTGCCTGAAAAGCTTTTGCTTTAAAAAGGCTAACTATAGTTAATGTTATGTCTATAAAGATAAGCTAAAATGTACCTCCATATTGTTAATATAGTTATTAATAAAGTGTTCAAAGTGTTCAGTGTTCTCTCTCTCTCTCTCTCTCTCTTTCTCTCTCTGCAGATTTAAAATACTTTTTCGTCAGCCATCCAAGTACCCCTGGAAACCTTCCTGTGAACCCTTGGGGGTTCGCGAACCCCAGGTTGAGAACCCCTGCTCTACATGTTTGAGATGCATAAACACAATTTTCCTAATTAATGTAAAACAAAATAGACACAGGTTGACTATTGATAAAACACCAAACAAGGGGATTGTCATGCCTATAATAGCAGAGTAAAGGGTGCTTTGAGTTTGTCAAGTCTCCATAGAATGGAACAAAGATAATGTACCATCTCTCTCTCTCACTATATATATATATATATATATATATATATATATATATATATATATATATATATATATATATATATATATATATATATATATATATATATATATATATATATATATATATATATATATAATCTTATTCTCTTTCAAGGGAAACAAAGCTGGAGTCAGAGGTAGTAATAGGCAAATAAGCTCATTGGCAATGACTCTTGCCAATGAGCTCCAACTCCAAGCCGACCTAATAGGTATGATAGTTGTCATCCTGCCCATGGTGCCTGTTGGAACTTGTGCCACCAATAAAGCAATTCTGCCGGTTACTAATTCTGCAATGCCAATGATCTCTGACTGTTTTAATGTAGGAATCGGTACAGACCTTTGACGGTCTGTCAGATACCCACATTCTAACATCTCTCGTGAGCACACATGTCATAAAGCCAACAATATGGAAAGATAGGTTCAAGACTGTGGAAGTAACTTTTATGACTGATCTACATGATGGATGGTTGGTTACAAAAATATGATTATGACATGCAAATTAAATTCATTACACCAACACTCACAATGGCTAAGACTTGCACCTTCATCATAGCAACTGTTACTGTGTGGAGTTTTCTCTTTCATGATGAAGCCAGAAAATTGATCTCATTATAATATTAACTATTTTTTATTCAAGTTGTTGTACATATCATGAACTGTGTAAATGAAACTTAAATCATAAATGTGGTCTGGTCAATACCATATATTGTATTTCAAACAGTAAGGATTACTATTAAAGGGATATGATGACAACATCGGTCTTTCAGTCCTCTTAACCTTAATTTTTCATCTATATTTTTTTGTCACAAAATGCATGGATATGTGGTGCTATCAAACCTGTGATTTGATCAAAATAGCTCCCTTGGATTTTACGCAAAAAAAGGTAATTCTGGAGAATAAGTCCGTCACCCCGATTCCCCATCAAATCCCCCTATCCCTTCAAACAAGCTTGGGGAAGCCTGGGGAATCGGGGGCTTTGGGGGGGGGATGAAAAATAAGCGAAATATGGGCCTTCAAAATTGAAAAAATTTCGAAATTTAAAAATATTCGAAATTTCCTAATCTAACAACCTAGCAGGGGGGGCGCATCCCTCCCTGCTAACCTAACCTAACCTAACCAGGGGGGGGGCTGCGCCCCCCCCTGGACCCCCCGCTAGGACATTAACCTAATCTAACCTAGCAGAAGGAGCTGCTCCCCCACTGGAATCCCCATAGGACGCTAACCTAACATAACAAAGAACCTCCAAAATTATATCGTTATGACTTACCGGTGTGGTGTGGTTATTGTTAAGGCGATGGAGGTGGGTAGAGCTTAGCGTATATCTATACGGCACTCCTTCCCGTGCTTTTCAGGCAGTAAACCATGTCTCATTAACAGTTTCAGTAACCCTTCACAGTCCTTGAAATATGTTCCACAAAAATCACCACAGGACAAATAACATCCTTCATAAGAAACGGGAAGATGTTCATCACGTCTTACTGCGTTGATAGCCATATCAAATTATCAACAACTGACATGAGCCCGTATAGGAACACCTGACCTGTCCCTAAAACAAAAGAAAAGCGTAACTAAGCCTAGCATGGAAACCTGTGATTGGTAGCTGCGCGAATGGCAGTGACGGGTGGCATCGCGATTGGTGAGTTGGATTCTATAGATATCATGAAATCCTTATATGCCATTACCCACAAATCACAGTCATAAACTAAAGAAAATCAGTTCAGTGTTTACTTTACAGAGGGAGGGAGCTTGCTGGACTTAGAAACTGTTGAATGTCGCCACACTTTCGAGTGCTATTACGGCCACACTAGAAATGAGCACCTCATTTTTTTTTTACGTTTATGGAACCACTACCGAGTCTTCTAACTGATATGTGAGTTTCGTGTTTGTATGTGACACGGTAATTGGGTTTTTCTCTACCAGAATATCATAATTAAAAAATCAGTAATGAATTTATCTAAGGAAAGTAAGATGTAACAATGCTAAATTTAATTGATACTTTTGCTCGAATTACTTTGCACAAACGTTTTTAAAATTGCTCAATTACACACAAAGCAGAGCAGTGTACAGAGGCAGTTTATAGGGAGGAAGCAGTTAGACACCTGCTGATTCACTTTCAATAGGCGACTCCCCTAATTTTCGCTCGGGGTGTGAACAAGCCTCAAAAATATGCACACTTCTATGGTGTTATACTTCTATTCAACACACTGTCATACCTTGCTATGTTCTTTATCATATTGGTTGGTGATTTCTTAACACATTTTAACTAGATTTCATCCGTATATTGATGTTTTATTTTTTTTAAATATTGAATTAATTCGTGTTTTGCTTGAAGCCCAATTACAGTAATATACCAGCATGATATGTGGAAAAAGAAAGCTGGTTGCCTTCTTTGTCGGTTACTATATGATACAAGAAATATTGCAGCAGTTACAAATGCTTGTATTTTACAATATCAGATAAATAATAATTTATTTGCGTGAATCCGTTTCAGATCACTGAATCTGGGCGGGGCTTGGCCGCTCTGGGCGGGGCTTAGCCGCGAAATCGTGTTCTATTTACCATCTTATGGCCTCTTCTATTTGTTCCCAATAATCTAATCCGGATTCTGCTCTGAATCCCAATCTGTTTTGGATTAATTGGGTGCAAATAGAGACCTCTTCTATTTGTTCCCAATAATCTACTCCGGATTCTGCTCTGAATCCGAATCTGTTTTGGATTAATTGGGTGCAAATAGAACAGCAGAATCTGTTTTGGATTCATTAGATGAAAACAATAACAATGAGAGGCCAGTCGCTGCCCAGCCGTCATACTAGTCACTTCTCCGAGGAAGTGTTGAGAGTTACAACTTTCATTTCCTGATGCATTTAGAATGACAGCGGCACCCCTAATTATCACCAACCTGCTTATTGTACAATAAAAAAACTTTATATAACTAAATGTGTTATTGAAAACACCATTAGATGCTTGAAAAGTAGATTCAAGTCTGATGAACCTCAAGGTTAACCTTGACAATGTTACACTTATTATTTCTTTACAAATACTGCTCCAGCTATTTATTATAAATATACTATACATAGTGTACTCGACATATCTGTGAAGGTTTCTGGCGGTGCTCACCATTATTTACCTCGCAAAGCTAATTTGAAATTATGATAGGTCATGTTAGGTTGGTTAGGTTATGTCAAGTTATGGTTATGTTAAAGTTGTTGGTTACGGTTATGTTATGGTTAGGTTCAGTTAGGTTCGATTATATAAGATTTTTACATTTTATCACCCGGAAGTTAGGGTTCGCAAATTAGTTTTTTTGGGGGTTTGAGTATTAAAATGTAAATATCTTATGTGACCGAACCTAACCTAACTTAACATAACCATAACATGACCACAAACTAACCTAACAACCTTAACATAACCATAACTTAACCAACATAACATAACTTCAAAGACGTTTTACGAGGTAAGTAATGGTGAGCACTGCCTGAAACCTTCACAAATGTGTTGAGTACACTATATATGGTATGTAAGACTTCATATATATAATAAAGAGATGGAGCAGTAGTTGTAAAGAAATACCCCTTATTTTTATATATGTCTAATCTGTAGCGCCGATGGGCTTTCCCTGGTTCGGTTAGATTTGGGTAAAACTTCACTTTTACACCCAGCCAAAAAACCTTACATTCACACATGTCCTCATGTTTATTGGGAGAAGATGGGGAATGGGGATATCTTATTACCTATTTATTTGGGACGGTAATGAGTGTCAGAATCGTTTGTGTATACCAATGTAAAACTCCCGAGTAGAGCTCCCCCTTAACCAAAATATACTTTGGGGATATCTTATTTAACTATTCATATGCTACGGTTATACATATTTTTGTACCTACACTAACATTTATGCAGAATTTTTGTACCATTTAATCTCTTTCACATACAAGTAAGTTGTTTTCTTGGGAACATATATCAAAATTCAAAGAAAATAAATAATCCGGTTGCTGTTATATCTCCTTTGTTTCTAGTATTCATCACCATTATTATACAATTTTAAGCCTACAGTAGTATTTCTGAAACGTTTCTCTACCACTTAATATCTTTCTCGTATATATACAGTTTTTATTGGAGGTATATATTAATAATAAATTCCGAGAAGAGGCTGCTGTTATATATCTCCTTTGTTTCTGGTATTCATCACCACTATTGTACAATTCTGTGCCTATAATAACATTTCTACAACATTTCTCTACCGCTTACTATCTTCCTCGTATATATACACTGTTTTATTGGAGGTATATATCAATATTAACTTCTGAGAAGAGGCTGGCTCAGGCTGGTGCAAAAAACCCACGAACGAGTGTCGTCTGCTATAACCCACCTCCCAAATCAGATTCGACGGATTCATGAATCTGTTACAGATCACGGGTTAAGATGGTAAATAGAACACAATTTCGCGGCTAAGCCCCACCCAGAGCGGCCAAGCCCAGATTCAGTGATCTGAAACGGATTCACGCAAATAGAAGAGGCCTTTATTGTACAATAAAAAACTTTATATAACTAAATGTGTTATTGAAAACACCATTAGATTCTTGAAAAGTAGATTCAAGTCTGATGAACCTTAAGGTTAGCCTTGACAATGTTACACCTATTATTTCTTTACAAATACTGCTCCACCTATTTGTTATAAATATACCATACATAGTGTACTCAACATATCTGTGAAGGTTTCTGGCGGTGCTCACCATTATTTACCTCGCAAAACTTCTTTGAAATTATAATAGGTTATGTCAAGTTATGGTTATGTTAAAGTTGTTAGGTTACGGTTATGTTATGGTTAGGTTCGATTATATAAGATTTTTACATTTTATCACCCGGAAGATAGGGTTCGCAAATTAGTTTTTTTGGGGGTTTGGATATTAAAATGTAAAAATCTTATGTAATCGAATCTAACTAAACCGCACCTAACCTAACTTAACATAACCATAACATGACCGCAAACTAACCTAACAACCTTAACCTAACCATAACTTAACCAACATAACATAACTTCAAAGACGTTTTACGAGGTAAGTAATGGGGAGCACCCCCTGAAACCTTTACAGATGTATTGAGTACACTAAGTATAGTATGTAAGACTTCATATATATAATAAAGAGGTGGAGCAGTAGTTGTAAAGAAACACCCCTTATTTTTATATGTCTAATCTGTAGCGCCGATAGGGTTTCCCTGATTATTTTAGATTTGGGTAAAACTTCACTTTTACACCCAGCCAAAAAACCTTACATTCACACATGTTCTCATGTTTATTGGGAGAAGATGGGGAATGGGGATATCTTATTAACTATTTATTTGGGACGATAATGAGTGTCAGAATCGTTTGTGTATATCAATGTAAAACTCCCGAGTAGAGCTCCCCCTTAACCAAAATAAACTTTTGGGATATCTTATTTAACTATTCATATGCTACGGTTATACATTTTTTGTACCTACACTAACATTTATGCAGACTTTTTGTACCATTTAATCTCTTTCACATACAAGTAAGTTGTTTTCTTGGGAGTATATATCAAAATTCAAAGAAAATAAATAATCCGGTTAGAGGCTGCCATTATATCTCCTTTGTTTCTAGTATTCATCACCATTATTATACAATTTTAAGTCTACAGTAGTATTTCTGAAACGTTTCTCTATCACTTAACATCTTTCGTATATATACACTGTTTTTATTGGAGGTATATATTAATAATAAATTCCGAGAAGAGGCTGCTGTTATATATCTCTTTTGTTTCTGGTATTCATCATCACTATTATACAATTCTGTGCCTACAGTAACATTTCTACAACATTTCTCTACCGCTTACTATCTTCCTCGTAAATATACACTGTTTTATTGGAGGTATATATCAATATTAACTTCTGAGAAGAGGCTGGCTCAGGCTGGTGCAAAAAACCCGCGAACAAGTGTCGTCTGCTATAACCCACCTCCCAAATCAGATTTGACGGATTCAGGAATCTGTTAAGGCCTCTTCTACTTGTTCTCAATAATCTACCTCGGATTCTGCTCTGAATCCGAATCTGTTTTGGATTAATTGGGTGCAAATAGAACAGCAGAATTTGCTTTGGATTCGCTGGATCAAAACAATAACAATGAGAGGCCAGTCGCTGCCCAGTGCCCAGCCGTTATACTAGTCACTTCTCCGAGGAAGTGTTGAGAGTTACAACTTTCATTTCCTGATGCATTTAGGGTGACTGCGGCATCCCTAATTATCACCAACCTGCTTATTGTACAATAAAAAATCTTTATATAACTAAATGTGTTATTGAAAACACCATTAGATTCTTGAAAAGTAGATTCAAGTCTGATGAACCTCAAGGTTAATCTTGACAATGTTACACCTATTATTTCTTTACAAATACTGCTCCACCTTTTTATTATAAATATACTATACATAGTGTACTCAACATATCTGTGAAGGTTTCTGGCGGTGCTCACCGTTTTTTACCTCGCAAAACTTCTTTGAAATTATGATAGGTTATGTTAGGTTGGTTAGATTATGTCAAGTTATGGTTATGTTAAAGTTGTTATGTTACGGTTATGTGATGGTTAGGTTAAGTTAGGTTCGATTATATAAGAGTTTTACATTTTATCACCCGCAAGTTAGGGTTCGCAAATTAGTTTTTTTGGGGGATTTGGGTATTAAAATGTAAAAATCTTATGTAACCGAACCTAACTGAAACGCACCAAACCTAACTTAACATAACCGCAAACTAACTTAACAATCTTAACCTAACCATAACTTAACCTAACTTAACCAACATAACATAACTTCAAAGACGTTTTGTGAGGTAAATAATGGTAAGCACCCCCTAAAACCTTCACAGATGTGTTGAGTACACTATGTATAGTATGTAAGACTTCATATATATAATAAAGAGGTGGAGCAGTAGTTGTAAAGAAATACCCCTTATTTTTATATATGTCTAATCTGTAGCGCTTTCCCTGGTTAGGTTAGATTCGGGCAAAACTTTACTTTTACATCCAGCCAAAAAACCTTACATTCCCACATGCCCTCATGTTTATTGGGAGAAGATGGGGAATGGGGATATCTTATTAACTATTCATTTGGGACGGTAATGAGTGTCAGAATCATTTGTGTATATCAATGTAGAGTAGAGCTTCCCCTTAACCAAAATAAACTTTGGGGATATCTTATTTAACTATTCATATGCTACGGTTATACATATTTTTGTACCTACACAAACATTTATGCAGAATTTTTGTACCATTTAATCTCTTTCACGTACAAGTAAGTTGTTTTCTTGGGATTATATATCAAAATTCAAAGAAAATAAATAATCCGGTTAGAGGCTGCTGTTATATATCTCCTTCGTTTCTGCTATTAATCACCATTATTATACAATTTTAAGCCTACAGTAGTATTTCTGAAACATTTTTCTACCACTTAATATCTTTTTCGTATATATACTGTTTTTATTGGAGATATATATTAATAATAGATTCCGAGAAGAGGCTGCTGTTATATATCTTCTTTGTTTTTTATATTCATCACCACTATTATACAGAGGTGGGCGTGATTCAAAAAAATTGAAGTCCGATTAGCGATTACCGATTCACCAGCTCGTCAAGTCCGATTCGATTATCCGACTCGATTGCCAAAAAATCTAAGTCCGATTAGCGATTATCCGATTTCGATTAAAGTTTTTAAAAGCGATTCGATATTTTTAAAAGCGATTCAATGTTTTTAAAGCTATTTTCAATGTTTCTAAAGGGAATTTAATGCTTTTTTGCCCTAGCAGCAGCAGCAGCACTTCCTTTCACGACTGGCTCTAAACTGGTGCGGCGCGTCACTTAACCGATGAGATGCGTACGAAAAACCAGAACTAAACACGTATTATACCAACTTTATACTTGTAAAATATAACCTTTTTATTATAATTTATATGATTTAATAATTAATCATGATATTTTGCGCATTATATTATAGAGAAAATACTAAAGTGTGAATAGAATAAAGCGAAAAAATATTTACTTGAGAAAAATATAGAAAAATTTATTAAGAAACTGCTATTGCGAAAATACAAAGACGACGTCGACCTGGATTAATCGCAAATCGCTTAAAATTTTCGGCAGTCCGATTGCGATTATCCGATTCGTTTGGCGGGGGTTAGTCCGATTCGATTATCCGATTCGAAAATGCGAGTCTGATTAATCGGATAATCAGATAATCGGACTTCCGAAAACAATTGCCTACCTCTGCTATTATACAATTCTGTGCCTACAGTAACATTTCTACAACATTTCTCTATCGCTTACTATCTCCCTCGTATATATACACTGTTTTATTGGAGGTATATATCAATATTAACTTCTGAGAAGAAGCTGGCTCAGG
The DNA here is from genome assembly GCA_036785275.1 of Cancer borealis. Classification (NCBI taxonomy): domain Eukaryota; kingdom Metazoa; phylum Arthropoda; class Malacostraca; order Decapoda; family Cancridae; genus Cancer; species Cancer borealis. Next base: position 139,066 of record JAXIVD010000178.1, on the reverse strand, counting down.
CTGGTGCAAAAAACCCGCGAACGAGTGTCGTCTGCTATAACCCACCTCCCAAATCAGATTCGACGGATTAAGGAATCTGTTACAGATCACGGGTTAAGATGGTAAATAGAACACGATTTCGCGGCTAAGCCCTGCCCAGAGCGGCCAAGCCCCACCCAGATTCATTGATCTGAAACAGATTCACGCAAATAGAAGAGGCCTTTAAGGCCTCTTCTATTTGTTCTCAATAATCTACTCCGGATTCTGCTCTGAATCCGAATCCGTTTTGGATTAATTGGGTGCAAATAGAACAGCAGAATCTGTTTTGGATTCGCTGGATCAAAACAATAACAATGAGAGGCCAGTCGCTGCCCAGCCGTCACACTAGTCACTTCTCCGAGGAAGTGTTGACAGTTACAACTTTCATTTCCTAATGCATTTAGGGTGACAGTGGCACCCCTACTTATCACCAACCTGCTTATTTACTTGGTTACTTGGTTTTTGTTTAGAGGTCTATGCCTCACAGCCATGGTGGGCTGCACCACTGTGGTGCCCGACTACAGCAGTTCCTCCCAATAAACAACTTACCATCACAAGCCCGGGCGAGGACCCAATCTGCCGACCAAGCGAATGCAAGGCCAGCGCGCTACCATTGTACTAGCCAGGAGGTCGTATATTTTTATTTATGGGAGATTTGTTTTCTCCCCCCTGAAAGCAGGTCACAAACCCCGTCTGAGATCAGGTACCTCATTAGTATTTGGTGAACAGGGACCACACGCTTATAAGAGACTTGGTCCATATGTCTCCTACCCGGCGCAGGGATCGAGCCCGCGACCTCTCGCTTGTGAGGCGAGCATCCTAACCACTAGACCACCGGGTGATGAATAAATAAATAAATAAATAAAAAATCATTATATAACTAAATGTGTTATTGAAAACACCATTAGATTCTTGAAAAGTAGATTCAAGTCTGATGAACCTCAAGGTTACTGCTCCACCTCTTTATTATAAATATACTATAAATATAGTGTACTCAACATATCTGTGAAGGTTTCTGGTGGTGCTCACCATTATTTACCTCGCAAAACTTATTTGAAATTATAATAGGTTATGTTAGGTTGGTTAAGTTATGTCAAGTTATGGTTATGTTAAAGTTGTTAGGTTACGTTTATGTTATGGTTAGGTTAAGTTAGGTTCGATTATATAAGATTTTTACATTTTATCACCCGGAAGTTAGGGTTCGCAGATTAGTTTTTTTGGGGGTTTGGTTATTAAAATGTAAAAATGTTATGTAACCGAACCTAACTGAACCGCACCAAACCTAACTTAACATAACCGCAAACTAATCTAACAACCTTAACCTAACTTAACCAACATAACAAAGCTTTAAAGACGTTTTGCGAGGTAAATAATGGTAAGCACCCCCTGAAACCTTCACAGATGTGTTGAGTACACTATGTATGGTATGAAAGACTTCATATATATAATAAAGAGATGGAGCAGTAGTTGTAAAGAAATACCCCTTATTTTTATATATGTCTAATCTGTAGCGCCGATAGGCTTTCCCTGGTTAGGTTAGATTTGGGTAAAACTTAACTTTTACATCCAGCCAAAAAACCTTACATTCCCACATGTCCTCATGTTTATTGGGAGAAGATGGGGAATGGGGATATCTTATTAACTCTTTATTTGGGACGGTAATGAGTGTCAGAATCATTTGTGTACATCAATGTAGAGTAGAGCTTCCCCTTAACCAAAATAAACTTTTGGGATATCTTATTTAACTATTAATATGCTACGGTTATACATATTGTTGTACCTACACTAACATTTATGCAGAATTTTTGTACCATTTAATCTCTTTCACGTACAAGTAAGTTGTTTTCTTGGGAGTATATATCAAAATTCAAAGAAAATAAATAATCCGGTTAGAGGCTGCTGTTATATCTCCTTTGTTTCTGGTATTCATCACCATTATTATAAAATTTTAAGCCTACAGTAGTATTTCTGAAACATTTTTCTACCACTTAATATCTTTCTCGTATATATACACTGTTTTTATTGGAGGTATATATTAATAATAGATTCCGAGAAGAGGCTGCTGTTATATATCTCCTTTGTTTTTGATATTCATCACCACTATTATACAAATCTGTGCCTACAGTAACATTTCTACATTTCTCTACCGCTTACTATCTTCCTCGTATATATACACTGTTTTATTGGAGGTATATATCAATATTAACTTCTGAGAAGAGGCTGGCTCAGGCTGGTGCAAAAAACCCGCGAACGAGTGTCGTCTGCTATAAACCACCTCCCAAATCAGATTCAACGGATTCAGGAATCTGTTACGGATCACCGATTAAGATGGTAAATAGAACACGATTTCGCGGCTAAGCCCCGCCCAGAGCGGCCAAGCCCCGTCCAGATTCAGTGATATGAAACGGATTAACGCAAATTGAAGAGGCCTTTACTCTCAGGATGTTATACACCAGGAGGTGAGGAGGCATTGCAAGTCTGCTGCTGACCCTTCCTAACCGTTTCCTTTTGTGTCTCACTAACACAAGATGGCAGTTGCAGTATGCTCTCTAAAGACATACTCTTATTCTTTTTACACTATACTACATGTATGCTATACACATACATACATTCTCTTAAGAAAAAATAATTAGAATCATAATGGCAAAATCACACACTGTCTCAGAGTCCCTAACTGGGGAGGGGACCAAAAAAGTCCTCAGGACGGATGGCGACTCCAGGTGTTTTGATGCCTCCTCTAACTTTTTCTATATCAATTTCTGCAACATTTGCGGTCTTAGATCTAATTTTTCAATCTGTGGAACACCACCTCTCTTCCTCTAAACCTCATCTTCTTTTCCTCACCAAGACCCAGTTGTCTAAGACTACTGATAATCCCTACTCTGTTCCCTCCTACTTTCTCTGGCTGTTGCGTCTATGTATGCACAACATAATTTGCTCTCTTGCCCACGCCCTTGAAGCTTTTGAATTTTCTACCATTTGGCTTAGACTAAACTGTCACTCTACCACTAAATTATTATGTGCTGTTTATCGCTCTCCTATCTCCTATGACTATGTGTAAAATGCTTTGAATATTTGACTTCCGAAGTGCAGGACATCTTAACTAACTTTCCTTTTGCTGAGATCTCCACACTTGAAGATTTCAATGTTCACCACCAGCTTTGGCTTTCATTTTCTTTCAATGACCAACCTGGTGAACAAGCCTTCAACTTTGCTATCCTTCACGATCTAAAGCAACTGGTGGAACACCCTACTTGTATTCCTGACCGCTCTGGTGATACGCCCAACATTCTCGACCTTTTTTTTCCTTACTTCTAATCCTTCAGCTTCCTTACTCTTTCAAACTCTCCTCTCTGTTGGATTCCTCTGATCACCATATTATTTCAGTATCTCATCCTATTGCTTCAGTGCCGCCTCAGGACCAACTGAAGCAGAGGTGCTTCTGGCATTATGCCTCGGCTAAGTGGGATGACCTGAGGAAGTACTATTCTAATTTTCCATGGAATAATTACTGCTTCTGTGTCAGAGATCCATCTCTTTATGCAGAACGCATAACGGAGATGATTGTCTTTAGCATGGAGGCTTACATCCCACACACTTTCCCTAGCCCCAAGGCTTGCAAACCTTGGTTTAACTTAGCTGGTTCTTGTGCTATAAATGATAGAGAAGTGGCTCACAAACAGTACCTCAGCCTTCCATCTCCCGATACTCACACTCTATATGTATGTTTCTGCCCGTAATCACGCCAAATTTGTTCTCCAATTAGCCAAAAACTCCTTCATCAATAGGAAATGTCAAAATCTTTCTAGTTCTAACTCTCCTCATGACTTCTGGCATCTAGACAAAAATATCTCCAACAATTTCTCTTCTTCATCTTTCCCTCCCTTACTTCACCCAGATGGCACCCCTGCCATCTCCTTTGTCTCTAAGGCTGAACTCTTTGCTCATACATTTGCTGATAACTCCACATTGGATAAATCTGGACATGTTCCTCCTTCTCTACCACACTGACTACTTCATGCCTAATATTCAAATCCTTTGTAATGGTGTTTCTCGTATCCTTGCTGGCATATGGTTCTGATAGAGTATCTCCTATTGTTCTCAAAAAATGTGTTTTCATGCTCTCACCTTGCCTAATCAAACTTTTCTGTCTTTGCCTATGGACTTCCACCTATCGTTCTTGCTGGAAGTATGCCTACATACAACCTGTTCCAAAGAAGGGTGACCACTCCAATCCCTCAAACTACCGTCCTATAGCTTTGATTTTTTGCCTTTCTAAAGTCTTTGAGTCTCTCCTTAACAAGAAGATTCGCTCACAACCTTCTATCTGATCGTCAGTATGGCTTCCGATCTGGACACTATTGGCGATCTTCTGACTTTTCTTACTTGACTCTTGGTCATCCTCTTTTGGGGGTTTCGGTAAAAATTTTGTTGTTGCCTTACGACATATCAAAAGCTTTTGATAGAGTCTGGCACAAAGCTTTGATTTCTAAACTTCCCTCTTTCAGTTTCTATCTTTCTCTCTGCTCCTTCATCTTTAATTTCCTTTCTGACCGATTTATTGCAGCTGTAGTAGACGGCCACTGTTCTTCCCATAAACCTATTAATAGTGATGTTCCATAGGATTCCGTTCTATCACCAACACTTTTCCTATTATTCATCAATGATCTTCTCAATCTTACTCAGTGTCCTCTCCACTCATATGCTGATGACTCTACCTTGCACTTCTCCACGTCTTTCTCCAGACGCCCAAACCAGAAACAAGTAAATGACTCACATGGAGACGCCACTAAACGCCCAACTTCTGATCTTTCCTTAATTTCAGATAGTGGAAGAGAAACCCTTATGTTGTTTGATATCTCAAAAACTCCATTCCTTTATCTATCCACTCGACAAAATCTTCCAGACAACTATACCTTCTACTTGATGACACAGACCTGTCCCCCTCTTCTACACTAACCATCCTTGGCCTATCCTTTACAAAAAATCTTAACTGGAAATCTTATATCTCTTCTTTTGCTGAATCAGTATCGTCTCCACCAGTTTTTCTCCCCCTGCCAATTGCTGACTATACAGAGGCCTTATCCATTCCTATATGAAGTATATATCTCACGTGTGGGGAAATTCCATCCACACAGTTGCTAAACAAGGTTGAATCAAAAGCTTTTCGTCTTATTGACTCCCCTCCTTTTACTTACTGTCTTCAACTTCTTACACTCCGTCCCAATGTTGCATCTCTTGCTATCTTCTACTGTTATTTTCATGCTGACTGCTCTTCTGAACTTGCTAACTGCATGGCTCCTGCGATTTTGCTGCGTGTTCCAGTACACTGCCTTTCCACCGTGATTCTTGAGTAGAAGGACGCGATCTGGTTGACGAGGCCAAACCCTAAGGTGGGGTGGGCGGCCATCTTGAAGTCGGTTATGCTGTTGACAAGGTTGGCTGGTACCCTTCCCAGCCCAGAAGGTAGCCGGCAAAGGTGACTCTCTTCTTGCAGAAACAGAACTTGTCAGGTCGCACCACTCTTCATGCATCTCTGGAAGAAATCGTACGTGTGCCAAGGCGTCGCTGACGCAGCTATTGTGGAGTAGTGTCGTCCACGTATTTGAGCTTCCTGGGCACGTCGGTGATGGTGTAGTCAGAACTCTTCATAAAAGCATCCCGCGAAGCACGGTGGCCCATAGGGATGTGGCAGTACTGATAGCACCCCAGGGGATGCTGAATGTTGTGAGCTTGTGGCTCTCCTTGTCGAGGGGGACCTGTGGTAGCCCGAGTATGCATCTGCCACAGTATTAAATGCATGTTTGGGCACACTAGAGACAAGATTGAAGGGCGACCTGGTGTGATGTGTCTCTCTGAGGCTCGCACGGTTAAAGAGTTGAAAGTCAACCATATGACGGGACCTACTGTTCTTTTTTTGGCACCACCACCATTCTGGAGCACCACTTGGTGGGCTCGCCTGTGGGCACCACCTCGATGATGCCCTTGTTGACATCGTCATCCAGCTGTCTTCATACCTTGTCAAAGAAGGGGAGTGCGACTGTGGCGGGGACGTGGACTGCGTAGGGGCGTGCGTCGGGCCGTAGGTGAATGTGGTGAGGTGGACCGCTCATCTCTGGAAGCGGCGTGCGTCCATTGGCAAACACAGTGCGTCTGAAATGCTCCAAGAACCATCTCTCTATGTGATCGAGGTTCTCCTCTACAAATTCGTGAGGTGGCGATTCTGGGCAAAGTGGGTTTTGTGGGATGTCTGAGAGCTCCACAGCACACACACTGGTGGGCGCTGGGGGGTGCAGGAAAATGTGATGGACCAGGCGGAGGGCCTTGCATGCCTTAAGTGATAGGTAGAGTCGCTGCACACCTTTGGCTATGTAGATGCTCTCTGTGGTAGTGACAGGCCCCACAGAGACTTGAAATGTGATGATTCCCAGGAGGCGCATATTACCCCCGCCAATGTGGGTAACTGCCGCAGGTACAGCCTGGAGCTGACGTTGGGATATGTCGAGGTCCCTCAATAGTAGGCGGCCTGCCACAGACACTTATGCCCCAGTGTTCGCCACTGCTGTGTAGGGACATGTGGTGCTGGGGTGGGAGCAGCTGATCACTGTGGGCTTTTCCTTATCCATCGGGTCGGTGCACTGGGCCTGCTGACGCCACCTCGTGAGTGTGTGGGGCCATGAAGGGAGCGGGTGGCTAGTTGCCAACCGCCACACTGCCCACTTAGCCCGAGGGTCACTCACTCACTTTTACTGCGGCCTCAATAACTTCACAAACACAAACTACATCACTGAATGACTCGAGGTGTGGTAAGCAATGCAGCCCCTCCACTTTCATGCTGTGATCACGTAGCCCCATCACTATTTTCTTGTTGAGCATGTACTCCTTCAAAAGGCACTGACAGTTAGGCACCTAAAGCCGCACTCATTCACTTTGGCGCGGCACTGGGAGATGTATGCATACACACTGTCATGCGATGCCTGTGCTAGAGAGAAGAATTCTGCCCATGTTTCGACAATACAGCGGGGACTGAGCACCATGCTTCTAATAATGTTGATTGCGTCCGTGGTTGAGAGCTGCCCGAATTCGTGCTTGCCCAGGCGCGCGTCGATGCATTGCTGCACCTCTGTGTTACAAAGGATGCCACCATTGATGGCACCCAGCCACAGATGCTGCCATAGTCCTTGACACTGGTGGCCCATGCCTCAAATGCAGCTGGCAACAAGCCCATGGTTGCTCTCCCTGGACCTGGTAGAGGGAGGAGTGGGCGCTGCTACAGGGTTGTTGGCCATAGCTGTTGCTCAGTGGCTGGTGTGATGTCAGGGCTTTGTGTGTGCTGTATGGCACAGGCCATATATGGCAGCAGCGTTGGTCCGGCCACCTGCTGGCTGCCAAAGGCATCTCTATGCCATCCATGCCTTCTTCCATTAACTACGCCATGTTGCCGAGCTGGGGGCCCGTTGCGAGGTTTATTGAGGCATTTAGTATCTAAATACAGAAAGGCAACAGGACAACTGGTTTCTGCCCCTTGTGGATACAGACTGCCGGGTGACGCCGTGAAGCGGCCGAAAGATGGGTGTTACCACACACCTCCACTGTCTCATTCTGGAAACATTTTAAAACGTAAACAAAGACCCATTTTATTGGACAAATTTTTAGGAAGATAGAGGCCCAGTGAGTATCAAGCAGAGTCGAGTGGTGCTAAGAGACAGAAAAGAACAAGAGAAGAAACCCCAGAAAGAGTTACCTGATGTTTTTATGGAAGGGGACTCCCTTTCCAAATGCGTGGGGGTGATCAGCTGAGCACAAGAAAAATGGCGGCTCCCTTTGAATTCCTTGCAGCTGAGCTTATCGCTGCAGAAATACTTGCTGATTAACCTGTAATAAAGGCTGCAGCAATTGTAGCCACAGGAAATGAAGTTTTAAGAAAGCAATAATTTCCACTGCTATCTTGCTCATCTTTGTTTACAAACATTTACCCCCATTGGGGGATGCAGATTTACCACCGAGACTAGAATTACGAGGAGGAGGATGGGGCTTTGCCTATTTTGTTTAGACTTGCTACGAGGCACTTCGAGGCGGTCAGGGGGGACTCGTCTTACTGAATGCGGGGCTAAGGTTTTTATGGAAGGGGACTCCCTTTACAAACAATAACATCTCTCTCCTTTCTCATCACCTTCCACTTACACTGTCAACTTTCCACAGTAAAGGTATGTTAAAATTAAATTTGAGAAGTTTCTGACTATATCTTTTTCTGTTTAGAATTGGCTTAATTTTTTTTTTTTGCTTAAGATTCAACAAATCTAATCATGTTTTATGTAAGACCTTGTGAACAAAGTACTGTGGTAAAAGTTTAGATAAGCAATCATCTGCGGTCCAGGAACAGATTAATCCATTTTACAATGAATTCTATAGAGAAAAGGATAATTCTGGAGAATAAGTCCGTCACCCCGATTCCCCCTCCTCCCCCTCTATCCCTTCCAACAAGCTTGGGGGAGCCTGGGGAATCGGGGTTTTTGGGGGGGGGATGAAAATTAAGCGAAATATGGCCGTTCAAAATTGAAAATATTCGAAAAAAAAATAAATCGAAATTTCCTAACCTAACCTAACTTAACCCTAACCCTAACCTAACCTAATCTAACCTGAACCTAACCAGGGGGGGCTGTGCCCCCCCTGGACCCCACTGCTTGGGCATTAACCTAACCTAACCTAGCAGGAGCTGCGCCCACCCTGGAATCCCCGTAGGACACTAACCTAACATAACAAAGGACCTCCAAAATGAAACTGTTATGACTTACCGGTGTGGTGTGGTTATTGTTCAGGCGATGGAGGTGGGTGCCTTCCTACGTATATCCAGCCGGTACCTTCCCACAGTTTTCACAAAGTTGTTTTTCAGGCATTAAACCATGTCTGACTAACCGTTTTAGTAACCCTTCACAGTCGTTGAAATATGTCCCACAAAAATCGCCATAGGACAAATAACATCCTTCACAAGACACTGGCAGGTGTAATCCACTGGACGCCATATCAACAAGTGACGATGAATCTGTATCGATACACCTGACCTGTCCCTAAAACCAAACAAAAGCGTATCTGAGCCTAGTGTGGAAGGCTGTGATTGGTAGCGGCACGAATAGCACTGACGGGTGGCACCATGATTGGTGAATTGAATTCTATAGATATCATGAAATTCTTATATGCCATTACCCACAAATCACAGTCATAAACAAAAGAAAATCAGTTCAGTGTTTACTTTACAAAGGGAGGGAGCTCGCTAGACTTAGAAACTGGTGAGTGTCGCCACACTTTCGAGTGCTATTACGGCCACACTAGAAGTGAGCACCTCATTTTTTTTACGTTTCCGGAACCACTACCGAGTCTTCTAACTGATAAGTCAGCTTCGTGCTTGTACGCGACACGGACCTATTCATCAGTTTAACCGAGAAAAGTGTTTCAGCCTTCAAACATTTTGGTTCACAAACGATCTTCAAGAACTAATTCAATTTGTGAACTGAGGTTTATGGTATCTCATTCAATAAGTGTTGTCTCTTTTCAGTACCTACTCCATTTGTTTGTTTAATAGCATAACTACCAATACGGTAATTCTGCATAATTACTGCTCGGACGATATTGATATAAATCTGAAATCATACATACTATATATAGTGTAGTCAACACATTTGTGAAGGTTTCAGGCAGCGCTCGTCATTATTTACCTGGTAAAGTGTGTTTGAAGTTAGGTGCACACTACTTCCACAACACAATGACCACACGCTTTCTAGACTTCGACTTATTTTTGGTTAAACATCACTATGAGGTAGTCCTTTCAGAATTCTTTGCCAATGAGAATTCTTTACCTGGCTTTGTGGCATGGACGAGGTAGATGACATGTCATCATCAGTTCATTCAGATCCGCCATCATGGAAACTTGCACTGATACGGGATTTTGGATTTTGCTGCAAAGTTTAAGAGATAAGCAAGTGAACTGTTTGACCTGTGTGTTCATCACATACTTGTTTGACTCCAAGGAGTGTGGCAAGCCAGCAACACTTTATTTCAACCAAAAGCTTTGGTTAAGGTAAATTTGCTAGAAGAGTGGTGTGTGGGGCTTACCCACCATCTATGAGATTATTACATGACAGGCTCGGGAGTCTGGGGAGGGCTTGGCCCCCCACTCATGAGGTTATTAAAACCCCACTTTCTCAAGCGCTCCCTAAGCTTGTTGGCTTTAAGAAGAAGAAAAAGATAAAAGACGAACAGTAGTTATGCAGATTTACCAAAAATACTATCAAATTACTCAACAGCCTCAGTGTTTACACCTGTATCATTATTTATGAACATATACTTGTGACAAAGTACAAACTGAATCACACTGGTAATCAAAAGAAGACAAACACTTGTAAGACTTGTGTTCATGTCTATAATATGAAATTAAGTGCAACTTGAGAATAATCTTTGACCAAAACTCAACTTAGGGAAGGGCTATGAAATCCATGAAAAAAGTAAGGTTTATAGTTATTTCTTCAGTATTCCTGGCAAAATTATAGGAGCATCTCATACGTAGTGGGAAATACAGTAATTATTTTATGAAATGACTCTTGAGAGGTTACAATTTTAGATGTTGTATTTTCAGCAGTATTAGTCATTGTTTAACTTCATTCCATTATCATATGAAATGCCCCTAGAGAGGGTACAATTTCATAGGTTAATGCTATGGTAAGAAATATGAATAAGTCTATATTCCAACACACCTGTACTGGCGATGAGTCCTGAACACTTCTGCTTGATGCCCTTCATGTTGTCTATGTTTAATTCCAGGTAGGACACTCTGGCTGACACACACTCTCCTATAAACACCTGTAATGAAATCAATCACTCAGTCATGAAGCATCACTTAAAAAAATCTAACCTTCTAACGCCCCCATTAAGCCTACCAGCACCACAGGTTCAGGGAAAAAAAAAAAAGACGATACATCAGAGATCTGAATGTAATTGGTAGTGTAACCATATATAGGTAGGGAATCCTTTGTACTTATACATTTAGGTAATATGGTAATATGTACTACACTTCCTTATCACAGATGCCATAATTTGCTTATCATCTCAATAACCTATTATATCATCTATCTTTATATATCTTTTAATTCAAAAATCATTTGACAGACTATTATAATATATGTAACACTGTTTCTTACTATAGATAGCATATATTTTGGTAGGATATTTATTATTCTTGACACGTTTTGCATTTGTTGTGAGATCATGACCACACCCTACATGCCTTTGTGTTCTCACGCCACACCCTAGAGTCACATCTCATGCCAGCCCATCAGTAACCAAAAGAAGGTAAAACGACCAGGAGACGAGCGGACATGTGACCAAGGTGTGTTGTGTGTGGGTGTGGGTGTGTGTGTGTGAACATTATTATGCAGTGACTCTCTCCCAAGTGATATTGTTATTTAATTACCTCGTAATTAGTGACTGAGTGCATTATGTTACAAAATGTAACAAATTATGAACCGTTGACTGTGTGTACAGACTCTCCCCTGTGACATAATTACTATGAGCTTATAACCCATAATGAGTGACTAATCATTCAATTACCTCGTAATGCAAACAGTGAGTGAATCTGTAACTATAAAAAAGTTGCTATTTTTGTAATTTAAATTTATATGAAAGCCTTTTAAATCTGCTCGACCAAAAGACTACTAACAATCAGAAATATGATGTACCCTGTTTAACATGAATAAGGATAATAGTAGTTTTTGAGTTTGACTCACGAAAACTTGGAATGAAGTAGTCTAGAATGGCATCAGATACCTAGGCTGGTGTAGGGAGGCTGCTAGAGACTATACAACCTAGTGAGCTGCCTTGATGAGAACAAAGCTGACACACACAAGCATGTATGAAGACTTTCAAAATGATAGGGAAGACTCAATAAATACTACTTTCCAAGGAGAAAGGATAATAATGGGTTGTATTACAATCTTAAAAAATTATCATGATGTGAGTAGATGCGGTTTATAATTTTTCAACAAAAAGTGGTGTCTGACTTTCCCGGTCTTTCTCCTCTTAAAGTGTATATTTAGTAATTGAACCGAAGTGTAACAGCTTATGAGGACAGTATATGAGTAAAGCAAAGTTCCAGTTATCAGAGGTACATCATCTCTCTGTAGACCTTACTACTTAGGCCTCTTTCACACGAGCCATTTTTGCCATCTGGAATTTGCCGCTGCGGCATAGCTTTCTATTGACTCCTGTGGGAGTATTCTCACTGGACCAGAACAGCAGTGTTGCCTTTACGGCAGCTGCACCCTGCCTTCCTACTAGCAAGACCAGAACAACAGAAAAGCCGGCAAACGGTTTGGGTGGTAATGTGTTCTTATAGGCCCTTTCACACACCCGCCGTTTCCCGCACCCGATGGACCATCGGATGGTCAGATGTCTGTCAACATTAGGAGGAAAAGCACACCATCATCTCGTCTGCATCACTGCAAAAGCTGATATGCACTGTATTCTCCATCATGTGAACTTTCAATAATGTATATTGAAAGTTTAAGACTATTACTATTCTTTTAATATATATTGATTATATGCTATTAGCGCTATATAAAGACGATATGTTAATGGACGGCTCCAATCTCGCCAACCCAAATTGCCAACTCGGGATCCCCTAATTTCTCACACAATTTAATGAAAACGTGAACAGCTCTGTTGCTGATACTATAGGAAATCTGAGTGATTGAATAAATGAACAATAATTTTAAAATATATTTTTACCTTACTAAAACATCAATATAGTTTCTGTTTGTCTTATATATATATATATATATATATATATATATATATATATATATATATATATATATATATATATATATATGAATGAAAGCAATTATCTCTAAATAGGGAGGTCGTTCGTATACACAGACAAGAATTTTCATTGTTTATCAGTGTTCTAGTGAGAAAAAATAGTATGCTTCATTAAAAAAGATCTCTATGTCATTCGGCGAACCACACTTCATATAAAATGTACTATTATAGAGCAGTTCTGTTCAAGATCAAGTACGATAACACTCCGTCAGTGTAAATAAAGGTTCTTTTCATAAGAATAGTCCAAGATTAGCTTCTACTAACATCTATGCAGCGCATAAGACATCGACATTGGACATGAGCAACATTTACAGTTTACAGCACCCCCATAGTCCTCATCTGGCAGCCGGGTGGCTCTTGGAACACAAAATTTATTATTTATCTGATATTGTAAAATAAAAGCATTTGTGACTGCTGCAATATTTTTTGTGTCATATAGTAATCCACAAAGAAGACATATAATGCTGGTATATTACTTTTACGGTACTTTTAAAAAGCATTTTAAGGTCTTTGAACAAAATAATAGAAACACATTTAAACACATAAAAGATATTGAGAGAGCAAGAGCAAGGGATAACTCTTACCTTGAAGGTTGTTCACAGCCTGCACTGGTTTCCTGACGCTGATATAACTGCCACATTAATAAATCAACCCAACTATTATTTTTCATTGTGTAGATCTTTTATCTTTCTGAGTATTTAGATAGTTGAACTAGATAAGCAAATTAAGAAATAACCATAATATTCAAATTTAAATGATTAAGGGGTCCAGCGGGCATTAGGTGATTATGATAATTTTGCTGAGAAACAGTTATCATATTAATTCAAAACACATCGAAATCCATCAGAATAATATATTGTTTTGTCTTGAAAATAAGAGGATACTTTTATTTCCAAAAACTTGTCTTTTTCTCTCCCTTGTTGACAGATGTGTTCACACTGCCATCCACATTTTTCTAAAAAATTTTCATATTATCATATCTCTACAACGTGTTGCTATATTGTTGAATAATTTTTCACATATATTTCAGGAAATAATATAACTATATGGGGAATAAGAATTTGAGTTATTTGCTAAAAATTGCTTTGTTCAGCTCCGTTGGGGAGGTCCCCCAGCTCCCAAGCCTGCGTTACTTAAAGTTCCAATTTCGGGTATTGATACAAATAAACAACACCACGAAAGACAGCTGTGAAATCGGATTTGTTGATGGTGGCGGAGATCACTGCTCATTGGCAATGATCACAGCAGCCGAGAAAACAATATCAACGCTCTGATTGGCTGAATCAGTACGTATGACTATTCTATCGAGACGCGCGAGATTTAAACTCATAAACAATGCTGCAGAATGCCGCGAAATGGTGAAAATATACGCGATATAAAAAATAATAGATCTTACAGAAAAAACGGCGAAATACCGAGACCGTGAAAAGTGAACTATGATATAACGGGGAATTAGTGTACTACATAAAAAAAAAAAAATATATATATATATATATATATATATATATATATATATATATATATATGTATATATATATATATATACATATATATATATATATATATATATATATATATATATATATATATATATATATATATATATATATATATATATATATATATGTATACAGATGAAATCTAATTCAAATGTGTTAAGAAATCACCAACCAATATAATAAAGAGCATAGCAAGGTATGATAATGTGTTGAATAAAAGTATAACACCATAGAAGTGTGCGTATTTTGAGGCTCGTTCACCCTCCGAGCGAAAACTAGGGGTTCTCTAGTTGGTAATTTGGGTTTGCAACAAGAGGTTGGAGCAGTATATTGCATCCTTCTTTTAATATATATATATATATATATATATATATATATATATATATATATATATATATATATATATATATATATATTAATTATATTCTATTACCCTTATTTAAGGATGACATTAATTAAAGCCTATCATTATTATTATTTAAAGATATATAAATTATATTCTATTATCGTTGTTTAAGGACAATATATTAATTATAGTCTATTATCATTATTTGAAGATATATAAAGTATAACCTATTACGAGTATTTTAATTAAATAAAGACACATTAATTATAACATTATTATTGTTGAGAGAGAGAGCCTGTGGCAGAAACTGCAAGTGCCCGCAATGAGGCACAGTTTCTGCTGCACGCAGAAACCTCACTACTTATGCTCACTCTATCTGACTTTCCCCTTTCTGGATACTGCATGAAATTTATAAATTTTATTTTATTATTCTTCCATCCTCATTCTTTATGATAATATGCTGTGCACTAAAAAATCAAAAAATATATAAAAAGCATAATTTTGACCCACCTCATTTAGAGCCAAGACTGGAAGAGCTCTACGGGCCATACCCGTCTCACTGCAGGGAGGCATGTCCTCATGGCCACTCCGTAATTGAGGCTCCATGTCCAGATACCTGCATATCACCTGAATCAAATTTAAGGCTTACACTTTGTCTAAAGTTACGTTCATGAGACATTGTCCATTTAGAGGAATTTACATTCTGTAATGTAAGGATATGAATACTACAAAATAATATACTTTTACCATCACAATATTACCATTGAGACAATCTGATTATATCTATCATAAACATTCTTCTGTGTACTTGCTGTTAATATTACCTTAATTATATGATATGCATTTACAGTACTTACTGTTAATACTACCATAATTATATGATGATATCCATTTACACTACTTGCTGTTAATATTAACATAATTATATGATATGCATTTACAGTACTTGCTGTTAATACTACCATAATTATATGATAATATGAATTTACATTCTGTCAAAGTTTCATCAAAACATAGAATTTTCAAATATATTTTGGGAAGGATCTAACATAAAAGGTAAGACTACCAGAAGGAAATGGATAAAAATGTCAGTCATGCACAACTCAATTTTTATGACACACCGGAGCAATTGTTGTCTCTAAATGCAACTATATTTTTTCATAAATAAAAAAAACATCTACACTCTGCTAAGTATGGGACACAGATGATGATGATGAAGATGATGATGATACAAGTACAGGTTTATTGTCATGATATGAGAAACAGAAAACATCCGGAGCTATGAAATTGAGCATATGGCAAATATACATGTATACAGCATAGCATATGGCTAGCTCACATGCAAATAATAAGTCTTATTTTGCTGTGTACAAAGTCAATCACTTTACTTAACCTTAATAAAACTTCTTACAAAATGCCACATACCTATACTCATGGTACTGCAACTGTTGATTGTGAAGTTCTACAGGTGGTTTGAAAATATCATCTCCAATCAGTGTTACCCGAATTCTCCTTCGAAATGTCCAACGGAATTTACCCTGATGAAAAATAGGCATCAATAAAATTTTTACAAATTTAATACTGTCAGCCCCGCCGAACACGACTGTTACATTCCTGAGCCCATCATGCACGACACATTTCGTGTTGGGCGGATAACAGATTCAATAGGAAAAAATAGGTTACATTTCCAGACCCTCATTTTTGGGGGGTTTAAAAATTTTATACTATTTTTTGGCGGCCTCATGCAGCCCAAGCTTCTTGCCAGTTGCTATCCATTCTTGGCCACCATCAACCACATCACATCCATCTTCTCCGCTAAGGTCAACACTTTCCTCCTCTTCTCATTTGACCCTGGAGTAGATGGAGCTGAACGCTTGGAGGACATGGTGAGCACGACACGAGAGCAGCATGACTACACACAAAAACAACACCGGAGAGAGAGAGAGAGAGAGAGAGAGAGAGAGAGAGAGAGAGAGAGAGAGAGAGAGAGAGAGAGAGAGAGAGAGAGAGAGAGAGAGAGAGAGAGGGGGGGGGGGAGAGAGAGAGAGAGAGAGAGAGAGAGAGAGAGAGAGAGAGAGAGAGAGAGAGAGAGCACGTGTGCGAGACTGACTGAGGCGAGACTGGGCGAGTCCACTGTGCTTGGTGGGGAAGGTTTTGATCTTGATCTTGATCTTGACTCCCAGGCTGCCGATGCGGGGATGAATAAAGCCCACCAAAATGGCGCACAACATCCGGCGGGAAACTCAAATCGTGTTATCGCGAGTCAAAGTCGTTTTCGGCAAGTCATGGGATATTTTTCCTATTCGTGTAAACGCGAGTTTCGTGCACGGTGAACTCGTGTTCGGCGGGGTATGACAGTACTTGGAAATTGCATGATGCAGTATGACTGGTTGAAGCAAACAATTACTGAACAGTCTTAAGATAAGGCAGAATAAGAATGATGAATGATATATTACGGTTCTGATCAATGTATTGTATTGATATCAAAGAGGAGATCAAATAGAATGATAGCGAGTGAGTGAATTACTGAGAATAAAGTAAGTGCCACACATCAAAGGCCTTATGGTGATATATTAAGCTAAAAGGCATACGCAGAATGAAACGATAATGGCAAGACAAATAATGGGAAAAAGGGAGGAATTCAGATAAATATAGAATATCTAAATAATTTTAAATAATTCATATAATTGTGTGTCAGTGGTGCAGTGGTTAGCACGTCTGACTACGAATCCGCTGACCCAAGTTCAATCTCGGGTGAGGGCAGTCAGTGCACAGCTCACCCAGCTGTTCAACCTCCCAAATGAGTCGGTCAATAAATGGGTTCCTAGGGAAACCTTGGAAAAGTAAACTGTGGAAACTCAAATGACACAGTGGCCCTGTGTCCTGGGGTAACAGATTAATTTCCACCACAGGCTCAAAGGCTATGTCACGGGAGATGAGTGCCTGCAGCTACGTGCAGCTACAGTTTATGCCCCCTTTTTACCTTTACTTTTTAAATCATTATAAATTTGCTGACGATATTGTTCTAATCAGTGAATCGACAGATGAACTACAGCAGATGTTTTGCAGTTGTATATAAAGCCAGAAAGTGTGTTTATAAAAATGAAATATGTAGGAAACTAAGATGATGTTCAACAATAATATACTTGGGTACGAAATCAAAATAGATGATGAAGTAATGGAATGTGTCCAGGAATAAATTTACTTAAGAAAGAAAATTGGTGCAATTCCAGATCCTGCAAAAACATATGAAAAAATGAATAGGGATGACATGGAGTGCTTTTGGTAGACAACATAATGTTATGAAAAGTAATCTCCCTTATCACTAAAGAGAAATCAGTGCATTCCCCTAGTTCTAACATGGTTCTGAAACTTGATGTGTTACGAAAGTCCTGGAACAATAAGTTCAAAGTGCCTAAAGGGGAATGGAGAGAATAATGCTTGGCATAACATGTAGAGATAGAAAAAAGAATCATGGATTAGGGACCAGACTAAAGATAAAGACATCATGACCACAATTAAAAGAAAAAAGTGGACATGAACTGGACATTTCATGCTACAAAGAGATAATTGATGGACTATTAACAGAGTAACAGAATGGCAAATCAGGGCTGGTAAAAGAAAGCAAGGGACAGATAATTAGATGTAGAGATGAGATAGGAAGTTTTGCATGAGTAACCTGGAATAGACTGGCCGCTGATAGAAATGGGAGGAGGAAGTTGGGGAAGGTTTTTGTCCTGCAGTGGAATCATAGAAGCTGATGATGATGATAATGATACTTACTTTAAGCAGTTTATCGACTGCTTCTTGAACTTCAACTGAATATTTTTGAGGCAGGCATAACTGTCCCTTTGATCTAGTTGGATCTGAATTAAATCCAATGAGAGGCTTGTTTCTATTCAAGATTCTGGAAGCTGCAAGTAGATATGTTCCATCACCCCCAGTGGTCACAATGGCATCAGCCCAATCAATGTTGGGATCAGTGTAGTCAAATCGATAGACTACTCTTGTTTCAATACCAGCAGCAGTGAAGACACTATTCACAGTATTTTCAACTCCCTGGAAAAAATTATAATTCACTACTTCTTAAGCTCAATCTTCATGCGAATATTTTTTATAAAATAGTTTCTGGTAAAGAGCAGAAACTCTAAAAGCATTATGAATTATTCATAGTAAAAGTGCACTCTATCTTGGAAGGCACACCCTGATTTTGGGGGGGGGGGAATCTTTTTGTTACATCAAAAAGTTACTAACCAAGGGACAACACAAATACATAAAAAACCTGTTTATCATCAGACCCTGTAAAGATGACAGTAGGAGAAAAGAAGCACGGGATGTAGGTCCAGTTAACATAGAGGTATCTTGACACTCCTCTTTTGAAAGAGTTAAAGTCATAGGCAGATCGAAAAAGAGATAAATAAAGAGTGTTTCAGAGTTTACCAGTGTAAGTGATGAAAGAGTGAAAATACTGGTTAACTCTTGCATTAGGAAGATGGACAGAATAGGGATGAGAACAAGTAGAAAATCTTGTGCAGCGAGGCTGCGGGAGCAGTGGAGGCATGCAGTTAGCAAGTTCAGAAGAGCAGTCAGCATGAAAATAGCAGTAGATAAGAGATAAAGATGCAACATTGCCTCGATGACTTAAAGAATCAAAACAGTCAGTTAGAGGAGGAGAGCTAATGAGACGAAAAGCTTTAGACTCCACCCTGTTTAATAGAGCTGTGAGAGTTGAATTCACCCCCAGACATGAGAGCCATACTTCATACATGGGCAGATAAGGCTCCTGTAAAGAGCAAGCAGCTGGGAGGGAAAGAAAAATGGACGCAGATGCCATAGGACACCTAACTTCTTGGAAGCTGATTTAGCAAGAGTAGAGATATGGAATTGCCAGTTTAGATTTTTAGTAAAGGATAGACCGAGTGTGTTTAATGTGGAGGAGAGGGGAAGTTGAGTGTCGCTGAAGAAGAGGGGATAGTTATCTGGAAGGTTATGTCGAGTAGATAGTTGTAGAAATTGAGTTTATGAAGTATATAGAACATAACCAGGTTTGCTCTGCCCCAATCAAAAACTAGTGAAAGATCAGAAGTTAAGCATCCTATACCATTTCGCCGTGAATCACTTAATTCTTGTTGGGTTGGGTGTCTGTTATATGGGGTTGAAGAATGCAAGATGGTTTCATCAGCATAGAAGTGGATAGAGCATTGAGTCAGATTCAGGAGATCATTAATGATTAATATAAAGAGATTGGACGATGTGACAGAACCCTGAGAAACACCACTGTTGATAGTTTTAGAAGTGACCGTCCACTACAGCGACAATAGAATGGTCAGAAAGGAAACTGGAGATGAAGTTACAGAGAGAAGAATAGAATCTGTAGGAGGGTAGTTTAAAAATTAAAGATTTAGCCAGACTCTATCGAAGGCTTTCGATATGTCAAGCCGACAGCAAAGGTTTCACCGAAGTCCCTATAAGAGGATGACCAAGATTCAGTTAGAAAAGCAGGAAGATCACCAGTATACTGACCTTTCTGGAAACCATACTGGCAATCAGAGAGAAGGTTGTGAGCTTATAAATGCCTCATTATCTTATTAAGGACAGACTCAAAGGCTTTAGAAAGGCAGGAAATCAAGGCAAGGTATTTTGAAGGATTAGAGCGGTCACCCTTTTTAGGGACAGGTTGAATGTTGGCAAACTTCCAACAAGAAGGATAGATAGAAGTAGAGACACAGACAAAAGAGTTTGATCAGGCAGTGAGCGACCTCGGAAGCACAGTTTTAAAGAACAACAGGAGGGACTCCATCCGGACCCTAAGCCTTCCAAGAATCAGGCTACGGGAAAAATAAATTCAGTATAAAAAAATTCCATTTGTCGCCAGATCCTGTAAAGAGGACAGTAGGAGAAATATAGACATGGGGGGGAAGTCCAATTTAGTATGAGAGGTGTCTTGACACTCATCTTTTGAAAGAGTTTAAGTCATAGGCAGGTGGAAAAAGACAAAGGAAGAGAGTTCCAGAGTTTACCAGTGTAAGGGATGAAAGAGTGAAGAATCTGGTTAACTCTTGCATTAGGTAGATGGATAGAATAAGGATGAGAGGAAGTAGAAAATCTTATGCAGCAAGGCCGCAGGAGGAGGGAAGCATGCAGTTAGCAAGTTCAGAAGAGCAGTCAGCATAAAAATAGCGGTAGAAGATAGATAAAGATGCAACATTGCGGCGGTGACTTAAAGAGTCAAGACAGTCAGTTAGAGGAGGATAGTTGATTAGGTGAATCCATTACCTTCCTTTATGGTTGATTAGCCATGGTTCTAAAATGCCATTTCATTATGGATTACTTGCTTTGAGAGATAACATGTTGACAGCTGATCTGACAACTAGTTTAAGTTTTTTGTCTTTATCTTTGTTGAGTTCTTGGAGAGCATACACATTATGCTGGGGTCACACATTGGCGAATTGGCTGCGCGAATGGTTGCGAACAAAAAAATGGCCGATTCATTCCGGATTCCCTGTCCGGAAATGGCGAAGCCTAGGATCTTGACAGAAATCGCCATTTAGAGCAAACACCATCGCCGTGTCCCTCGACCACCCTGTGTTCATTCGCCCTGCCGACACAATCGTTGGAGATGAGGTGCAATATATTCGAGGGAAGGTCACAGCCTACAGCGATGTATTGCCGTAGGCTGTGACTTGTGATGGCGATGTATCATAAGTAGCTGAAGGAGGAAGTGGTGGTGGTGGCAAAACATCTTCAGGATTGAGGACCTCACTGGGCTCACCTACGACTTCCACAGCTTGCAGGGTCACAAAAAATGGGGGTTCTTCCTCTCTTTGGGACTCCAACGTAAAATCCGACTCACTTGCAGGCGATAAGGTCGTCTCTTCCTCCTGAAGAAGAGTTCTCGTGGCGGTTTTCTAGCCATTCTTGGGTATTTTGGCCATGGTGATGGGATGGGGGCACATGTACCAGGTGGCGAGGGAACGTACGTGTAGTGCAGCGGCTGCGTGAGTGAGTGTGTCACCCGTCGCTCGCAATTATGGGCGAACGAGCTGCACATACGTGGAGATCTGTCGTTGACACATCGTCAGTCCCCGCAATTGCCAATGGCGAATCACGTACGACCTTCCTGCTAATCAACTGCGATAATTCACCATAATCCCATTCTCCGAGATTGACTGTCGAAAGTTTTGAAATTTTCTAAAGTTTCGCGCGGTCTGGCAACACCCCAGAGATGATGCGCCAGACTCGGCAACGCTGCCTTGAACTTAGAAGAAGGCAAGCAAATGCACGGGCGAATTCCTGGCGATTTGAACGTAACGTATGGAGAATCGGCCATTTTTGGGCTTCGCAGCAATTCGCACAGCCGATTCGCCAATGTGTGACCTCAGCATTACACTGTTGTACATTACACACAATCATGTTACACCTGGTAGAAACTAGTTATCTAGGGCGTTTCTTGGAATCAGATTATTTTGTGTTGTGTTGTGTTTTATATTTAGTGTGAAGGAAATGGTACCTGCCCCCATTATCTGTGTCTACTCTGTAGATGGCAGTTTGTAAAGGATTTCCTGATCGAAGATGATGGTAAGTACATCTGTGGTTTGTTTTGCGAAGAAATTAGCAAGGTAAGTGGAAAGATAGACAAGTAAAGTGTTGTTTTGGATAAAGTAAAAACAAGAATTGGTAAGTTGGAGACCACAGCTATAACCATTGTGTTAGAAATGGAAGGCAGACTGGTACTCGTAGAAAAGCTAGATATGTTAGATGACACGATTGTAAGAACAGAGAGTAAGTTAGATGACAGAAAAGGCTTCCAATGTACTTGAAAAGGAGCTAAGGTACAGACAAGTGTTAGTTACACTAGTGTAGTGACGAGAAATAAGTTCTACGTACTAGAAGACGAGACTTGTGATGAGCCTGGCTTTGTACTTGTTGGTGATATTTTGATTAGGCATCAAGACGAGTAGATTTGCAGAAAAGGACCTAGGAAGAAGTACGCTTGCTATCCGGGAAGAAAGAAATGCCATCTGTGTGTCATGTTGGTACAAATAACACTGTAACAGGTAGGTTTGAAGAGATTTACAGTAAATACTAGGGTATGAAAGATTAGGGATATCACCAGGCAGTCTGTGGGTTGCAGATTAATCCCTAGGTATGATGTTGATTCCTTCATTCTCAGTAAAATACTGGAAATCAAAACTTGTGTGGGGGACTTATATAGGTGGGAAGGCATGATGTTTGTTGATATGTGAGATCATTTCAATAAGTACAGGAGCCTTTACAGTAGAGATGGTCTTTACCTGAATAGAGTAGAAAAAGCGAGATTAGGTAAAGTATTAGATAAAGGTTTGAGAAAATTTACAAGAAAACAAGACGCAAGTGCAAATAGGAGAAATTTTGTCAGGCCAAGTCAGGCAGGCCTAGACTCAGGAAACAGTAGGGGTAGCAAGTGAGGTCAGGTCACCGGGTGTTCAAGCAGGTATTAAGGTAGAGATGAGGTCTTAGTCTAGCGAGGCATTCATTGGCTGGGGAGTCACGTGAGCATGACGCTGTGAGATCTAATGTAACAAATTTTTAAGGATGGCTCAGAAGAGTACTAAGTACAGCCCTAAAGCATCTGAGCAAATTAGTAAATTATGCACTAACATATGGAGTATGACTACCGAGAACCCAGACTTTATCATGTTAACTGAATCTTTAATTAATATACAAAATAAATATCAAATTTTAGAAGTATCACAGGATGTTTAGGATTTATTCGCAAAATGTCGTCTACATAATGGTGGAGATATCTTATTAAATGCAACAAAATGTATGAAGGTCTTTATGATTAATAAAACTGACTTAGATGTGTATGATTCCCTTTCTATCTATCTAATCTATCTATAGTCTGATATTTCATTCCCTCCAGTAGCATCATCCAAAGAGAATGACCACGGCAGAAGATCCTCCACCTCTCCCTATCCATAGGCTTCTTCTCTGCTAGTTCAATCACTTCCGCTTAATCAACAACTCTTTCATGCATGTACTCCTTCACCCTATCTTTCCATGATACAACTGGCCTTCCTCTCCTCCTAGAACCCTCAGTTTTACTCACATACATTTTCTTTACAAACTCTTTACACCCATCCCTCTGCTATCACGCCTAATTGGTTACTGCAGATGTGCGCGAGAGCAGAACTTATTATTGAATGGGATTAATTGTAATTGGTTTATCAGCGGCCAATTTCCGATCATTTGTTCACTATTTACTTATTAACCTAACATGTAATAAAGCAATGATATATCAATAAGAACATCATAAACATTAAATGCACAACAAAAAAGACCGTCAAATTTACTTTTGAAAGGAGTAACGAGGGTTTATGTGGCTGGTGGCAGGGTACCAAGATTAGGGTGAGTGGTGGGGGGTGGGGGGTGCTGAGGCTTGGTTGGGTGGGGGGTGTTGAGGCTTGGGTGGGTGGGGGGGGTGCTGAGACTTGGGTGGGTGGTGGGAGGTGCTGAGATTTGGGTGGGTGGGGATGGTGGTGGGGGGTGCTGAGGCTTGGGTGGGTGGGGGGTGCTGAGGCTTGGGTGGGTGGTGGGTGCTGAGGCTTGGGTGGGTGGTGGGGGGTGATGAGGCTTGGGTGGGTGGGGGGTGCTGAGGCTTGGTTGGGTGGGGGGTGTTGAAGCTTGGGTGGGTGGGGGGGGTGCTGAGACTTGGGTGGGTGGTGGGAGGTGCTGAGATTTGGGTGGGTGGGGATGGTGGTGGGGGGTGCTGAGGCTTGGGTGGGTGGGGGGTGCTGAGGCTTGGGTGGGTGGTGGGTGCTGAGGCTTGGGTGGGTGGTGGGGGGTGATGAGGCTTGGGTGGGTGGGGGGTGCTGAGGCTTGGGTGGGTGGTGGGGGATGCTGAGGCTTGGGTGGGTGGGGGGTGCTGAGGCTTGGGTGGGTGGGGGGGAAGCTGAGGCTTGGGTGGGTGGTGGGGTTGCTGAGGCTTAGGTGGGTGGTGGGGGTGCTGAGGCTTGGGTGGGTGGTGGGGGGTGCTGAGGCTTGGGTGGGTGGTGTGGGGTGCTGAGGCTTGGGTGGGTGGGGGGTTGCTGAGGCTTGGGTGGGTGGTGGGGGGTGCTGAGGCTTGGGTGGGTGGGGGGTGCTGAGGCTTGGGTGGGTGGGGGGTGCTGAGGCTTGGGTGGGTGGTGGGGGGTGCTGAGGCTTGGGTGGGTGGGGGGGGTGCTGAGGCTTAGGTGGGTGGGGGGGTGCTGAGGCTTGGGTGGGTGGGGGGTGCTGAGGCTTGGGTGGGTGGGGGGTGTTGAGGCTTGGGTGGGTGGGGGGGTGCTGAGGCTTGGGTGGGTGGGGGGTGCTGAGGCTTGGGTGGGTGGGGGATGCTGAGGCTTGGGTGGGTGGGGGGGTGCTGAGGCTTGGGTGGGTTGGGGGTGTTGAGGCTTGGGTGGGTGGGGGGGTGCTGAGGCTTGGGTGGGTGGGGGGGTGTTGAGGCTTGGGTGGGTGGGTGGGTGCTGAGGCTTGGGTGGGTGGGGGGTGTTGAGGCTTGGGTGGGTGGGGGGGGTGCTGAGGCTTGGGTGGGTGGGGGGTGCTGAGGCTTGGGTGGGTGGGGGGTGCTGAGGCTTGGGTGGGTGGGGGAGTGCTGAGTGGGTACTGGATATTGCATGTTTTTCTTTTAAATTTATCCCTTGTAGCTTTGATAAATGTTCTCCTAACTCTTTTCTCCATTTAGAATTACCTTTACTGGCTGCTCATTCACGAACCTCTGCAGTTGGAGAAGAATTACTGTACACTCATCCCTCGGTTTAACAGACTAAAAGGGGGGGAGCATCGGTCCGATAATGACGATTGTCCGTTAGTACTGATAATCAGAATCTACGGTATGAATACCCAGGTTACGGCTAATATTAACAATTACGTTACAAAAGACAGAGTAATAAATACAGTACTGTACTTTTAATCAAGCACACTATCAATCTAACAGTGTAAAATACCTGTACACTGTAAATATACACTTTAATATTGTAAATCAACAATTTTAATTGAAAATCAGACTTACCATGGATAGTGAAGAGGTAGTTTTGATATGCCGTGATCGTGTAGTGGCGCCTCAGAAATTTATTCTTTATTCTGAGTCACTGGAGCTTTGCAGCTCCAATGATGTACTACTGATTGTAGGCTGTACTGGTGGTACAGATGTATCAGTAGTACGCGAAGAATGTGAGGTAGAGGTTGGTGGTTTGTTTGGTGACGGTGACGGTGAGGGTGGTGCATCAGCTGATCGCTGAGGCTCTACTGTTTTGAAGAAGCCGTCTAATTTTAATTGCTTGCCACTTTGAAATTGTTCTTTGATTATGGCTTCTCAAAGAATTCTGAGATTTCCATAATTAATATTGGCATCTCTATTCTTGGTGTGTTCCACAAACTGTAGCACAGTGTCCATACAACTGAACACCTCTGATAGTTTTGGCAATGTCACCGGCATCTCGTCTTCCTCGTCGCTGCTGCTGCTTTCCTTGGTACCGACCACTTCCGCAACAATCTCTTCATCTGAAAGTATCTGGTATCTCGGATCACCATTTTCTTCCAGCCGATCTTGAACATCATCCAAGGTTATGTCTTTCTCGCCTGCATGCTGCAGCACATGGTAGAAGTCAGTGGCTTCAAAACCCTCAAAGTCATAATCAGGGTCAGCATTAATTAGGAGTTTCTTCCAGCTATTTGCTAAGGTAGATATTTTTAGATCTTTCCACGAATTAGCAAAGTTAAATATGGCAGACTTAATGGTATAATTCTTTATGTTTTCAAGTGTGCGTAGTCCCTTGGTGTCGTTTTCTTTATCCTCCTCATTCTCGATAACCACCATAACTTCATTTAAATAGCGTCGTTGATATCTTCTTTTACATGCACTGATGACGCCTTGGTCCATTGGCTGAATGAATGATGTGGTGTTTGCAGGCAAATACATGACACATATTCTGCCATCAGCACTTACAAGCTTGTCAGCACTGGGATGGGCAGGTGCATTATCTAAAAGAAGCAGAGCTTTTACATCATCAGGGTGAAACTTCAACACGGTCTTCTGGTACTTTCGTACCTCTGGTACAAAATGCTTATAAAACCAGTCAGAGAAAATGGAAGCATTAAACCAAGCTTTCTGGGAGTGGTAATAATGAACTGGCAAGGTATGCATGTGATCTTTCAATGCACGGGGGCGAGCTGATTTGCCAACAACCACCAACTTATGACGATGCATACCGTCGGCGCTAGCACAACAAAGTGCTGAAATCCTTTCCTTACTCATTTTCTTCCCTCTTATCACTTGTTCATCCTTACTTGCCTGAGTATTATTAGGCAGAGAGCGCCAAAATAAGCCAGTTTCATCGGCATTGTATACTTGGGACATAAGAAGACCTTCTTTCCTAATTAGCTCATTAAGTTGAACCTGATAAACCTCAGCGCCTGCCATATCTGCACCGCCAGCCTCATACCTCAGTTGCGTATCACGCAGTCCATGCTGGTTACGGAAACGCCACAACCAACCATCACTAACACTGCAGTCAATACCTAAGTGCTTACTGAGTTGTTCATACGCATTTTGTATGGTTTCAGAAGTTACTTTAGTACCAAAAGCCTTTTGCTGCACATACCACTTATACACGGCTTCGTCTAACTCCTTCTGATTACCAATCTTCATATGCTTGTGCGCTGCTACAGAACCAGACTTGCTTGAATATCCATCAACAGAATACTACACAGCATATTCGGTAAGTTTAGATTTTGCCTTACAAATATCTGAAACTGTTTGTTTTTTTATACCATATTCATCACACATCCGCTTCACAGACGCACCACTTTCCAACATTTTGATCAGCTTAAACTTCTGTGCTACAGTTAAACTCACCCTTTTCCTCCAGATGACATAGTTGTAGAAAATTATGATAATTTGAGCACAAGGTCAAAACCATGGAACAATGAGCTACACGTGTTGTTGCACTGCTGGATGTAAACAAACTGACTGCCTCCCAATTCGTGGTCAGCAGAGGTCGTGTCTGGTGTTGCCACATCTCTATCCGTACCGCGGGATTTTCAAATTGTCCGTTGCTTCCGAAATCCGTTAAAGCGAGGTCCGTTACACCGAGGTATGAGTGTATTATTTATAAGTATTGAAGCTGAGAGTTTCTATCTGAAGTATCTGGCAATGTCATGGTCATCCTCCATCACTTCCTCATACGAAATTCAGGGTAACTTTATCAAGGCAGAAGTGGAAGTGATTTATGATACAAGGCTATCTGCAAGAATAAAGAAGTCTACATGGCAGTGGCAGTGAGGCAAGCTATGATGAACGGAGTGGAGACAGTGGCACTGACAAAAGACAGGAGGCAGATTCGGGGATAGTAGAGCAGAAATGGAATGATTTTCGTTAGGAGTGACAGATGGACAGAATTAAGAATACATATATCAGAAGGACAGTGCAAGTAGGACAGTTTAGAGACATAGTGAGAGAGGTAAGATTGAGATGGTTTGGGCATGAAAAGAAAAGAAACGTAGTGTATGTCATAAGGATACTGAGGATGGCTATCAGGTAGGAGGAAAAGAGGAAGTTAATGAAAAGGTTTATAAATTCAGTGAAGGAGCAAATGCAGGTGCTTGGTGTGACAGAGGAAGAGGCACAGCAGAGGGAGAGGGTGAGATGGATATGGATGATTGACTGAGGTAACTCCTAATGGGAGCAGTTGAAAGAGTAATTATAATATCCTCATAGTTGATTTATTTTTATATCTGGCTCTGAGATCAACTCCCAAACTACAGAGGCTTCCATCCTCAATTCGTACATTGGCATACGCATTAAGTATATACGGTATTGCACCCTATCTGACATTTATTTTATGTAAGTAGGTTGATAAAAGCTATTCATAACCTTTTCCATAAAATAATACAATGGTACAATATCTTCTTTTATAATATTACATCCTACCTTGTGTATGTAATGGTGATACAACAGATTGTTATAGTCTGATCCTCTTAATCTCAAGCACTTTTCCAGCTGCTTCTCAGTGAGTTCTGGATGGCGCCGCCTCTCAAACTCATATCTGGACAGCTTTGTGAGGATAAGAACCTTCTGTGGCTTAAATACACCAGGATCAAGATGTGGTGGTGAAACCATTGCATAACTTCTGTGACAGTCACACATCACTCCTGTACATGTGAAGAAAAATACTCAATTAGTGAACTTGAAAGCTACTTTGATCAATACTGTGTACATGAAAACAACAATAATGATAAGCTAATTAAATGTAGTAATGGGCAAGTATCAATACAGAAAAACAAATAATGGCTCAAATAATTACTATGAACTGAATCAAAATTGGGTTTGAACGATGATCCTAGATACAACTAACTGATGCTATAGTCTTTTCAATATTTTACATTGATAAATCATTTGTTCAATGAATTGAGATGCATCTTTAAAGACCTACAACTTCCATGGATAATTTGTAACTTTCTTGAGACTTAAAAAACCTAACTATGTAATTGGTAACCCTATTGATAGGATGAGAAAATATAAAAATGATTATACTAGTGAGCTATATGTAGCACTGTCTATTTAGGCAAAGAGCAATGCTTTATCAATGAATTAGTATCAGCTACTTTCTTTAAATATTTTTCTGCAGGCAAACACGTGTCATTGACTGTTGATGTAACACCACCAATACACCAAGACATATCTCTTACACGATAGCTGTAATAAATACTATAACAAAGAAGAGAAAGAGGAGACTTAATTACAACATATAAATTGATGAACAAACTGGAGGAAACAGATAGAAAAGATCTAATATTGAGAAGGAGAGACAATTGCAATTTTTATTGCAAAATAATTCTGACATAAGTTTTGACTAAATCTTTCATAGCTAAATCTTACTTTCCTTAGATGAATTTATAATCGGTTTTTGAATTACGATTTTCTGGCAAAAAAATAACAATCTCCAAATTTCCTTAATTCATTGAAAATCTATGTTTACACATAAATTATTTGGAATGCAATAATAAATACTTGAGGGTGATTTTTTTTTATCTATGCATGAAAGGGAATTAACATAATCTTCATACGTTTAAAGTCATCACATTTTTTTTTAAAGATTATACGAATAAGACGTTATTTTTGTTTTTGCACAAAACCTAATGGAGTGATTTTGATAAAATCATAGGTATTATAGCATCACATAGCCATGCATTTAGTGTAAAAGAAATAGACCTAGTTGAAAAACTAAAGTTAGGAGGACTGAAAAACTGATGTATCCGAACAGTCCACTTAATGAAGGTCTACAAGGAATTGTTTGATGTAAAAAAGAAAAACAACAATTTCCTCCATTAAAGTACCTCCACTTCCTCCTCCTTCAAGCTCTACTGGCCAATGTATTCCTACCAGCTCAGAGCCAGCCTTTCCATTCATTGATGATGATGGTGAGTGATGGATTTGTGGCCCATAATTGTAAGATTAAATGAATACTTACCAAGTGTGAAGTTTGATCGTAATTTCACGAACATTTAAACTGCGTCACTGAGGTATTAAATGAGATGTCCAAAGCGCTCGCCGAACGTCAGTCCTTCAGAGAGTAGGTTTGAGGAAGCAGCCATAATGTAAGCAATGGGTAAGACCTCGACAGAAGACTACGAAAAAACAGGGAAGGGAAGGGAGGGCATTTAATACCTCAGTGACGCAGTTTAAATGTTCGTGAAATTACGATCAAACTTCACACTTGGTAAGTATTCGTTTAATCTTACAATTTCACTTCATGACATTTAAACTGACGTCACCAAGGCATGTAAATGAGAGCTTTAGAGTGATTCCTCAAACCTAAAGAAAAACCCAAGAGCTTTAGCATGGAACAACTTGATGCTCAGAAGAATAAAACGTCCTGAGGTCAAAAGAAAAACTTAACCTTGTATCCACTGTAACAACCACCAATAACAACAAAAACAAGAGTTTTATCATATGACACACAGTTGAAGTGTGACAAATAAACAAAATTAAGTGTCGTACATTTCTATGCAATAAACATAATTACATATAGGTAATGTTTTCACAAAGTTGGAGCATCGCTGCCCCAGATAACACTGCATTTGCAAAGTCCCCATGTTTGCCTATAGGTCTCCTATAGAATCTTGCAAACGTCGATTCTCTGAACCAGCCAACGGAAGACAAAATAGTAGCAAGAGGTAGCTTCAGCGCTGTTTACTTGACGAGGCTAGAAATCTTTTTTATGGGTTTTTAAAACAGAAAAGTGCACATCGTCCACTACACGTGCTCGTCTCTTATGGTTTTCAATTATTTCCTTCTTCAACTCTATTGTAATTATCTTTTTCTTCTTCTAAGCACTATGCTTTGCACTAACTTTCTTTGGACACATGGCTAACAAAATAAATTAAGGCAAAATAATGCCAAAAAATCCACGAGAGAAAAATCACTAAAACAAAACGATCGCGATGTTGCTTAAAAGAGATGAACACTGAGGCGTCAGGCACAGCCCTTCATTTTTAACATGCTCCGTCCACAATCAGCTGATGTGCCTAGGCTCCGCCTCCTCCTTTTCGGTGTCAGTGTTGAAACCACCATGGAGTCTAATAAGTGTATGTAGCATCTTCTCACGGGGTTAATACCTCGTCTATATGCACAAGTGTTGTGCGTATAATGAGAGAAAAATCTATTTACATGACTGTCATGCAAATGGCTATTCCATATGGCATGACCGTCGTGCACGCAAGTTCTCATCAGCTATTTGCACGACCGTCATGCACTTACTTTGTAACAAGCATAACTTTATTGACCCTTCAGGACCAAACAAGCCTTTTTCTTCTGGTTCGGTTATGGTTCGGGGGATCGAGTTTTAGGGTTGAGGATTTAGAAGTATGAGACACGTCGTGGATGGTAGTCGAAAAGTTAACCAGGATTGTCAGGAAGGCTCACTTCTTAGCTGCCGCCATCTGCAAGACACAGTATCCTCGATTGGAGGGTTTTTCTGACAGAGAGGAAACTTACCCTGTGCCTTGTGCTTGCTTGTGTTTAGTGTTAGGATGTGTTAGAGATAGAATGTGTTAGTGTTAGGATGTATTAGAAGTATTGTGTTAGTGTTGGTATTGTTACCTTAGGGAGGGTGGATTAGTGAAGTGTTCAGGCAGAAGAGGCTAACTTTAGCCCGTGCCTGGAAGGAATAAGGAGGAGTGCTACCCTCCCTTATCGGATTTAGGACCTGTGTTGATTTACCTTGTTTGTTTTGGGTGTAAAATATATTTGTTGTCAAGTGATGCCTCAGTTTTGTTACTCCCACAGTAAATTCAGTGCCTTCCAAGTGTTATTAACATCTTAGTACTATTATATGCTCGGTCTGTAGCTCACCACCATAACAACTACCATCAACGTTACAGGGTAAGAAGGGAGACATTACAAATTGGTGGCCAGCGGTTGAGATTGGTCCTTAACGTAACACTTAAAAATGTTTTGTGTGGCCAGATACCGAGTGAATGGCAGGAGGTGGACTTTCCTGTTCTGTAGAGCTCGACCCATGAGCCGCAAATAATTAAAACAAGTAGCTATTTTTTTTTTTTTTTTTTGTCTTCAACAAAGCAGCTTACCACCATGGCTTCAAATAACCCATTTATAACCAAAGACAAGGAAGACAAAGACCCTGGAATGGATGAGTGGAGAGAATTAGCTTTGATTGCAGAATGCCAGCATACGCAATATGGCCGAGACCATTCGGACTTTTGAATATTTATGAGCCAGTGATTAGTAACGATGATTAGTGTGTTTACTGGTGACAAGTTATTATAGATTTAATATTATATTACGGATATAGAAATGTGTTAAGGGGTCTAAATCATTATAGTAGATATGTCAAGTTTTACCATTGAGGACAAAAGGCACAGAGGTGGTCTCCGGTTGTTATGTGGGCAATTTTGGCACTCCAACCTCCCCGATATGTGGCAACGGCAGCAAGTTCACCTCTACAGCTTTCAAGGACCCATGCAATAAGCATGGCATACGGTCGGGCTACATCGCACTTTACCTTCCCTAGTCAAGAGCATTCTCCATACCCTGTGTCAAGACCACCCCGGTAGTTATGAATCAGGCCATTCATACTACAACCGGTCAGCCACCCTTCTCTGTATTCTTCTC
This sequence comes from Cancer borealis, assembly GCA_036785275.1. NCBI lineage: Eukaryota > Metazoa > Arthropoda > Malacostraca > Decapoda > Cancridae > Cancer > Cancer borealis. Next base: position 106,182 of record JAXIVD010000178.1, on the reverse strand, counting down.
CCGCCACAACCTAAGGACAATTGAAGTAATTTTGCCAAAATTATCTGGGACTAGTGATGAGCTAGTCTTAGCACACAAACTATGACAAAGGACTTATTTGGATATGGCGAGAAAGTTAGGGCAGTGATGATCAGAGCACAGGAGGAATCAACCTGTTCTGGTTCTCTTTAGTGTGGGGGAAAGCAGAAACAGCTATGCCCGGTGTAAGCAGCAAGCTTCAAGCCCGTTGAATTGGACCATATAAGATCAAGGAAAGCATCCATGATGGCAGTGCGTATATAGTGGTGAACGTTTTGGATGGGATGGAACTTCAATGTGCCGCAGATAAAGTGAAATCATACTCGGGAGATGAGCAGTGGATCACTAAGCCCCAAGAATTATTTATCCCTGAACAAACACTCCCTGATTCCATATCTCCCCGTAGACATAATCCGCCCCCAAGACTCATAGAATAGATGTGAGGAGTAGAAAATCTTTCTCTGAATTCCCATGTTATATTTGTGATTATTTTTATTGTATTATATATATTACCGTAGGATATTTGTGATAGTTATCCCGAGTAAGTCGTCTTCATCAAGGATTACGCATTAGATCGTCGATCCACTGCCGATATATCTCTTCAGGACGCATGTTGGGCTCTGAACATTTGTTATTGTACTACCTGTGGTTGTAAGTTAGGATGTTTGTGTTGGTTTGATTTTATTTTTTAGTATGCTAGATAGGATGTTTGTGGTTACAGATGTACGTAGCGTTTATTCTCACTGCAGAGAGCGAAGACAATCCCAGGTTAGGAAGTCTAAATAGATATAGAAGAGTAAAGATATGATCAATGGGTAATTTATCTCAGTCACAGTAATTGTTTCTTGTCTGTGTGAGACATAAGTGACCTTTAGTGGAGATCTGAGGAATAGAAGAGGAAAGTAATTAGAACATTTTTTTCAAGAATAACGAACGCTTCACCCGTAGGGGGAAGTTGTGTAACGAGCGTAAGTTTATTGACCCTTCAGGAGCAAACAAGCATTTTACTTCTGGTTCGATTATGGTTCGGGGGATTGAGAGTTTTAGGGTTGAGGATTCAGAAGTATGAGACACGTCATGGATGGTAGTCGAAAATTTAGCCAAGATTGTCAGGAAGGCTCACTTCTTAGCTGCCGCCATCTGCAAGACACAGTACCTTCGATTGGAGGGTTTTTCTGACAGAGAAGAAACTTACCCTGTGCCTTGTGCTTGCTTGTGTTTAGTGTTAGGATGTGTTAGAGATAGAATATGTTAGTGTTAGGATGTATTAGAAGTATTGTGTTAGTGTTGGTATTGTTACCTTAGGGAGGGTGGATTAGTGAAGTGTTCAGGCAGAAGAGGCTGACTTTAGCCCGTGCCTGGAAGGAATAAGGAGGAGTGCTACCCTCCCTTATCGGATTTAGGACCTGTGTTGATTTACCTTGTTTATTTTGGGTGTAAAATATATTTGTTGTCAAGTGATGCCTCAGTTTTGTTACTCCCACAGTAAATTCAGTGCCTTCTAAGTACTATTAACATCTTAGTACTACTATATGCTCGGTCTGTAGCTCGCCACCATAACAACTACCATCAAGGCTACAGGGTGAGAAGGGTGTGACATTACAACTTTTTCGTCGGCTATTAGCACAACCAACGTATGAAATTTTTCTATTGACTATTCGCATGGCCGTCGTGTAATGTAATTCTAATCACTAAACATTAATTTCTTGAACCAGTCACTATTTTGGACAAAACTTTTTTCTGATAGATTTTGATGTTTTGAATTAATCTGATGTTTGTTTGTCATGCCACACAATTAAAAAAAAAAATTTTCCTCCCGCAATAAGTGGAAGGTAAAAATTGCCACAAAAAAGTCAGATTAATTAAAACCATCAAAATCAATAAGAAAAAAATTGCTTTGTTACCATAACCTTCCCATAGCTGCAGTTCAATAAGCCTAACCCAACCAACACAACCTAACCAATCCTAACCTAACCAAACCTAACCTAACTAAACCAAATCAAACCAAACTAAACCTAACCCAACCCAACCTAACTAAACCTAACTCAACCCAACCCAACCTAAGCTGCAACAAGCAGATTAGAGCTTCAAAAATTTAGCCAAACTTACCGTATGCAGAATGTGGTTAACTGCCTCCAACCTTTGAGCAATAAAAGTTATGATATGAAGGCTTGAAATCACACGTTATACTGCAGAAAGCACATCTAATAGTCTATGCAGCATGCTGTGGCTATTGAAGTATTCTAGAAAGCTTTCTTCCTGGGAAAATTCACAGAGTTATAGCGTGGGTTGTTCACTCAATGGAAGGAACTGGTGTACTGTTGTCTAATGATTGCGCGAGTCGTATTCCAAACAAAGATCATGTACCAAGCAAAACTTTTTGAGTCCAAACAGGTCGTATACCAAGTTGGACTTATTCCAAAGCGGATGTTTATCAAGGTATCACTGTATTCGTATTTTTTCTGTAATTCAGCAGCATGACTGTTAGAAGTGATCTAAACAAGTTTCTGAGGTTGAATTTGCAGTGTATTATAAAGGTAAAGAGATATCAAATGGTTAAAGAACCAAATATTAACTTTCTAATCGGCTATTTGCATGACTGTTATGCTAGTTTTGTTCTTGGTAAGGTTTAGTTCAAAGTAATTTAGCTCTCAGAACATTTTGGCAATTTCTGCAGAGTATAGGTATTGTTACTGGAGGAGATGAGATAATTTCTTTCGGTCGCATATATATCTTTAGCTATATGGAATGACCGATGTATATATAATTTCATACGGTAGTAATGGCCAGCTAAGAGACCCAAGCTGAGAAATGGTGGAGTTAGCCGCAACCCCAAATTTCTGATCAACCAAAAATAATTACCCCTCCTCCTCCAGTAACAGGGTTAAATTACTTTGTGCCAAACCTTACCAGGAACGAAACAACTGATAATGTAAGCTAAAATAACAGTTGTGCGAATAGCAGATTGAAATTAATTACACGACGGTTATGCAAATAGTCAACAGAATAATTACATACACAAACGGTTGTGCAAATAACCGATGAATAAGTACCATATTTGATGGCATATGATACTTTTTTCCCAAAAAAAGGCTCCTAAAATCAGCCCTGCATCTTATATGTGAAGGCAAGGCCTTCGACGCTCACTACAGGAGACTGATTTTATCCCAGATGGACATTTCTACCTACAGTAGCTTGGCTTCATTGATAATATTACCAGTATTTACTGAAACATTATTATCTTACATTATTACTATCCGTACTGAAAAGAATATCGTAAAAAATTACCGTACTTACGGTATACCAGCTGTTCAAATAGTAAACACCTAGGTGAGTATGGTGGCCGAGCGCCATCTATTGTCACTTGTGGGAAACTGCTAAGTTGTCAGTTTGTGTATTATGAGTGCATACCAGCTTAATATTTTCTGCTATACATAAGGTGCTTTGGTTTGTATTGCAAGTTATTGTAATGTAATGATAGCTTGCCATTAAAGAACTATGCTGAAATATACTAATACACTAAAATTTTTTTTCCTTGAACATGTCCTGCTAAATTGGGGGTGCTTCTTATATGCCCGTGCGTCTTATATGTCGTCATATACGGTAAGTACCAGTCAAGCGAATAGCTGATGAGAACTTAAGAGCACGACAGTTGTGCATATAGACACTGCCATATGGAATAACTATTTGCACAACAGTCGTGTAAATACTTTTCTCATCATGCGCGCGAGTTGTGTATATATCCCGGGGCAAATTAATATTAACGGTGCATAACGTCTTTGAAATAAGATGCCTCAAAATTGTTTTTAAAGTCCCACACCCTCGAAAAGTCCACATCAGACACCCTTCGCATCAGGGCTGGAGGTACAACTGAGTGTGTTCGTATGTTGGTTACTATTGGTGCATGCGCTGTTTAAGTCACGTAGTGTGACGTTTTATGATATTTGGTGGCTCTCTGTTTAATAAAAAGTCTTGATCTCTTTTAAGCCAATCAGACAAATGCATGTAAATGTATCTCCGGTTTGACGGGTAGCTAATCAAATGGTTTCCAGTCTCACTATGGCAGTCATAGGTTGTGTGTGCACTGTTTGCACCTATAACTATTACGATTTTGTAGTGAATTTTCATTCTAAAGATAACTTGAGAATTGATTTCCTACGTTTACACAGTATTTTTACCAAAGACAGTCGAGTGTACTAATTGTAAGTTGCTGTGCCAGCTCAGATTGAAAAGACATCTGTGGTAATGTGGTAGATACCGAAAATTACCTCCCAAAAAGCGTAGCAAACAGTGTAACTGTTACGGTGTTGAACTTCAAAGGAACATTTTTGGAGGCTGGAATATCTACTTTTAATGAAGGTATTTGTCGTAATTTGAAATAGGTTGATCTGTATGGTTTGTTTAGTTTGGTGGGTGGGACCAGGGGAGACGAAACTTCCCGGCTACGTTAGGTTGGGGGTGGGTCTGGACCGGCTTGCCCCACCAGTTAAAAAGTTATTACGAGAGTTTCAGTGAGTTTAGGTTAGGTTAGGTTAGATTGTTAGCTTGTTGGCTATAAAGAAAAAGGTATTTCATCATAACTACTACTTGGACGATATTGATATAAATATGAAGTCCTACATAGTGTACTCACCACATCTGTGAAGATTTCTGGCGGTGCTTGCCATTATATACAAGGTAAAACGTCTTTGAAGTTAGGTACCTCAAAAAAATTCTAAGTCGATTTTCACAACACACACAACACAACACAACACGCTTAATAGATTTTGATTGTTTATTTTGGTGATATGTCACTATGACATAGTCCTTTCAGAATTCTTAGCCAATGAGAATTGTTCTCGTGGCTTTGTGCCATGTACCAGGTAGATGACCGCTTATGTCATTTCCTTCAGATCTGCCATCATGGAAACTTGCACTGATACAGAATATTGGATTTTGCTGCAAAGTTTAAGGGAAAAGCAAGTGAGCTATTTGACCTCTGCGTTCATCACATACTTGTTCGACTCCAAGGACTAAGAGTGTGGCAAGCCAGCGACACTTCCCCCATCGATGAGATTATAATGTGACAGGTTGATTCATCTGGGGTGGCTTGCCCCCTACAGCTATGAGGTTATTACACAAGTTCTGTTAAGGATAGGTTATGTTAGGTCAGTGGGGGATCTGGGGAATTTATTACGTAAGTTTAGTTTAGGTTAGTTTAGGTTGGGGAGGGTGTGGGGGTTATAAAAGCTTTTTATTTTTTTGTTATTCCAAAACTAGGTTTTTCACCTTAGATTTTTTCTGGAGTGCCATAAATAGTCTATATTTGCTTCCCCCACACTAAAACCCCATTTTCCCAAGTGGTCTCCAAGCTTGTTGACTGTAGGAAGGTCAGGGACGAGCAGTAGTTATGCAGATTTACCCTTGCTTTCCCAAGTGGTCCCTAAGCTTGTTACATAAGAATATACGAGGTGCTTAGAGATATGACAGTTGTATCGCTTTGTCATCCGCTAGGTAAAGATTCATGAGATGACCCATTTGATATCTCCTTACCTTTATAATGCACTGCAAATTGAACCTCAGATACTTGTTCAGATCACCTCAAACAGTTATGCCACTGAATTACAGAGAGAAATACCGACTTTTTTTAGGTTACGTTAGGTTTGGTTGGGTTAATTTTGGTTAGGCTTATTTAACTGCAGTTCTGGGAGGATTATGCTAACAAAGCTTGTATTTTTGTGGTATTTTTTTACATCTTCACCAGAATGTCGTGTGGTTACGAAAAAAATGACGTCTGCACCTTGAACAACACCCTACTTTTAGTCATACAAAACATTTGATAGCTTCTAAATTATCATAACATAACAACTTAACTAAACCTAACCAAACCTAACTAATTGTAACGAAACCTATAAAAAAACTTATTTTTTTCTGTAATTCAGCGACATAACTGAGGTGATCTGAACAAGTATCTGAGGTTGAATTTGCAGTACATTACAAAGATAAGGAGATATCGAATGGGTCATTTTACGAATCTTTACCATCCACTATTCATCCTCTATTCCTACGGCCTGTGCCTTATTATTTACCTGGTAAAGCATCTTTCAAGTTATGTTAGGTTTGGTTAAGTTCGGTTTGGTTCGGTTACATAAGCTTTTTACTCAAACGTTAGGCACGTGGCGTATCTATAAGCGAGCACTATAAGGTTATGGTTAGATTATGTTATGTTATGTTAGATACGGTTTGGTTCGGTTATATAAGCTTTACATATTTCTTTACCCAAAAGTTAGACACGTGCCGTAACCATAAGCGAGTACTTACAGGTACGGCTGCCGTACCTGTAAGCTGTGCCAAGAATATAAGAAAGCTACACGAGGTAGTTCCTGTAGGCTATAGGAGAAAAAAAAAAAAAAAAAAACATAGGTGTATTGGTTTAAACTGCAATTTTATCAGCATATGAAATGACATGTCCTCCTGTATAATGTCCTCCCAAGATATACCCTGAGTATTTAAACGGATGGAAAGGGTCCATATAGCTTAAAAGGTTAAGAAACACTGCCTTAAGTTATCGTTAGGATCTGCCCTTTATCAGAATATAACCCATCTCATTTTTTAAGATATATATCAATGATCTTACCTATTTTTAGAACCCTGGAGTTCCGGTGGGTGAATAGACTCTTCAGTAAATTCATAATAATTATTTCTGGTTTAACGTAGTATCAAAGGTCCAACAAAAATCTTGGTCCGTGCGTACAAGTCCGCCGCTGACACAATCGGCTCGATGCAAATCACACATGCGACATTTTCTTTACTGAAAGTAAAGCAGAGGATTCCAGACAATTTTAACTGATAATGAATCGAAAAATCGATCTATAATACACTGATGTGCAACATGAAAAACAAAGAATTACTGTCGCACAAACCGATATTGTCATTGCCGAAATAATCAGTAAACTACTGCTGACGTCGCTTATTTTCCTAATTGTGTTTATATTTGTATGGTTGTTTATCGTGTCCCAATCTAAGGGACACTGGACCACTAATCACTGTAGATTATCTAAGAAACAAAATAGATGCATATATAGACTAATTCATTGTTATACATAAACATATAATAATGGTAAACGGTGGTTAAAAGAACATAAGATATGTTCTTATTGATAAGACTTATAGGGACTTATAGGGACTAATTCCTGGAAGAGGCCCTAACGGGCCTGTGGCTCCAGTACGGCAGCCTCATTACGACACAGCCCTATATATTTTTTATTTATGGGAGATTTGTTTTCTCCCCCCTGAAAGCGGGTCACAAACCCCGTCTGAGATCAGGTACCTCATTACTGTTTGGTGAACAGGGACCACACACTTATAAGAGACTTGGTCCATACGTCTCCTACCCGGCGCGGGGATTGAGCCCGCTTCCTCTCGCTTGTGAGGCGAGCGTCCTAACCACTAGACCACCGGGTGTATAGACAAGGTATACATTAAAGGAAGGTCTGCATCTATAATTGATAAGCAAAGTTAATGAGTGGTACACAAAACGTAAATTCAACGTTTTATGAGGATCTACTGATTCTGATTCCACAGGTGACTTATAGTTCCTTAGGCTATACGTGAGGCCCTTGTAGCGGCAGCTCATGTGTGATAAGAATAAAAGGATAAAAACAAACATATTATATGTACACGCGCTATTTCCTGGACCTAGCATACCGTACATTTTCTCCAGATAATTTTTCACCGCGTTAATCATCCCTGTTCTCGTCTGCCCCACACTGTCCCAACAACACCATCCATTCCTTTCCAGTTCTTTCAATCATTTAATTTATTTGACGTACCATTTCAGTCAGAATCACACGCTTTATTTCCATTCGATCATATTCATATGTACAGAGCGCGACTGTCCAACTATCATTACGGTGATTCCTTTACGGAATCACTTTTTTTTCTTTCTTTTTTATTTATTTCTTCTTCTTTTTTGGCCATCAGCTATGGCATAGGCTATTCGGCCATATAAATTAAATTTTAAACTTGTTTTATTTTTAGGATTATTTTATTTTATTTATTTATAAAATTTTGTTCCCTTTAATTTATTTAAATATTTGTTTGTTTGTTTGTTTGTTTTGTTATTTTATTCATTTTATATTTTATACATAGAAAATAAAAATACATTCATACAATTTCAGTCACGCATCATGCATACGCATTCAAACTTGGGGGCCTAGACCTAAGGCAAAAACTAAAGTCATTAGTCAGGGGAAGTGGGGGACAAAAAAAATTATACATACATACAATGGGAGAGGATACGTACGAATACGTATTTACAATAAACATGGGGAATAGTGAATGACATTCACGCTAGACACATTATCATTCATTCAAAACATATTTATAATAAGAGAAAGTGCAGTATATACAAAGTGTCACAATAATAATAAAAAAACAAACAAACATTGGAATATACAAGTAAATCATAATTCTTTGATTATGTTGGTCTCGGCCAGGAAAATCATCAGGTTATCGACCACATCCGGATGCTGGTCACCCAGAAGGATGGTCTGCGTCATCGGAAGGCGGCGGGCCTCACAGAAGGCTGCGAGGAACCGTCGCGCCTCCCGATAACGCACACAGTGAAGCAGGATGTGGTCGATAGAGAGGGTAGTATGGCAGGTGATGCATTGGGATGGGAAGGCGTGGGCGATGTAGGGGAGTATGTGGGTGGGTAGGGTGCAGCCCATTCTGAGGCGTGCGAGGACCACCTCCTGACGTCTTGTGGGGCGGTTGGAGAAAGCCCACTCACCTAGGATGGGCTTTACTGTTGTTAGATGGAGGTTGTCCCAATGACTTTGCCACAGGAGGTAAACTGATGATTTTGCAGCCGAGAGACATGACTGATCGCGACGGAGGTTCCACGCTCCCTCGAGCTCTGCAGCGGACCTAGCCAGCATGTCAGCTTGCTCATTCCCGTAAATACGCGAATGACCAGGCACCCAAAACAAAGAGAAAGACTTACGGCGTGAATTTAGCTTATTAATTATGTTGCCTTGGATTTCATTGGTATTCGTGCGCCCTGACTCTATCGCCTGAAGGGCTGACATAGAGTCCGTGAAAATGACAATTACATTATGATTTGAATTTAGTGCATAATCTATGGCTTTATCAACTGCAAAAAGTTCTGAGGAAAAAACCGATGTATGGGAAGGTAGACGGAACCTGAGGGCACATTCACGCGACCAAACACTGGCACCCACACATTCACTCGACTTGGAGCCGTCAGTGTACAGGTGGAGCGAGGGAGGCTAGCGACGAGAGCCCGGAAGTGATATCCTATCTCCACTTCGGTCATGGCAGGCTTGTGCTTAGGTAGCCATTTTGTAATTATGGTGGCTTTGGGCTCCCAAGGGGCTTTTGTTGGTAGCACCATCTGGTCAACACCGTCAAGGTCCACCTCACACCTCTGGCATAAAGTGTGAAGGCGGATCGCTAGTGGACGGTGTCGACCAGCGTGGAGATGGTGGTGCTGTTGAATCAAGTTAGCTGCCATGATACCGAGTGGAATCTTCCGGGCCGTTGACAGGCCGTATGCCAGTAATAGGCCGTCCCATCGCACACTTAATGGTGGTATATTGGCCTCAACCTCCAAACGCCCCACGCGTGTACACCGTAGGGCTCCAAGACACATTCGCAGACATGCATTCTGAAATACATCCAGCCTCCTCAGTGTTGCGTCCGACGCAGACACATACACCCATAATAATATTCCATTATGGATCATATATCTTTTTCATGGTAATTTTCATGTTATAATGACTATGTACTAACTCCTGATTTGTGGGAAGTGAATTATCCCCCAGAAGACGCTCACCCATCCTCCTGCTTACAGGGAATATGGAGTGCCTCCACTACACCTTATACACATCCATTTCTTGCCTTTTTCTTTTCTTTTTGTGAAATATATGACTAGAAAGCCAAGGCCAAATCTCAGTTTTGTTCGTTAGACCAGAAAAAGTGACCATGCGTTGTGTAAGACGGTCTGATAGATCCAGCCAATATACTCAGGAGTAGGAATCTCGTACCAATCCTCGGTGTTATGGAGAGGAAGGATTACATTATGTAATATTGAAGCCAATTCGTGTAACCAGAAATTAATGATTTCACCCTAATTCAGAAAAAATACGAAGGACTGAAGGTCCCCCTCTGAGAGAAAGTTTCTTAACTACTCTCAGGCCCAGTTACTAAATTGCAACATTTATAGGGTGAAATAGTCAGGGAAGGGAGTCAAGGGTATAAAATCGTTATAAGTGGAAAGAGTTGATGTCTCAGGATGAGTTAAAGTAATACCAACTCTGTGTATATGGTTATTTTTTATTGTGTTTATCTCTGTTATGAGCAATTAAGTCTTCTGATGCTTTAGTTTATTCTATGGTGTAAAATTCAATGTCCAGCCTGTGGTATCCAAAATATACAGTAAATAAATAACTTTAGTTAAATCAAAAGTAGTGGTTTCGTTGTATAATAACTCCTCCGATGGTGTGGTAAGGTAAGTGTAGGAAAGTGCTCAACACGATTGAAAAGGATATGAAACAGATCCACGTTCCCATGTGCCTTAGTAAAACTCAGTTCACTCTACCAGCCAGATAACTTGTTTCAGTTAATACTACCCCTTTTGGTCACCTATGTTTCCCTAGTCACAATTATTTTCTCTTTCGAGTATATCAACTTCCCTTAAGGAAGTAATTACATTTCCTGAGAATCCTCAAGTTCTCATTAAACTTCTTGGGGTGGTGGCAGCTTTTTTTTTTTTTTATAGACAGGGAAATTATCAACATCAGTGACCATCAATAATAAAATTTCCAATAATAACAAAATAAAAAACAATTAATTAATCTCCCCCCCCCCCGGGCACCACAGTATGTATGTATAATTCTTTTTGTCCCCCACTTCCCCTGAATAATGACTAGTTTTTGCCTTAGGTCTAGGCCCCCAAGTTTGAATGCGTATGCATGATGCGTGACTGAAATTGTATACATGTATTTTTTTTTCTATGTATAAAATATAAAATGAATAAAATAACAAAAAAACAAACAAACAAACAAACAAACAAATATTTAAATAAATTAAGTGGAACAAAATTTGATAAATAAATAAAAATAAAATAAAATAAAATAACCCTAAAATTAAACAAGTTTAAAATTTAATTTATATGGCCTAATAGCCTATGCCATGGCTGATGTGAAAAAAAAAAAAAAAAAAAAAAAAAAAAAAAAAAAAAAGGAGCTCAGTCTCTAGTGTTTTAGATCCGCTCCAGACAGGTAAGGAATTCGTGGTTCTAGGGACTTGACAAACACGTGAAAACCTTCCTGTTAATATTAGTGTCTAACATAAAACTGTCCTCCCGGATACAGCTCCCGAGAGGATCAGGACATGACTGTCTTCTCTTCTGGCTTCTTAATGAGGCTTCTGACTTCTGCTCTGAGTAATTGTTGGAGTGTCTAAGGCTGCCTGGGGAGTTGCCTTTAGCTGTGAACGACGACAGAAGAAGGATAGTGACACGTGAACATTATTGCAGTGAGTGTATTTGGCTACTTCCCCATTGGTTCCCCTCACGTAATTAGGTAGGAAATTGCTAGTTATTTTCATGTGTGTATTAATATGTTGAGTATGACAATTTATGTCTGTGCAGTGTAATGTGTCGTGGGTGGTAAGATAAGTGTTTTGTAAGAGCACCACCAACGAATACAGCAAGTTGCGTTTCTTATTTATCACTAAGTAAAGTCTGTTCATCTATTTATTTTATTCTTTTCTTTTCTTTTCTTTCATCGGCCCCAGGGAAAGAACCTAATAGTAGTAATAGTAGAAGTAGTAGGGTCACGCTTGTCGCCAGACCCAGTAAAGAAGACAGTAGGAGAAATAAAAAATGCGGGGGGGCAGTTCAATTTAGTATGAGAGGTGTCTTGACACTCCTCTTTTGAAAGAGTTTAAGTCATAGGCAGGTGGGAAAACAGACAAAGGAAGAGAGTTCCAGAGTTTACCAGTGTAAGGGATGAAAGAGTGAAGATACTGGTTAACTCTTGCATTAGGTAGATGGACAGAATAAGGATGAGAAGAAGTAGATAATCTTGTGTAGCTAAGCCGCGGGAGGGGGAGAGGCATGCAGTTTGCAAGTTCAGAAGAGCAGTCAGCATGAAAATCGCGGTAGAAGATTGATAAAGAAGCAACATTGCGGCGGTGACTTAAAGAGTCAAGACAGTCAGTTAGAGGAGAGTTGATTAGGCGAAAAGTTTTAGACTCCACCCTGTTTAAAAGAGCTGTATGAGTTGAGCCCCCCCAGACATGAGAGGCATACTCCATACATGGGCGGATAAGGCCCCTGTACAGAGCAAGCAGC
>JAXIVD010000178.1:83803-88803 GCA_036785275.1 Cancer borealis | reverse complement strand
AAGTTAGGGTAAGAATCTCAGCCTTGGAAATCCCCGCTTTAACGGCACGACCTTGGCTTGGTATTCAGGTGTGAGCCGGAAGAGACGTAACAGACTGCCAGAAGCTTCAGTCTTGTGAGAACACAGGTAAGTGTCACTGGTTGAAATAACGTACGGAAGCAAGTGGTTTACAATAGTTCTATACCGATATCTAAGGGCTTCGTACTTTTTTCATACATATATAATTTGATTTGACTTGACTTAATATTCTTTTTCTATGGAATCAGAAAAAAGAATTATGAATCGTAATCTCTACATCACGTGTTACCCATTTTTGTTCTATATGTGTGTATGAATATGTGTGTGAAGGATAAGAAAGCACATCTTGAGGATAAGAAAGCAAAGAAAGAAGTTAGTGAATGGAAGATAATAGAGAGAAGGTGGAGGAAGGAAGAACTTTATATAAAAGTTATATACGCTTTTGTGAAGAATGTGGATTGAAGACGCATGAAGATAAAGGGAATAGTGCGATAGATAAAGTGTATGATCAACAAAATGGCAACATGCAAGGCAACCAGCGAGAGTGGGGAGGAAATAGGAGCGTACGCACTATAGGGTTTATGGGTTACTAGACCATGACGAGCGGAGGACATGCAAGGGAATTCAATAGGTGATTGTAGGAGGAGGGAAAGACTGAGAGGGGAGAAGGGAGGAAAATCATAGGAGGCAAAAAGAGATTTGTTGTTATTGTTGCAGTGACAGTAGTGGTGATTGTGACAGTGTTGATAATAGTGGTGGAGACTGTGACAGTGTTGATGGTGGTGGTGATTGTGACAGTGGTGTTGATAGTGGTGCTGATTGTGACAGTGGTATTGATAGTGGTGGTGATTGTGACAGTGGTATTGATAATGGGAGTAATACAGGTAGCCTAGTTGTAGTAGTGGTGGTAGAACTGACAACGGGAATCTTGGTGGTGGTAATAATAATGAAATTAGTGGTAACAGTGAAAGTGTCGACGATGTTAGCAGTGATAAAGGTAGTGGTGGTGGTAGTTTTGATAAAGAAGATTGTAGCGGTGGATCTAGTGGTGACAATAGTGATAGAAGTAATGGTGGTGGTGATGGCAATGATAACAGCGGTGATAATGACAGAGGTGATTGTGATGTCAGCAATGGTAACCGTGACAATGGTGATGCTGGCAGTAGTGGTAGTAGTGGTGATAGTGGTGACAGCAGTAATTATGACAGAGGTTGTAGTGATGAGAGACTTCATCATCCTAAACTGTTGATCGCGTGCAGCTTCCAGGATGTGCAGGTGGGCAGCGACCTAGAAATACAGAAATTAACCAATACAGTATTAATTATGAATTCATCGAAACTCTCTCTCTCTCTCTCTCTCTCTCTCTCTCTCTCTCTCTCTCTCTCTCTCTCTCTCTCTCTCTCTCTCTCTCTCTATATATATATATATATATATATATATATATATATATATATATATATAAATATATATATGTATATATATATATATATATATATATATATATATATATATATATATATATATAAATATATATATGTATATATATATATATATATATATATATATATATATATATATATATATATATATATATATATATATATATATCTGTGAAAGATAATAATGAAAATAATGATATAGTAACACTAATCTTCAAGTAATACGTTCTGAACAAATACTGAAAAAACTATGGAAGACGTCCTCAATACACTTAGCAATATGAAAACAAATAAAACTTTAGGCATAGAAAACATCTACCACTACATTCCTTAGAAGAAAAATACGAGACAATTGATGCCTTACTCAGTAAATCGCTCCGACAACGCTTAGTCCCAACTAGAAACAGGAAATATTATCCTAATCAATACGAATGAAAAAAAAGTGGAATGAAAATGATGAAGCATAATTCATTATCTTACAGCTTTGAGAGCAAGTTCTTGATTCCTAGGGAGGTTTAGTGACATTCTGATATTAAGATTAGGGTGGAAAGTGTTGTCTTATTATAAATGTGTGACTTATAGCACGTATTATCAATGAAACACTAATTCTCTCTCTCTCTCTCTCTCTCTCTCTCTCTCTCTCTCTCTCTCTCTCTCTCTCTCTCTCTCTCTCTCTCTCTCTCTCTCTCTCTCTCTCTCTCAATTATATTTGACCTATTCTATGACCTATTCCAATCAAACAATTATGTTTGACCTATTCCAATCATTAATAATAATAACTATATTCCCACCTGATATTCTAATCAGAATAATGTCACGTACTACTCGAGGCATTCTAACTCTTGAGAAACGCCTTGGAAACACACGGTATGGCTCGGAATTCTCTCTCTCTCTCCACCTTAGAGTCAATTTTTTCACTTATATCAACTGGATATAAAGTTGAGCTCCTCATCCTATACATCATATATATATATATATATATATATATATATATATATATATATATATATATATATATATATATATATATATATATACGTATACATATTCAAAACACTGACACGTTCTTATTTCTTTAATGCAACCCTTCGCCGTGCGCAGACGGCATCTTCAAGCTAAAAGCGAAGGAACAAAAAACTCTCAGTACACGATAAAAACATTGTTTATATAAAAACAGTGCAGAGATAAAAAAAAAAAAAACCAATACATATATATAGCATAGCCTAACCACGAGACAAAAAAAAACCCAAAATATATAAAAGGAACGAGAAATTTAGTTACCTTGTGCGTGCAGAAGAAGGTGATGAAGTGAGAAGAGAGCGAAAAAGTAGTTTAAAAGAAAGGTTCATATGCTGATTCAATAGGTCTCGAATTGTAATGAAGGATCAGTGAGCAAGAAGTGGTCTGGTTATTCAGTGCAGAATTAGTGGTTTTAATGTAAAGTGATTCCATAATTTTAGTATTTATTGGAAAATAAGTATTTGTTAAGGTCTTGAAATTATCAATTGAGAAAAGATGATCATGTGTCAAAGAGTGTTCACTAATAGCAGAAAATAAAGGATGAGAGAGTGGTCTACCAGTTATAGAAAACACACTCCATGATAGGACTTACAATGTAGCAGAAATAAGCCTTTCACGTTCTCAGCATATTCAAGAGAGAAGGTAAACATTTGAGGCATCTCTATAAAAATTCTACGAACCTACGCCAAATAACAGGTAAAAGGCAGTCTATTTTTGCCTTCATAAAAAAAAGCTTACTACATATATATATATATATATATATATATATATATATATATATATATATATATATATATATATATATATATATATATATGTATATACACACACACACACACACACACATATATATATATATATATATATATATATATATATATATATATATATATATATATATATATATATATATATACATTGTTACGGTCACACCGTAACGGACACGATTCTTATGCCCTAGTGCCGGGGGTCACTTATGAACAACCCAGTCACAATCACGTTACGGGCGTGTATGAACTATAGTGCTGATGTTTATACGTCCTTTTAACCCACCAAAGGACAAGGAAAGTCGACTATCCCGTAGGACTAGTCACTCCGAGGACTACACGCCGGTGGCTGACAATAGGCTTTAAACAAGAAGTGCCTGGTAAGGAACCCTATGCACTCTTAGCCCCCAAACACAGTACCTACAGCCACCCCGTTAACGTTAAGAAGTCGCCAGTTCTTTTAACCCTCCAAAGAACAAGGAATCTCCCTTATGTAACCACCTTCTCCTCCTTACATTCTAAAGAGACTTATAGTGAGCACGAGATTACAGTGCCTAGACAAGGAGCTATCGCTCCAACCAGAATACCCGCCCACAAGGTGTCTTTCCACCCACTTCTGGTTGAATAATAACTTCTCTCGACTCTAATAACACCCTACAAAGTAGCCTCCCGCGAGGGGACTCCGTACAGTGCGTTATATGAGTCGTAATTAATTACACTAAGACGGGATTACTCCTCGTCTGTGTTATCACACAAGAGGCCCCAGATGATAGGCTCTCTCTCTCTCTCTCTCTCTCTCTCTCTCTCTCTCTCTCTCTCTCTCTCTCTCTCTCTCTCTCTCTCTCTCTCAATGAGGACAACGAAGACAACGCCGAAAAAACCGACAACGCCGACAAACGCAGACACGCCGACAAACGCAGACAACGCCGAAACTACTTCCCCGAGACGGAACAGTCTGACAAAATCTAGGTGGAGTTCACCGCTAGCTAGGTGTTAATTATACTGGTCACCACACTCGTCTCAGTGCTCTGGCTTGTAACCGTTTCCTCTATAGACAAGGCCTTATTGTCTAGCTACACAAATATACCCCTTATCTAACAGGCCGGTCGAATAACCCACTCCTTAAATATGAGGAGGTTACAGACAAAATAATGCCAATTTGTGGGGAGCTCAGAGCGCAAGGTGTTCTTGGTGACGGCTAGCGGGTAACT
This sequence comes from Cancer borealis, assembly GCA_036785275.1. Lineage (NCBI taxonomy): Eukaryota > Metazoa > Arthropoda > Malacostraca > Decapoda > Cancridae > Cancer > Cancer borealis. The sequence goes on along the minus strand of JAXIVD010000178.1, from coordinate 84,348 downwards.
GAATCCCTCACTGCATCTCAGCTTCCATCTACCCAGGCAGAGATGACAAATCGTACCACATGTCTAGCACCGCGCCCTCCTCAGTCCGCTATAGCCTATTAACTTCTCTCTTCACAAAATCACCACAGGCCACAGAGACGACGCAGGACAACAACAAACATACGAGAGGATGCAGAAAGGAATTGTCTACAAGATAGGATACCTTGCAACACAAAGAAGAAAGAGGGAAAGTCAGGAAAATTAGGGAGAATGAGAAGTAAAAGCCTAACCAAAACTCGCTGGCAACTCTCTCTCTCACTCTCCCGCCACGCCTGCTACGTGACCTTGAGATACACTTCCTGCGCATTTCTCTCTCTACCTCCACGTCTGGTCTTGGCCACGTGATTTGCAAATATATATATATATATATATATATATATATATATATATATATATATTATATATATATATATATATATATATATATATATATATATATATATATATATATATATATATATATATATATATATATATATTATATATAATATATATTTATATATATA
>JAXIVD010000178.1:67500-83603 GCA_036785275.1 Cancer borealis | reverse complement strand
GCTGCTGTTAGAATTTGTGCCTTCGCTCCCAACTCTGCTTTGTTGGCAACTGGTGGTGATGATGATATGGCAAGGATCTGGGATGTTTCAAGATTTTCACTTCTCAGGTGTGTTTCTATATGTATTTAGAATGTTAGATTTAAAGACATCAATTCTTTTTCTCCTCATTACTTTTTAATCTTTCTACACAATGATAATTTATTTTGGAGTTTCTACATTTTTTTTTTAACCCTTAAATAATGGCCATCTGTATTCTGCTCAGATGGCCATTATTAAAAAATTCAGAGTTTTGTGCTCCAATAATATATATTGTTTGACACAAGGTTCACTGATTCCATCACTAGTCACAGGCAGTCTCTCTGAACCTTTTGTAAGTGAGATAAGACTATCAGTTGTCAATGAGCTGCTATGGAGCTCACGTCCAACACTTCTTAAGAAAATACAGGAAAACATATTGACAAGTTGAAAGGAGGGAAGAAAATTTAAAGTGGAGCTTCCTCAGTTTTTTGTGAATCTGACATGAAAGTGAGGACCATTCTAAATATAATGATAGCAGTGATGAATATATCGTAGTTGTTAGCACATGGGAAGGCTATGGCTTAGTGGGTAGCGTGTGGACAGACCAGCTGAGAGTCATGAGTTCGAGTCTCGCGACAAACTGTCCACTTTTCTTTGGAAATACCCTGAGTGGCCAAAGATCACCCACATGGTGCCAACAACACTATCCTCGACTGGGACTACACCGTTAAATATAACAAGGAGCTTCCACAACAACATGAGCCTCTCAACAAGATGTGAGCATCACTTAAAAAATTAACCTGAGTTACTAGCTGGTGGAGGCCGACCATTCAAAAAGCCTCAATCTAGCCTACCGGTGCCACAAGTTCAAGACATAAGATGCACCTCTCCATAAGATACATCCCTATTTCACAAGATTATGAGTAAGAGAACAGATATTTTGAGAGAAAATTTTTCTATCATAAGTTCATCAAAAGTTGTTGAGAAAGTATTTTGTAGGGGAAAACAAATGGTTATGTGCATGTACCTAAATATGCTATTATACAAAGTGCATTTAATGTGAATGAATTTTCTTTGTCTTTCTGCCGTAAGTTCAAACAATGTTTGAAAACTATACTAGTTAAAATGTAAAGGAGTGGTTGAGTTAATGGGAAACATCAAAGGTCATACGGCGCTATGTTAAGCTAAAGGGCAAATTGCAGAGCAAAGAGACAACGGCAAGGTAAAATATGGGGACGGAAAGAATGGTTAGTTATATTGAATGAGTAGAAAAGTGTTCCAGAAAAAGGAATCTTAAGATGTAAGTTAGTGTATCACACTTGAAAGAACATAGATAAAAAGGAGGCAGCGGAGGTAATTCCTATTGGAGCAGAAATGTATTTAAAAAAATAAAATTAATGAGATTTGATAATGGTAAGGTTAGCAGTACTGGGATCTTTAGAAGTGGGAGGATCTGAAGTAGGAGGTATGGAAGTAAGGGCAGTATGTGGGCAGGAGGGATTTTGGAGAGAGGAATCATATGATGGATTCACGAGAGAATCCAGGAGGTAAAGGATAGTCAAGAAAAGATTTTCTGGTAGATGTAGCTGAAAGGGTGGGAGGGAGAGGGGAAGATGGGGGAGGTGTAGGAGTAGGGGATGGAGGTAGGTCACGGGACGGGGTATGAACTTCTGCTGGAACGCAGAGAGTGTTATGTTAATTTGGTTGTGATAAGGTAGAGGCTGGGGAAGGAAGTGAAGCATCCATGAAAGGTTTTGTGATAAAGGCTTCAATATCAGAGATGGTTTCAATAGGGGAAGGAGGTGGGAAGACAGTGGGAGTAAAGGTTTTCTTGGTAGAAGATTGTAGTGAAGAAGTTTCAGTGATTAAGAATGAACTAGGATCAGTAAATGGTTTTGGAGGGAAAGCACAGGAGCGACGCTTGATTGGTGTATGAATGCAGCGTGGGATGGGAGTGAAGTTTGAAGTTGAAGGAGTAGAGGTTGTGTCAGGATCTAGTAAAAAAAAATTATTAGTCACTGGCACTGAAGGAACTACAGCAGTGGTGATAAAAGTGGAAGGTGAAGAAGCAAGAGATGGGGATGAAGAAAGGGTAATAGCAGTGGAAGAGATAATTGTGCTAGACGAAGAAACAAGAAGAGTGGGAGAGGAAGAGATATGACTGGAGGAAGGAGGATAGGATGTAGTAGAGGGAAAGGTAGTGTAAGATGTGATCCGACAATTGTTGGTGGAGATGCACTGAGAGAGAGGAATCTAGTGGAAGCCACTGAAACAGGTTTCTTGTCTAGCTTCTTTGAGTGTTATGCCATGTTTGAAGCAGAGAGCAGCAACCTCAGATTATAATTTGTAGACGGGACAGCCTCAAAAAAAGACATTATGTTGTTGGGTGCAGTTTGCACAGATGCGTGTTGTTAAGGGGCAGTTTGTACGGGTATGGCCAGGTGAGGCACAGAGAGGGCAACATGCAGTGGATCTACAGTATTTTATTGGATGTCCAAATCTCCAGCAGCTTTGGCACTGCCGGGGGGATGGATATAAGGTTTAACCTTACAGAAGGCTCCACCTCTGTATACACTGTCTGGAAGATCGTGTCCTTTGAATGTAATTATTGCAATATTTTCTGGGTACTTGCAGTGGCCATGAAGGTTAATAGTGAAGCAGGACACATGAGCAATATCATACTCGTCTGCAATCAGTTCAAAGAGTTCAGTAGAACAGTCGGGCCAACTAATGCCCTCTGGGCAGATTTTATGGGGTATGAGAACAATACCAGTACGAGTGTTGAATTGGGTATCAGACAACACTGGGAAAGGCTCCCCGTCAAGGTCTTTTAATGTAAGCATAGCTTCCAGTGGTGCCAGGTTGAGCTGCCAACTCCACTCTAAAATCACCCTTAACATTATCCTGTTTACTTTAAAATTACCCTGTTTGTTAATAACCTATTTTTAAAGATCATTTATACGTATGTATATGTAAGAAATATTACCATAATATGTACAGTGATGAAATAATATACTCACATGTACTTGCACTGCTATCCACTCATGTTAGTGCACTGTCCATCAATGTTCGATGGTTTACTCCTGGTCAGGTTTGTATATGCAGTCCGTCATCAGATTCACGTGTGTTGATGTATTTTCGAAATTGTCTGATGTTGAATTTTCAAAGTTTCTCTTAGCATGATCATTCCAATTAATGTGTCTGTGTTCAGGGAATTTCTTGTTTTTGTTTTCAATAGATTGATTTGAGAAAAAACTCTCTCTACACTGGCACTTGAATGAGGCAAGCATAACAGTTTTGTCATGAAGTTTCCCACCATTGGAAACAAGGGTGTGCCATCACCTTTCTTCATACTCTTCACTTCCATCCAAAACTTCCAAGTGTCGCCCTGAACATTAATTTCTGTGTTCCGTAGCAAACACCACTCGGTGTCAATGGTGTTTAAATAATTCTCAGGGACAAGATTTGGAATCTTTGATGCTAATAGAGCAATGGAAGGGATGGTTTTCATCAAAATACATTGAGGATCCAATGCTTTGAGAGATTCAAGTAATGAATCAGTAAGATTAAATCTGTATAGAAGCTGCGATGCACTCTCAATATAAAAATCAAGACATCTTAGCCTGAAGTTTCTAAGATCCTGTTTCTCGATAGAATGGCATGTGTGTAGTGACACAGTTATCCGACCACCCAAGTACATATCTTTTAAGGGAAGAAAATTAGCCGGGTCTCTGATTTTCACCTTTGCTAGTGCTGTTGACTTTAAGTAGCGTGGCTTCAAGTAACCCTCTAATTTAGTAATCAAAACGGCAGAGACTCTACTACTAAGAGCATAAATCATTGGGTCCTCAGCTTGCATTTCCTTATCAAGGTCATTGAAGAAAGGAAATACATGATCTAGAAATTCTAGGTGCAGTTTACTTACAGGATCATTCAGTTTTTGTAAGATGGACTGGGATGCTTGCAGTCGATCCTCCAACAATGCTTGAGCAAAAAATAGCTTTAGACCTGGGAGTTGTTCCAGAAGTCTTTTCACTACACTGAGCAGTGACAGCCATCGTATTTGGGATGGATGTAGAATCTTGTGCGGCTTCAAATTAACGAATTCCTGAAACTCCTTGAAAGCCATGGACTGCTTAGGAGACAAGAAGTACGTAATTGTATGTGTCACGTGCCCAAACTTCTTGCCAGTTGCTGTCCATCCTTGGCCACTATCAACCATGGCAATCACATCCATCTTTTCCCTTAGGGTCAACACTTTCCTCCTCTTCTTCTCACTTGACCCTGAAGTAGATGGAGCCGAACGCTTGGAGGACAGGGTGAGCACGAGAGCAGCACGACTACACAACAACAATACAAAAGAGAGAGAGAAAGAGAGAGAGAGAGAGAGAGAGAGAGAGAGAGAGAGAGAGAGAGAGAGAGAGATAGAGAGATAGAGAGAGAGAGAGAGAGAGAGAGAGAGAGAGACTGGGCGAGTCCACTGTGCTTGGTGGGGATCTTGATCTGGATCTTGATTCCCAGGCTGCCCATGTAGGGATGAGCAGAGCCTACCAAAATGGCGCACAACATCCGGCGGGAAATTCAAATCGTGTTATCGCGAGTCAAAGTCGTGTTCGGCAAGCCATGGGATATTTTACCTATTCGTGTAAACGCGAGTTTCGTGTACGATGAACTCGTGTTCGGCGGGGTATGACAGTAATTGTATGTGTCACGTGCCAGATTCTCAACCCACCTAGGCAATTTTTTGCAAACATACGAAACGGAGAGATGAAAAGAGTAGCAAATACATTTCATCACAAACAAATTTGGAATATCTTGTTTAAGTAGAGTTGAAAGAGAGTGACTTATCCCCATCATTACGCTGGCTCCATCAGCAGCGAACCCCAAGCTGAAGTTATTAGCTTCACCTTGGGATTCTGTGTCAACAATGACTAGGCGAGATGTGTCAGGTTATCCTTCCTACCTGCCTTTGGATGCATTTTTAAAATTAGAAAGTGTTTACTGAGTAGAGAGCATGAACAGGGATAGGGAACTATTTGTTCCATAGGCGAGGACCAAAGAGATTGGATAAAGGAAGGTGATTAGTAGTAATGGTAAACCTTATAACATCTTGCATTAGAGCAGATTTATCAATGTTTTTTTATGCTTTGCAGACGCATGTGTGGAGATGAGTCAACAGTAACAAGTTTAAGCTTCACCCCAGATAGCTATTACTTAGCTACGGGAAGCAGTGGGGGTGAACTACGAGTATGGGATGCTCGCTATGGACACTCTGTGCCTCTTGCAATCAAGGCAGAGGCTCATGATTTAGGTGTTTCTTCAATTCATTTTTGTCCATCAATTGGCAAAGAAAGTAAGTACATGTAGTAGTATATAATAGAGTCTATATATACCTGTTCATAGTTTGATTATACACCCAGTCCTCCGGTAACGCGGTCAACTGGGACTGGTACCGCGCCGCGTTATCGAAAACCGCGCTATCGAAATAATAGAACATATGTAAATAAATTTACTTGGACTGGCCACTCGGCCAAAGTCCCACTTTTGACCAACATTTACCTAGTTATTGGGGTTAAGTCAACACTCATTCATTCCCACCTTTTCACAAAATACAAAATACCTGGAATGAAAATTTCAAAGTGCACAAGGTGAAATGGAGAGAATAATGCTTGTCATAACATGGAGAGATAGGAAGAGAGCATCATGGATTAGAGAGCAGACTAAAGTTGAAGACATCTTGAACACAAATAAGAGAAAATAGAAGGACATGGGTATAAAACCTTTCCGCCTACTCCTCTACCCTCTACCTCTACTTCACCTCCCTCATCTTTCCCTCTCCCTTTTCCTCCTCTTTCCTTTCCATCCCTTCAGCTACATCTACTACAAAATTTCCTTAACTATCCTTTACTTCCTGGATTCTCCCGTGAATCCCTATCATAGGATTCATCTTCTCTCCAAGATCCCAATACTCCTATTCCTATCAATATCACAACTCGTTAATAGTGTTTCTAAAGAAAGAAAAATGTCCGCTCCCATAAGGATAACGATGGGTAAATAATGGAACATCTGGAAATGAAAAGAGGGTGAAAACAGGATGGTGCAATGTTGGCTGAAAAGTAAGCAGTTAAGGAGAAGATGGGCTGAGTATTTTGAAGGATTTAAATGTAGAGAAAAATAGAGAGGCAGAGATTGTTGCATTGAGAAGGGAAAATGGAGTGAAGGTCGAAGATCATGAAAGAGGAGGAGGTAAATAAGTTGAAGACAGGGAAAGCTGCAGGGTTGGATTGATGTGCTGTAGAATGTATGAAAAGTGGTGATAGAAGTGTGATTGAGTAGTTAGTAACATGATAAAATGCGTGTTCTGTGACCAGTATATACTGGTAAGTAGAAGTAAAATGTATATATTTCCTCTTTTACACATCACCCACATTAATAACAATAATGATCAATAATTTTACAGGCACAGTCTGTCGAACAGCAGCCCTTTAGACAAACAGGTGTATCTTAATCAATATTTTTTTCTGTAGCATAGTCAAAATTCATATCAAACAGAGGAAATAAAGTACATGGATAGGATTCATGACTCATTCATACCAGACATACATAGATATCTTCTGCATATATATATGTATATATATATATATATATATATATATATATATATATATATATATATATATATATATATATATATATATATATATATATATATATATATATATATACAGTGGAACCTTGACTTACGAGTTTAATTCGTTCCGTGACCGAGCTCGTAACTCAATTTGCTCGTATATCAAATAAATTTTCCCCATTGAAATTAATTGAAATGCCATTAATCCGTTCCAGCCCCCAAAATACCACCCAATTTTTTGTTACGTGTTTTTAAATAAGAAAAATGTATTTATAAATAACAAATATTGTATAAAAACATAATAAAAGAGAATGTAAAGCAAATCAGCATAAATGGCTCGTGCCTTCTCGCAGGTGATACCCTCCGTCACGGTATCTCCCGCAAGCTCCTTCTCCCTCACCCACATCAATAGCAGATTCTCCATCTTTTCATGGACAGAGGTCCGGAGCTTCAAAATTATTTTAACACCCTTGGCTGGTGTTATAGCCTTTATCGACTCCTTCTGCTTCAATATGGTACATATCGTAGAAGTACTGAGCTCGTATTGCCTCGCCATGTCGATAACTCGCACACCTTGCTCATGTTTTTCTATGATTTCACGCTTTATTTCGATGGACATCATCCTTTTCTTCTTTGCACTGCTGTCCTTTCCTCTCATTTTCTTAGGACCCATGGTTACAAACAAGAAATTTGGTAAAATAAATGCACAAAAGCACAGAACGCGAGCACAACAGAGATCCTTACTCGGCGAGGTAAACACAAGCAGAGAACGAATTTTGCACGGGAAAGCTGGGCGGGTGTATTGCTGTGTTCACTAAAGGCCGTGTCACACGGACAATTTTTTGTCGACAAATTTTGTCGACCTCGTCTCGCTGGAATATTTCGTCGACGCTGTGGTCACACGATGAAGTGCCGAGTCGGCGCCAAGACATCATTCGGCAACGCCCGAACCGGTAAATATAACCGAACTGTACCAACTGTATCAAAACGAAGGCAGAATTCCTTACGTTGAAGACAGTCAAGACACTCATCCTGCTTCAGTGCTCCAAAATGAACGGCGCAAGTGACACGGATTCAGATGTAAATATTGCAGAAATTGTACTGCTGCTAGCGTTAAAAAGAAAGCAGATGCAACAGAAGAACGCAGCCCTAACGCTGACTCGTACCTCAAATTTTGGCTCGCAATTCAAAGCAAAAAATCGACTGAGTGACGGCTCGTGTCTCAAAAAACTCGTATGTTGGGGCATTCGTAAGTCAAGGTTCCACTGTATATATATATATATATATATATATATATATATATATATATATATATATATATATATATATATACATATATATATATATATATATATATATATATATATATATATATATATATATATATAAGCATACGTAAATGTTATACATATTATATATAAATATGTAAATATTTACACACAAACAAAAGCACAAAAAAATACATAATATACATATCTACATATATACAAATGTTCCATAAACCTTACCAACTACACTCAAGAGGCTTATATCCCTAAATCTAGTACACTGATCACCTTTACCTTTATACAAGGGAACTAAACATGTGGTCGTTCAATCAAATGATACCATATGGTATCATTTGATTGAACGACCACATGTTTAGTTCCCTTGTATAAAGGTAAAGACGATCAGTGTACTAGATTTAGAGATATAAGCCTCTTGAGTGTAGTTGGTAAGATTTATGGAACATTTGTATATATGTAGATATGTATATTATGTATTTTTTTGTGCTTTTGTTTGTGTGTAAATATTTACATATTTATATATAATATGTATAACATTTACGTATGCTTATATATACTCGTATATATATATATATATATATATATATATATATATATATATATATATATATATATATATATATATATATATATATATATATATATATATATGCAGAAGATATCTATGTATGTCTGGTATGAATGAGTCATGAATCCTATCCATGTATTTTATTTCCTCTGTTTGATATGAATTTTGACTATGCTACAGAAAAAAATATTGATTAAGATAAACCTATTTGTCTAAAGGGCTGCTGCTCGACAGACTGTGCCTGTACAATTATTGATCATTATTGTTATTAATTTGGGTGATGTGTAAAAGAGGAAATAAATACATTTTACTTCTACTTACTCACTAAATACTCACATTAATACTAGTGAGACAACTAGCAGTGCCACAATAGTAGGGAGACAGGATACTACCATCGAACCCTGTTATAAGAGCAATGATTGTGTTAGTAATAATTTCGAAAATCATCTTGTATTTGACTAACAAAACCTTGTCAATGATAATGTTATAATCTCCAATCATACACTGCCAAATCTTGAAATAATACCGAAAATATACTAAACTAAATTAACAATATGATAACAAATGATAGCCGTGGGACAAATGATATCTATCCCAAAACTCTTCAAAAACAAAAAATGGAATAGTTTATACCCTAATCTCTACAGCGAGGGCTAATTGCCTCTCAATTGAAACATCAAAATTCACCTCAATCTTTAAGAAAAGCCATAGATATATGCTCGGGAATTTCTAGCTCATTAGCTTGATATCTGTAATTGGTAAAAAGCTCAAAAGCATAATTAGAGACAAAACTATTAGTTACCATGAATGATATTCTCTGATCAGGGACTCATAACATGGCTTTAGATATAAAAGAAAATTATCATCTAACTACTAAAGTACATGAGACTTAACGGAGGTCAGTTGAAATGTGCTTCTGATTTTACGAAGCAAATCACCTCTGCTAGATGGGAGTTTTCACATGAGATGCGCTGCGCTGCCTTACACTGTCAGACTTTAAAGAGTACAAGCACCCACATGAACCTCTATCTATCATTATGTCTGTCGTAAAGAGTGCATTGAAAACCCCAAGGTCCGTCACTTTACGAAGGGAGGGAGCGGAGGGCATGTGAAAGCTCCCATCTAGCAGAGGTGATTTGCTTCGTAAAATCAGAAGCACATTTCAACTGACCTCCGGTAAGTCTCATGTACTTTAGTAGTTTTACTTCAGCAAATCACTTCTCTGCTAGAGGGCGCTTCCACATGAGATTTTAAAGCCATGTGGTTGTTGAACTTAACATTCCTAACAATTAATCTACCATCTAAATGGTGGTATATAAAATCCCCACGAGAGTTAAAATTCATTATGCCAAACAAAACATAATTCCCGCTTGAATGTGTATATGACCAAAACATATACTAAAATTATACTGAACTCAGAACTGCCTGTAAAACAGGATCGGCATCCTGGATAATAGCCTTGTCATAGTGCCTAGCAAAGGTTGTCTCCTGTGTCCATCCTGCCTTGGCCATGATGACATTAATCGGCACAGCCATGGCCTTGGCCTATGATGTTGCGGCAGAGCGGACACTGCCAGCTGTGTATTTTGTGGTGTCTATGTCGCAGACGCCCAGCATGGTCTTCAGCCATCTTGCCACTGTGTCCTTGGAGATATTCTTGTGAGGCTTGATGAAGCCGATGAGCAATTTTCCATTGTCATTTCCAAATTCCTTTCTGATTTTTTCCGTTAATTTGAGATACTTTTTCAAAGTCACATAAACACACAATCTGGCATCTTCCACATAAGCACGAAACTTCACAACACGAACATTAAAGTTGGGTCGGCATTGTTTAATGTTGCCCCCTAACCAAATAGAAATATCATCTTCGCCAATGCTAATGTTCCTTAGCATCAATAAGTGCAAAGTTTGTATCCTGGCTGCTTGAGTCAGCACCATCAGCATCACCAACTTGAGTGTCAGTTCTTTCAACGAAAGGCAGTCCAACGGGTCTATGGTCCTAAGCTTCTGCAGTACGGGGGCGACATCCCAGGTTTCCGCATACCTGGGAGTAGGTGGTCTTAAATTGAAAACCCCACGCAGAAACCTGTTGACGAGTGGGTGGTTCCCTGCTCTGCATCCCTCCAACACTATGCCTACAGCCGAGAGGGCGCCCCTTGCCGTGTTGACACACTTGTAGCCCACGCCTCTGTGAAAAGTTACAGACAAGAAATTTAACATGTCAGTCACAGAGGGATGAAGGGAATCAATGTTCCGTTTACCACAAAACTGTATCCATCTGTTGATATGAGGTCGGTATTGTTTTTCAGTTCCCGGTTTCCATGACGCCATGACGATATCCGTACCCGCTGCAGATAAGCCTCGTTCTCGGAGCTGTCTCCGGACAGCCGACAAGCCATCAACTGGGTGTGGTTCATGATAGGGTGTTCCTCTGCTGACGCTGGATGCAAAAAGACTTTCTGTCGTCTTGTGATGACCCGATGGTTCGCGACCAGCATTCGGAGGAGTGTGCTCATCCATGGTTGTGTCGCCCAAAGAGGAACAATCATCCACCCTTTCGCCCTCTCGTCCCGTAACTTCTGGAGACATCTAGGGATAAGAGAGAACGGAGGAAAAATGTAAACCAGTTCAAACTGAGCCCAATGTAATGAAAAGGCATCCACATAAGCAGCATCTGGGTCTGGTTTCCACGAGCAAAAACATGTTAATTGCTTGTTTAAGCGCGAGGCAAAGAGATCAATACAAGGAGTCCCAAATGTGAAGCACAACTCCTTAAAAATCTCGACGTTCAATTGCCATTCATGCCTGTCATTAAATTTTCGTGAGGCAGTATCCGCCAAAACATTGCACTTGCCCGGTATGTAGGAACTTGTAATCCAAGCATTATTTTTAACACACCAATCCCATATATCAATGCAGATGTCATTACAAATTAACGACTTAGTTCCTCCCATTTTATTCACATAATTCACAGCCGTAGTGTTATCACACAACACTTTGATATGCAGTCCCCCAAGTAAAGGTGCAAAAGACTTTAGTGCAAACAAAATAGCTTTGAGTTCCAGTGCATTAATATGCAAAGACTTCTCAGGTGACCACCTCCCGTTAGCCGTAAGGTCATTGAGGCAGCCACCCCAACCCAGGTTCGAAGCGTCAGAATATAACTCAACCTCAGGAGCGTTCCTAAAAATTTTCCTGTCCTGAGTTGCAAGTTCATTGATCCACCAATTCAAGTCAGTCTTCATCACTTCTGTGATTAACATTCATTTGTTAAAGATACCTGTCTCTTTTGCTAATGCCACGATCTTAGCTCTTTCCAACTTCCTGTAATGTAACTTTCCCATTTCCACTGCTAGGATTGCAGCTACCAAAAGTCCAATGACTCTAGCTACTTCCCTGATTTTCTCTCTCTGCTTCTGGACCAAAAGTGAACAATGTTGTAAAATTTTCACTTTCCTGCGTTCTGGAAGCATAACAATCATATTCTCTGAATCAATGATGTTACCTAGGTATTCAATGCGTTTAGTGGGAATTAAAACTGACTTCTCCGCATTAATGCAGAATCCCACCTTCGTCAACATGCTAACTGTGTCCTGCAGGCAATGAAAACAACCTGCCAGTGACTTACTGCACATCAGGGTACCATCAATAAAACTAGTGATGGTATGCCCCATCATTCTCAGCGTGGAGAATACTGGTTTCATAAGTTTGGTAAAAAGTCGAGGGCCTTCTGAGACACCATTGGCAAGACAAGTGATTTGGTAAAGTTTTCCTGCCCATCTGAAACATAAATACTTCTGCTGTTCCACTGCAATCTTCACTGAGTAATAAGCATGCCTAAGATCAATGGAGGCCATGTAATCCCCACGATTAACTAGTCTAATTGCCTGTTCAAAATTCTCCATCTTAAAGTATTTGTAAGCAATGTGTTTATTCAGCTTTTCTAAGTTAATCACCATCCTGTATTCCCCATTCTTCTTCTTCCTCAAGAAAATGGGTGAAATGATTTGACGGTCCTGTCTATGAGTTACCTTGATAACCTTGAGATTCAATAATTTGTCAATTTCTTGATCAATAATTCCTTTCTCCTCCTCATTAAAAACATAGGTTAAACTGGAGAATAGGTCCGTGTCGCGTACAAGCACGAAACTGACATATCAGTTAGAAGACTCGGTAGTGGTTCCATAAACGTTAAAAACATGAGGTGCTCACTTCTAGTGTGGCTGTAATAGCACTCGAAAGTCTGGTGGAATTCCACAGATTCTAAGTCCAGCGACCTGCTTCCCTCTGTAAAGTAAACACTGAACTGATTTTCTTTTGTTTATGACTGTGATTTGTGGGTAATGGCATATAAGGATTTCATGATATCTATAGAATTCAACTAACCAATCGCGATGCTTCCCGTCAGTGCTAATTGTGCCGTGACCAATCAGAGCCTTCCACACTCGGCTGAGTTACGCTTTTGTTTTGTTTTAGGGACACGTCAGGTGTACCGATACAGATTCATTGTCACTTGTTGATATGGCGTCCAGTGGATTACACCTTGAAGAAAATCTTCCAGTGTCTTGTGAAGGATGTTATTTGTCTTATGGCGATTTTTGTGGGACATATTTCAACGACTGTGAAGGGTTACTAAAACTGTTAGTCAGACATGGTTTAGTGCCTGAAAAAAAACTATGTGAAAACTGTGGGAAGGAGTGCCGGCTGGATATACGTAGGAAGGCCCCACCTCCATCGCCTAAACAATAACCACACCACACCGGTAAGTCATAACGGTTTCATTTTGGAGGTCCTTTGTTATGTTAGGTTAGTGTCCTACGGGGATTCCAGGGTGGGCGCAGCTCCTTCTGCTAGGTTAGATTAGGTTAATGTCCAAGCAGTGGGATCCAGGGGGGGCGCAGCCCCCCCTGGTTAGGTTAGGTTAGGTTCAGGTTAAGTTAGGTTAGGTTATGGTTAGGTTAGGTTAGGAAATTTCGATTTTTTTTTCTTCGATTTTTAAAAAATTTTGAAGGGCCATATTTCGCTTAATTTTCATCCCCCCCCCAAAACCCCCGATTCCTCAGGCTCCCCCAAGCTTGTTGGAAGGGATAGGGGGAGAGGGGGGGAATCGGGGTGACGGACTTATTCTCCAGAATTACCAATACATATTCCATATCCTCAAAAAATAAATGGTCAATGTTGTTCTCGTCAATGTCAAGATGGCAGTGCTCCACGATGTCCAAGATAAAGGGATCAGAAGTTAACTTGTGCCATTCCTTGATAAATTTGTGAAGTTGACCTGCTTCAAACTGATGGCTTACCTGAGTTAGTGCCGGGGATTGCTGTGTCCCCGGCCTCGGAATTTTTTGATGCAGAGTCATGACGTGGGTAGGACAGCCTCTGCTCCCCTTTGGCACCTGCTCTATGTTGTCCGTAGGGATGAAATCTGGACGAAAAACCCCTGAAAGGCTTTTTTCCGAAGAAGTCTCGTGGTTTTCCCCCACCAGATTTGCCCGCGCCAAACTTCCAAGGAGAAAAAGTCTTCTTGGTGATCTTGTTCTTCAGTTTCTCCAGTTCTTCAATTTGCTTGGTGGATTGAGAAATGTCATCCCCAAATAACAGCCTGGTCATTGGTACCTTGTCAGAGCACAAGTGGGAATACTTCTGATTAATCTCCCGCTTGATGAAGTGTCGTCTGGTCAGGTAATTGCGGAAGTTGGCATTGCCGAGCAATGCCAAAGCACCATTAATCATAGTCACCTCACGAGCCACAGCCCCGTGTCCATCATCTTGAGCGACTTTGTCCAGTACTGTCAGAGATTTGATGATGATCGTTGCCGCTTTGATGATGTCTTTGCCAACTCCCTTCATACGCAAATCCACCTTTCTGGCTTCCGCATTCAACGCGTCCAACACCTGCGCATTGCACTCCACAGGGGTTAAAGCCTGGCAATTACTGGGCCTTTTGGTGATCTCATCCTCCAAAATGTCTTTGTAATCCTCCTCCCGCATGCCATTCTCAAACAGGTGGTTCACCATAGCTGCAACCTGCTTGTCGAGATCCTCCGAGACGTCTTCCATGGGCCCGTAGTTCTTAACACTTTGGAGCAAAACACTGCCCCGGTGAGCACTTTCATGAATTTCACCCTCCTCGGAACTGACATCAGACTCATGAGATCTGAAGCCAGAAAACCCATCCGTTGCAAGCGAAGAGCCTGGTACCAAACCAACCGAGGCCGGTGGATGATGAATTTCAGCCGTTGAGGCGATCCTGGAGCAGGAGGGGGCAGAATCTAATCAAAGGACTGTACTAGCCCTCTCAGGCTGCCTCTCTTGTTTAAGCTTATCCAAATCACTCCTGAAATCCGCAATCGCCTTCAAGATCAAGGACCAAAGAGCAGCCTCACCGTCATTCTGGGTGGAGGCATTTGGAGGAGTGGAGCGGGCTAAGCAGCCGCGCTCAGAAGAGTGGTCCACCATGTTGACTTGATCAACCTGGTCCCGATGGGTAGAGGCACTCCTGGACCTGGACCTGTCCCTTCCAAGGCTAGAGGGCCGAGGAACGTCAACAACATGCAACGGAATACGTCTCCTGCCTGAACTATGAACAGAGCGTAAGCAGTCTTCTGAGGAAGACATGTCGGCAGCCCCTGAACCGACCGGAGTGAAGTAAACAACCAGTCGACCTTCAGCCGTTCCAACGGGGCACTTCACCCGTTCCGTAAGGATCACGGGAAGCCAAGACACACAATACAGTTGAATTACAGCTTGGTGCACCACCCGCTCCTAAGTCGGATAACGGGATGGACAACTACCCGCTGCTATCTCGGATAACGGGAGAAAAGCCAAAATAACAAACTTGGCAAAAACAAACACACGCCCTGACGGAAAGCATCTAATCAGTGTGAATGCCACGTAGCAAATGACGGACGACAGTGTAAGGCAGCGCAGCGCATCTCATGTGGAAGCGCCCTCTAGCAGAGACCAGAGAAGTGATTTGCTGAAGTAAAATCTATTTATATTTCATAATTACCACTTTTCTGTCCACGATATCACCAGATCGTTTGATATTTTGTGTCTTGTTTTTCTAAATGCCATTGATAAAGTTTATCACAGTAAGTTAATGTTTAAAACTAAGCAATTTGGGATCGAAGGTAAATTGCACAATTCGATTGAAAACTGGTGGAGCAATAGAAAATAAAGGGTCGTTATCAATGGATCTGCCTTGAATGGAGCCCTAGTCACTATTTGATGTCACACAGTCATCTGTTTTTGAGCCTGTGCTCCTCATAATATACAGTAAAACCCTTATAACTCGGCATTGTTTAACTTGAAATTTAATATAATTTGGCAAAGTAAAGACAGTTGGCAAAAAATTATGCATCTCGGCATGTTGACCAGTTATAACTGCATCTCTTGGTTTACACTTAGTATCATGCCCTCACAACATCTTGTTTGAACATGTATACAGAAAATCGGCAAAAACTAATGTATCTCGGCATATTGCCAAGTTGTTACTGCATCTCTTTGCTTACACTCGTGAATGCCATTACAAAGGCTACACCAACAGTCTACACTGGGTGACTTCCAACCCAACTCTAAGTCAAGTGCTCTACTTTCC
>JAXIVD010000178.1:35000-62500 GCA_036785275.1 Cancer borealis | reverse complement strand
AATCAGTAATACATCATTGGAGCTGCAAAGCTCCAGTGACTCAGAATAAAGAATACATTTCTGAGGTGCCATTATATGATCACGGCATATCAAAACTACCTCTTCACCATCCATGGTAAGTCTGATTTTCAATTAAAATTGTTGATTTACTATATTATAGTGTATACTTACAATGTATAGGAATTTTACACTGTTAAATTGGATAATGTGCTTGATTAAAAGTACAGTACTGTATTTATTACTCTGTCTTTCGTAACGTAATTGTTAATATTAGCCGTAACCTGGGTATTCATACTGTAGATTCCGATTATCGCTACTAACGGACAATCTGCATTATCGGACCGATGCTCCCCCCTTTTAGTCTGTTAAACCGAGGGATGAGTGTACAGTGGAACCTTGACTTACGAGTGCCCCAACATACGAGTTTTTTGAGACACGAGCCGTCACTCAGTCGATTTTTTGCTTTGAATTGCGAGCCAAAATTTGAGGTACGAGTCAGCGTCAGGGCTGCGTTCTTCTGTTGCAGCTGCTTTCTTTTTAACGCTAGTAGCAGTACAATTTCTGCAATATTTACGTCTGAATCCGTGTCACTGGCGCCGTTCATTTTGGAGCACTGAAGCAGGATGAGTGTCTTGACTGTCTTCAACGTAGGGAATTCTGCCTTTGTTTTGATACAGTTGGTACAGTTCGGTTATATTTACCGGTTCGGGCGTTGCCGAATGATGTTTTGGCGCCGACTCAGCACTTCATCGTGTGACCACAGCGTCGACGAAATATTCCAGCGAGACGAGGTCGACAAAATTTGTCGACAAAAAATTGTCCGTGTGACCCGGCCTTTAGTGAACACAGCCATACACCCGCCCAGCTTTCCCGTGCAAAATTCGTTCTCTGCTTGTGTTTACCTCGCCGCGTAAGGATCTCTGTTGTGCTCGCGTTCTGTGCTTTTGTGCATTTATTTTACCAAATTTCTTGTTTGTAACCATGGGTCCTAAGAAAGTGAGAGGAAAGGACAGCAGTGCAAAGAAGAAAAGGATGATGTCCATCGAAATAAAGCGTGAAATCATTGAAAAATATGAGCAAGGTGTGCGAGTAATGAACTTGGCGAGGCAATACGAGCGCAGTACTTCTACGATATGTACCATATTGAAGCAGAAGAAGTCGATAAAGGCTATAACACCAGCCAAGGGCGTTAAAATAATTTCTAAGCTCCGGACCTCTGTCCATGAAAAGATGGAGAATCTGCTGTTGATGTGGGTGAGGGAGAAGGAGCTTGCGGGAGATACCGTGACGGAGGGTATCACCTGCGAGAAGGCACGAGCCATTTATGCTTTATTTCTTTACATTCTCTTTTATTATGTTTTTATACAATATTTGTTATTTATAAATATATTTTTCTTATTTAAAAACACGTAACAAAAAATTGGGTGGTATTTTGGGGGCTGGAACGGATTAATGGCATTTCAATTAATTTCAATGGGGAAAATTTATTTGATATACGAGCAAATTGAGTTACAAGCTCGGTCACGGAACGAATTAAACTCGTAAGTCAAGGTTCCACTGTATTTGCTTTTGCAAATTTTGGTTTTTACTGTAAGTCTTAGTAGAATAACATGTGTAAACACAGCCCTTAGGCCAAGTTCAGTAGCAGTTTTCTGGTATCCTGATGTTACTGGTGCAAATATATTTAAAGGTTGCTATTTTATATCTACCCCATAAGTTGACCCCTAGTTTTGACCATAAAAAAATGATCTTAAAAACTTGATTTATAGGCCGCAATATATGGTATATATATATATATATATATATATATATATATATATATATATATATATATATATATATATATATATATATATATATATATATATATATATATATATATATATATATATATATATATATATATATATATATATATATATATATATATATATATATATATATATATATATATATATATATATATATATATATATATATATATATATATATATATATATATATATATATATATATATATATATATATATATATATACAGTAAAACCTCGATATAACGAACCCACTTATAGCGAATTTCAGATATAATGAACTTCATTTCCTGGCAGAACCAAGTCGGATATAATGAACCAAAGTTCGTTATATCCAAGGCGTGGGGTGATCCGGCCGAACTCTCCACCTTTAATTTTAATTTAATTTTAATCTTTTAATCTTTCCGCATATGTGAGATCTTTCAATTCTGGCACCATCTTAGTTGTTATTCTCTGTATTCTTTCTAATTTCAACACATGCTTTTTCTTGTGAGGGAACCATGTTACTTCTGGATACTCCAGTTTTGGTCTAATTAATGAAGTTGTAATTTTTCTCATCATATATTTTTATCTAGGAAGTGAAAAGCCATCCATATAATTCCTAGCATCATGAATGTGTCACCAACAATTATGTATAGATTTTTTTCTGGTGATAAGCTGTCCTGTATTACAACTCTCTTCTCTTCTTTTGCTATTGATATAGTATTTTCCCCTAATTTGTGCGTCCATGAGGGTTTCATTGCACTCTTTCTCATTTCCAATACATGGTATTATTTTTTTTTCAATAAACTCCATTTCCAATGTCTTGCTCCATTCATATATTTTGTTTACATTATTTTGTAGCTCTTTGCAATTCATGTGGTTTCTTATCTTTCTCAGTAATTTTGTATCATCTGCAAATAGACATATGTAACTGCTTACTCATTCTGTCATGTTATTTACATATACTATTAAAAACATTGTCGGTGCCAAAACTGATCCCTATGGTACTCCATTGTTCACTTCCCTCCATTCTGATTGTTCATCCTATACTTCTGTTCTCATTTCATAAGAACATAAGAAATGGGGTGACTGCAAGAGGCCAGTTAAATGATCTACACGAGGCAGCTCCTTGTCCCCCACCCTTGGAATAATCCAATATTTAGCCATCCCACCTGTCATTCCTATCCATACTCTGATCCAACTGTCTTTTGAAGCTACCTATTGACTGCTAGTGCTGGCACAGAATCGTATGCTCATATCAAGTGGGAACTAGTGAAGTAGGCACAGACCAGTAGGGCTCATACTGCAACTGTTGTTCAGGAGAGATTCGATTCTCATTTACATCGGAACAGAGCGTTTCACTAGTACCCTGACAGTCAACAGTTGCAGCCCCCCACCAGTCTGAGCCATTAGAATAATCCAATCCATACTCTGATCCAACAGTTCTTTAAAGCTACCTATTGACTCAGCACTTACTACGTGTCTACCCAGCCTATTCTAATCGTTCACCATTCTTGTTAGTGAACCAATATCTACCTATGTCTGTCCTGAATCTAAGTTTTTCTAGCTTGTACCCATTTCCACGTGTCATATCCTGACTACTAAATTCTAAAACATGATCAATGTTTCCCTTATTAATTCCTTTTACCCATTTGAAAACCTCAATCATATCCCCTCTTGTCCTCCTTCTTTCTAGGGAGTAGAGATTAAGACGTCTTAGCCTATCTTTGTAGGGTAAATTTCTCAGCCCCTGAATCATCTTGGCCATTCTTCTCTGGACTGCCGCCAAGGAGCCTATATCCTTCCTATAATAAGGGGACCAAAATTGAGCTGCATAATCTAGGTGGGGTCTAACTAGCGCTAAATACAACCTCAGAATGATCTCAGAACTCCTATTTGTCACACACCTACTAATAAATTCCAGTATCTTGTTGGCCCTCTTTCTAGCTACAATACACTGTTCACTGGGGCGCAAGTCACTGCTTATTTGAACTCCTAAGTCCCTCACACTATATGACCTTCCTAAAGTATTGTCATTTAATGTGTAGTCTACAGACCTATTATCTTTACCTACGCTCATAATGCTGCACTTGTTAACATTAAACTGCATCTGCCATTTCTTTGACCACTCATACAGCCTATTTAAGTCATCCTGCAGCATCCTAGCTAGCATCATCTAAATTCTTTAACGGTCTTCCTATCTTTGTGTCATTAGCAAATTTACTGATATCACTGTTTATTCCTATCTCTATGTCGTGAAAACAAACTATATATCATGATAAGTCCTCTAGCTAGGTTTCACGCAAATATATTTTAAAGAATTATGAGCTACACGTGTCGACTACTCACGGTCAGATGCACGTGTGACGGCTATGGAGGTGAATTTCTTTTTTTCTTCATTTCTCCCACATCGTAATGCAAACCTTGTCAGTAACTCATCCTACCTACTGGCCAGAGGAGTAAAGAGATTACCTATAGGTAGCGAACTTAGCAGTGGTGAGCTGGGGTCGTTGACCTTCATTCAGCAGCCATAGTAGTAGTAGTAGTAGTACTAGTAGTAGCAGCTACCGTAGTAATAGTAGATATCCACATAGGTAAAAATCCGGTTATCCATACGTAATCCTTGTGGAGTAATAATATGCTCACCACTGTATTCAGTGTGGGACTCTATCTATGACCGCCGTAAACCCGTTTTCCTCGTCCCTCTCGGAAGCAGTCTGTTCGAAAATAAGCTTCACCGAAGCAACTCGGAATCCTAACAACTCATCGAAACAGCTCCGATAACAACAATTCCCAATACCATACTTCACTGAAGTAATTTCACAACCCATATATTCCTGTGGGGGATATTTCCCACATCCTGGGGGGCCCAAAGATTTATATTTACATTATCCATAATGTTCCCCTTTATAATGAGTGGTAGCAATTTTTTTTTCTATTTACTCACTTTCCTTACTCTGCTACATTCCGCCATCTGGCACGGGCCTGTAATGCTGCCGTACGCTGATTACGTTCTGCATTACTTCCATCTTACCCCGAATTTGTATCATCAATTTCTAAAGGAAGTAATTTATCAACCGTCCTGGTTGATAAAACACCTTTGGATAGTACTTTCACAACCCTCAGTGTACCATATTTGTCAGGCAATATTTCAATCACCTTTCTTATGGGCCACGTGGATCTTGGAGTGCTACAATCTATCAATACTATATCACCCACATTAAGTTGTCGTATTGGCCCAATCACCTTATGACCATAATAATACTCCCTTAGAGAAGTGAGGTAATCTTCACGCGAGGTACAAATCCATTGCTGTAGAATTTTATCAAGGCGATTGAACTGCTTATTTAAGTCCTCCAATTTGATATCTCTAAAGCTTTGAAAAAAATCTGGATCTTTGATGCACCCCTTATTTATTACTGGTGGTATCACATTAATCATTCTTCCCTGTAACAGATAATTAGGTGTCAGAGCCTCTGGTTCGTCTACATTTTCTTGTATGTAAGTAAGCGGTCTGTTGTTGATTCTAGCTTCTATTTCTACTAATAAAGTGGGTAGTTCATCAACACTAACTCTTCTATGATGAAGAGTCTTTCTCAGGCATCTTTTGACAACTCCAATCATTCGCTCATAAAATCCTCCTTGCTAAGGAGCTCCTGGGGGTATAAATTTCCACTCGCATCTCTGTGACTGAAGGAAATCTTCTAATTGGAAGAACCCTTTAAAAAGCCTTTCACTTGCTTTGAAGTTAGTGCCATTGTCTGATATTATAATGTCTGGGCATGATCTTCTTCCCACAAACCTTCTGAAGGCTCTAATGAAAGTATTAGCTGATAAATCGGTAGCTAGTTCGAGATGTACGGCTCTTGTGGTGGCACATGTGAATAGGCAGATATATACCTTAGTAAGTTCCACTTCGGTTTGACTGTTTAGGTTTTGCAACACAATACTGCCAGTATAACCAACTCCAACTATTTGGAAAGGCTTAGATTCTTGGACTCTCTCACTTGGGATTGGTGGTGGTCCTGGATATTTGATTGGTCTAGAATCATATCTTAAGCAAGTAGTACATTCCCTGATACATGACTTGATGATCTGCCTTGCCTTTGGGATCCAAAAACTCTTCCTGATAGTGACTAAGGTATCAGATACGCCTCCATGTAATGTCACATAATGCGCATCCCATATCACTAACCTCGTAAGCCAATGGTGTTTGGGTAACAACACTAGATGTTTAGCTCCATAGTGCAATGATGAATTGTGTATTCTGCCTCTATATCTAATTAGCATGTCATTATCAAGAAATAACCCTACGTCATTAATGAGTTTATTTTGTCTAAGGGTCTTTGTAGACGGCTCAGAAAGTTTGCTTTGTCTGGGGGTCTTTGTAGACGGCTCAGAAATTATATTAGGGTGATTTTCTAATAATGAATGCAATATCCTAAATTCATTGGAGTAACATTCTCTTTGCACTTCTTGTACCCAGAATGTCATTGAGTTAGTGTCATTGATATTCTTTGTCCATCCTCTTTTCATGTATATATTTTTGATGAACCTGAACACATAGTTTGTAACTCTTAGTAGTTTACCTAGTGAAGAGAATTTGGTGTTATCCATTAAAAATTGTGCCTCATCGTCATTCTTTTCCATGTTCACATCCACGTTGTTGATAGATGATATGACACCTAATTTCTGATCTGGCCATGCTAGTTTTTCTTTCAGCCACTGAGGACCATGGAACCATAAGATGCTATTAGAGAGATTCTTAGGTGTCGTCCCTCTACTTAGAATATGTCGGATTAGATTTCGTATCCACATACAAAAAACGAAAATCGTCCTGCATCTCGTAGATCTCGGCTACCTGGTTTTTTACATAAGGCAGCTTTGAATGATCATTCTTTACCCATTGTAATACTGCCTCATTATCACACCATATATAGGTGTGTTCTATGGTCAAATAATTTAGCGTTTCCCGAATGTGCTTACCCAGTTTAGTGCCAATAAACAGGGCGGTTAGCTCCATTTGTGGGATTGTTCTGTTCTTCATTGGAGCGACATGTGCTTTACTGGTTAAAATCTGTGAGTTTGACTGTGTAACCAAATAAGCAACAGCTCCATAAGCTTTTGCAGATGCGTCGCAAAAGATGTGGAGTGAACAATTGTCTTTCTCATTGACAATGGCTCTAGGAATTTCATATTCCTCTAGTTGTAGTAGTTCATTTTCAAGTAATTTCCATTGTTCTATGTAACCAACTGGTAAAGGATCGTCCCAGCCGACTTGTAGTTTCCAGGAATCTTGAAGCAACATTTTAGCTTTTATTGTGATTGGGGAGAATATTCCTAATGGATCAAACAATTTACTTGTCCTGGCCAGTAACATTCGCTTAGTCAGCAATGAGTGTTTGTGGGTGATTTACTGACTTAAGTTTCAAATTGTCGCCAGAGGTGTCCCATTGAAGCCCGAGCACATTAGTCACTCTAGAGATTTCATATCCTTGTAAATCATGCTCAATAATTCCTTTGAGCTGTGTATTATTGGTTGCCCACCTTGTAAGTGGCATATTAGCCGCTTTTAATTCTTTATTGGCTTCCTTATAAAGTGAAAGGAGATAATTTTCATCAGATTTAGATCCTTGAAAATTATCTACATAAAAGTTATCTGCCAATATGTCTTCATGGGGCTATTTGATGTCTTCAAATGATAATCAAGAATTGCCTGCAGTAGAAAGGGAGAACTCGTTGCTCCAAACAAAACAGATCTGAATCTGTAAGTTTTCACCGAACTATTAACTCCCTGGGGCTCAGATGGCCACAAGAAGCGTGTGTAATCTCTATCTTCCTCCTGTAACCCAATCCTTAAAAAGGCTTTGGATATGTCTGCTGTATAAGCATATTGACCGGTCCTAAACTTTAATAATATATCCCCCAATTTCTTAGTTAAAGATGGCCCTGTCATTAGACAATCATTCAAGGAAATTCAGTGTTTGCCCTAGAATTGTAAGATTAAACGAATACTTACCATGTGTGAAGTTTAATCGTAATTACACGAACATTTAAACTGCGTCACTGAGGTATTAAATGAGATGTCTGAAGCACTCGCTGAACGTCAGTCCTTCAGAGAGTAGGTTTGAGGAAGCAGCCATAATGTAAGCAACGGGTAAAACCCCGACAGAAGACTATGAAAAAACAAGGAGGTGAAGGGAGGGCATTTAATACCTCAGTGACGCAGTTTAAATGTTCGTGAAATTACGATCAAACTTCAGACTTGGTAAGTATTCGTTTAATCTTACAATTTCACTTCACGACATTTAAACTGACGTCACCAAGGCATGTAAATGAGAGCTTTAGAGTGATTCCTCAAACCTAAAGAAAAACCCAAGAGCTTTAGCGTGGAACAACTTGATGCTAAGGAGAATAAAACGTCCTGAGTTCAAAAGAAAACTTAACCTTGTATTCACTGTAACAACCACCAATAACAACAAAAACAAGAGTTTTATCATATGACTATGTAAAGAAAGTAATTACATACAACACGGTTCCACAAAGTTGAAGTTTGACAAAAAAACAAAATTTAGTGTCCTACATTTCTATGCAATAAACGTTATTACATATATAGGTAATGTTTTCACAAAGTTGGAGCATCGCTGCCCCCAGATAACACTGCATTTGCAAAGTCCCCACGTTTGCCTATAGGTTTCCTATAGAATCTTGCAAACGTCGATTCTCTGGACCAGCCAACGGGAGACAAAATAGTAGCAAGAGGTAACTTCAGCGCTGCCTTACTTGACGAGGCTGACCTGGTGGAATGTGGTGAAAACAAAGTGAGGTCAATGCCAGCGGCTGCCATTAAATCCCTAGTCCAACGCCTTAATGTGTCTCGAGAAACCATCTTTATAGGAGGTTTTGAAGTCAGAAAAAACCTAGTTATTGGCTCCCTAATATCCTTAGTTCTGTCCAAATAATTTACAATGGTAGTATGAACACATAAAAATTTGTCAGTAGCATAAGGCTCAAAAACCAGTTCAGACATATGGCAACCAGGCATAGATGTTTTTAGAGGGTCACCTATCCTGAATGAAACTCTGGAATTCGTAATGGACATGTTTCTGATGTCCAGTAAATTTAATACTTGACCACGCTGACCAGTAACATTAAAGCTGTTAATTTTCTAGATAACTGAATAAGTGACAGCTCCTCATTCGCTCCTAGACTCTTTATGTGAGAAAGCATTAACTCCGGATCCCAGGTGGTATGGCAACGGGAAAAAGACGGTCTCTCCTGGAAAACCGCTTTCAAGAACATACTGACTAAGGGATGTTGACCTGCAGGCTTGCCATCAATTGTCGCTATAGCCGAGATGGCGGAACGAATGGTGTTGAGAGAACTATAATTACGGCCTTTGTCCTTCTGAAACTCTCGTAAGAGATAGTCTAACAAGAAACTTAGAGATGGGTGAAAAGGATCAATTTCCCCCCTGAGACAAATTGACACCCATCTGGTGATATGTGGCCCATACTGTAATTGGGCAACTTCTCGCGAAAGACCTTGGTCTTCGAAGGAACGCCTGATAACATCATCGCAGTTAACACTAACTTGCGAGCCTGCGGATGTGTGCAAGAAGGATCTTGAAGTAGAACCAGGGGATGGTGAGGGAGGAGAATTGGAGCCCGAGCTAATAACTGAAGGGCTCTCGGGAACGACGCTTGGGTTGGCCAAAGTGGCAGAACTGCAAGCAGAGTAGCCTGGTCTTCTTGGAGTTTTCTAAGTACTCTGGTGATTTGACTGAAAGGGGGAAAGGCATATAAATTTTTGTTGGCCCAGTCAAATGTGAACGCATTAATAAAAGTAGTGGAAGGCTCTGGTTTCCAAGAAACATAAGTCACCATTTGAGCATTAATCCGAGAAGCAATAAATCAATATCTGGTGTGTAAGAGATCTGACAGAGTCTCTTGAAAAGATGGCTCCTTAACATCCATTCTGTGTCTAAGTTTTTTATCCTGGATTCTTTATCTGCCTCAACATTATGAAGTCCCTTTATATGCTCTGCTGACAAGGAAATGCTGCGCGACTCGGCCCAGGAAAAAAAAAAAAATTCCTGTTAACTTATTAAGGCTGAACTCAGTGCTCCCACATCGGTCTAAACAAGCTATAGCAGTGGTGTTGTCTGAACGAAGACGAATATGAGTATGTCTGTAATCCTTGCACAGGGACTGGAGACCCAAAAGGATAGCCTTTAATTCCAGACAATTCATATGATCTAGTTCCTCATGCGCCTAGTGACCTCCAGTCTTCGAGATTTCAACAGCTGCACCCCATCCAGTTAAACAAGCATCAGCATACAATTCAAGTTGGGTGGAAGAAGGGCGTAGTGATTTAGATTGATGAGTGATTTTGTGAATCCACCAAAAATTAAAGTCTCTGGCATGAGCGTCCAAAGTAATTCTAGCTTTGTAGTCACCATGGTTAAGAGCAAGTTCCCTATTCCTAATTATCTCCAGGTACTTGTATCTGAGAGGTGCCAGTTCTACTGCAGGATCAGAGGCCACAGTCAAGCCAATAAAAGAGGCCAAGTCGTGCAAAGTGATGTCTTTTCTTAACAGGAGCAAACCTTGTTCTTTGATATGTTCCTTTTTACGAGAAGGCAGAGTAGCTGTCATGTCACAAGAGTTCAGAAGGACCCCAAGAAATTCCAATTTTTTAGTAGGCACCAAGACTGACTTAAGTACATTAATTGTGAGTCCCACTGAATCAAAAAGTTGCAAGGCAAAACTGACATTGTTGATTAGTTCATCCTTAGAAGCTGCAATAAAGATACAATCATCTATATAACAAATCACAATTATACCGAGCTTTCTGAAATGAGAAAGGACTGGTTTTAATAACTTGGTAAAAATGCGAGGGGCAGAAGTCAAACCCTGAGGGAGACAAGTGAACTGAAAAGGCAGGTTTTTCCAAAAAAAAAGAAGCCATTGCCTATCTTCAGGCCTCACATAAACAGAATAGTAAACATCCTGCAAATCAATGGTCATGAAAAAATAGTTAGGTTGAATTAACTGAACCACTTCCTTGAGAGAATCCATTTTGAAATGAATGTGAGCAATATGCTTATTTAGATCTTTCAGGTTTTAAATTATTCTGGCAGTACCGTCTCTTCAAAGTAGGAAAAACATTAGAATAAAAACCACATCCTAGAACGGGATCACATCTCTCAATTATTTTGTGTTTCAAAAACCTCAGCATGGCACTATCCAGGGAATTACTATCAGTAATAGACAAAGTCAACGGTCTAGGTAGATCAGTTTGCATAGGTAATTTATCAAACTGAAGGATCTTACCATTTACAACATCATGGATCCATTTATCTGTAGTCAAGGCTTGCCAAAGCAGCCTGGCAGCAAAAACTTTGCCACTCACAAAATTTTCCGACCTATTCACCAAGGGGAGAACGTTGATACTCACCGAAGGAAGGCTTACTGGGGAGTCCTGTATAGCTGTGCCCCTCTCCCCTAGGGCGGCTTTTGGCCTTAAAAAGGCCGGGCAGAATTCCTAGGTCTCGAAGGTTGGGGAAAGTAGAGCCTCCTGGGAGCTTGTCTGTAAGGGGCGGACCTCCTTGGACCAGCCGCCCTGTAGGGACGGAACGAAGGCCTTCCAAGCTTTCTTGACCGATGAATTTCCTCACACTTCTTTGGAACATCAAAAGGAAACAGTTCTGCTGTCCAACCTCACAATCCCATTTGCAAATATCTGCCAGAGCGGAATCATGTACGTGAATGTGTGTCACTTCCTTCCGTAACTGGTTAAGGTAACTTACGGCAGACGTCAAAAGACGTAAGCTATTATTCAGACCATCTAAGTAGTGGTTGACAGGATTTACTTTCCTTTCACCAATGTCACTAATACACTGTGCAACTGGGACCAGTGCCTTAGCGAGCAGGCCGTTGGAATAAGAGAGCCGGGCATCTATCAACCTGCCCCCAACACTCATGGCTTTGGCAATGGCTGAATTAGTAGTTGGGACAGTTAAGTTAGGCACATTGCTGGGAAGCTTTATCTTGCTACAGGTTAACTTCACACCCTCAGATGTCGGCTGGCGTCTGAGGCTCGCATCCAGAATACTAGTAGCCAAATGGTCAAATAAAGGCTCTCCTTTCTTCTGTTCGTGGAAGTGACCCTTCAACTCCTCAAGAGCCCGAAGGAACTCTGTATCATCACCTCCCACATCGGCAAGCTGGCTCGGTTGCGAACAGCCAAGTGCATCCAACTCCTCCAGTGGGTCAGGGGCAGACTCGGGCACCTTACCATCCTCAACCTCCGAGTCAGTAACAGCAAGGAAATCACTAAAGTCGGCGCAATCCTCCTTAGGAACACTAACAGAAGGGCTCTTGTCAAGTTTCTCCAGCAAGCCACTAAGAATGGCCCTCAAACGGTGGACACCATTGTCCACAGGAGATGGACCAGCTGTGGCAGTGTTGACATCCGGGGTTTGACTCGTGCCGGCACGTGAAGGCGGTGAAGCGCAAGCAACCACCTGTTGTACCTCATAATCCTGCCTGTCCTTCCTATGCCCAACAAGCATATCCCTGTCACCACTGGGGCGTTTCCTACTCGGAGGAGGAGAGGAAGAGGACTGGGACGAACGCCGAGCGTTTCGTGAAACTCGTCACGGTCACACACCTGTATACCATAATAAAACTCAAAGTCACAAACCGGGGCATAAAACAGAGCAACGATCCTAAGATCGTGATGGATTTTCACCAAAAAGCTAACAGCGAACTGTAGCGACGAGAAAAGGTAGTGAAATCTAATCAGGTCAACTCCTAGGAGAAGCCGGTGAAAACAGCAGGGAACGCTAACAGCAGGGCGTCGGACGTGTGGACTGCACGAAGGCAAACAGTGAAGTGACGTTCGGCGAGTGCTTCGGACATCTCACTTACATGCCTTGGTGACGTCAGTTTAAATGTTGTGAAGTGAAACTGCAGTTGGAGACTATCCTAAGGGGTGTTATTTCTTAGTCTTTCTTGACACCATGATGAGGTAAATAGTGACATTCATTTGTTGGCTCTGCATTGTCCACTTCCTCTATAAACTTAAGTTGTAATTGTTATTCGAGTACCTTTTGATAACTCAATCAAGACCTTCTTAGTTAAATATTTTACCAGAGAGTATATTAGGCCCATAGCTCTTGGGTAATTATTGGGAAGGTGTGGTTTATTTATCTTCCAAGGTAATTTCACCCAATATTGTCCATCTTCGTATTTAACAGTATTCAAGTACTCCTGATATGATATTTGTTCCTCTGGAAGGGGTTGTTTACCATCAATCCCTATAACATCCAAGTCCCATAACTTGTGAACTGGAGGATTGAGCTCGAGTTGTGACTCTATATCTAACAATGGATCAACTTCTTCAGTTATTCTCATCACGAGTACAGACTCTGGTGTAACATGTTCCGAGGAAGTAGTTGACACAGATGTATTGTACGTGTTAGAAATATTACCCATGATTATATACCCAGAAGGAGATTTCAACAGGTGTATTCCCTCGCACATTAAGGTATCTGGAGATATAAAATCAAAATAATAATCAACTCCTACAAGTATGTCAATTGGTCCTATGGTATCATTCTTTACGATAGGATCTGCTAAGATTATGCCCTTACTAGTCAAGTGCTGAACAGCGTCAGTCATACCTGTTATAACTATGGCTCTTGGTAACTTCCACGACCACTGCAGTAATTCTCTTCAGACGGTTGCCCATCTTAATCACAGGTTTGACTATATCAAAATCTTGTGTAATAGGATGACCCATAAATCCTGTCAGAGTCATCGTCTTTATTTGTTTTGTAGGTAATCCAGCTAGCTTTACAAGGTTCTTTGTTATAAATGTTCTCTGGGATCCAGTGTCAAAGAAGAGTCTAACATCCCTATGTTGGCTTTCCAATTCCTACGCAGCAATAGCTGTTGCAAGAGCTACTCAATTGGCCTTATTCATGTTTGCTCCTGCAGCAACATTCACATGTCCTACATTATCCATTGGAGGACTAAGATTGGGCGGATTGGTTTCTTTTGGTTGTGTTCGGTTCGTCCGCCAATTATGGTTCGTGTTTGACTTATCGTTGAAAGTCTTGCAAAGGGTAGTGTGGTGATTACCCCTTTTACATCTTTTGCAAAGCTGTAAATTTCCTCTGCAATTATTGGTAGAATGGATTCCCATACACCTAATACATAGTCCACAGTCTCTTAGTCTTTGGAGTCGTTCGACTCCTGATGAATACTTGATACAGTGAGAATCCTTATGCTGTGATGAGCAAAATCTACATCTTATATCAATTGGTGCTTTCTTTGCCTTTTCTATGATGCCAGAGGAGTAAAATGACCCAATATTTTACTTAAAGTTATCAGAGAATTCTTTCACTGGAGTTTTTATTATCTTATGCTGACTTCCTAACTCCATATGAGAAACCAAATCCCTGAGGCCTTCAGATAATTGGGAGAGGTTAAAGAAATTCACTTCATATTTGAGATAGAGTTGACGATTAGTGGTGTTGGGTAGCTTGTGTTGGAATAGTGAGGCTATCATCCATTCACAACAACTGTAGTCATGTTTGTTTTTAAGACTTTGTGTAAGATTAACCATAGAAATTCTGAAGGATTCTAAACTTTCTTTGTTATGTTTTGGATGTTCTATTTTTACAATTTTCTGAAACAAGCAATGTCTTATCTTCTCTTCGTTTCCATAAGTTTCTTTCAGTGTTTCCAGAGCTGTGTTGTAATTATCAGAAGTAGAAGTATATCCCTTGATGAGATCAAGCGCTCTCCCTGTTAATTGAGATTTAAGGTAATGCAATTTAGTCACTGGTTCCAAGTCTTGCCTTTTCTCTATTTGTGCCTCAAACTGATCCATGAAAGATTCATATTCAGAGAGCTCTCCCCCAAATACGGGCAATTTGATACTTGGAAGTTTAGACATGATTGAAACCGTATTGGCTTGTACATTACCTGTGGCACTCTGTCCTTGAATATTTTGTTGTTCCAACGCCTTTAACTTGGCTATCTGGTGTTCATAAAGACTAAGCAGAGGGTAATATTCCTCCTGTAATGCTTCCACTTCCTTTTTCCGTGTCTTCTATATTTAGCAAAGAGATTTCTAATTTATTATACACTTCATCATAGCCAATCCACTGTTTTTCAAGCACCCTTGCAGCAGCTTGTGTTTCACTTGGGTCTTGAATACGAAGCTTAAGTAGCTTTTCCGCCTCATTGCTAGCTCGAGTAAGATGTCCTTTGCATGCACTGAATCCCACAATGTTTTTACTTTCTCCATATTTCACCGGGTTTCAGTGTTCTAGGCAATGCTTAATGGCGTTTCTAAATTTTCTTCTCAGAGCAGCCTTTGACTCCTCGTCAAAGTGTACTCCATCAGTTTTGGCACTCACTCTGATGAAGCGCACATAATCTTTCTTTTTCAATTTCCGCTTCAACCTGTTGTTTATATTATTTGCGATTCGGTTGTACTTCGAAGCAGTTACATTGAATCTATTGTTGGGTGAAGGATTTCTATGTTCTACAAGCATCAGACAAATATATGAGTTACAATAAGCATGAATCCTTTCAACCACTTGTATTATGTTATTGGCAATTTCCGCTGGTATGCAATTATCATTGATGTCGTTACCACCGATGAACAGGATGGTTATGTCATGACGCCAGTTCAGCACAACATTCAGAGTCGAGTTTGAAACAAAATTAGCTACCTTGGCACTGGGAGATCGAAATGTTCTTATCACTGTATCATCTATTGTACCAATTGAAGGGGGAACCAAGCTATGACCAACAAGGGCAACTAATTAATTTGAGCTCATTTTCCTTGAAGCTTCAGTGATATCATATTGTTTCGAGCCATCACGGTTTCATAATCCGGTTCAAAGGACCACTGTCGTGAAAACTAACTACCGTATATTGTGGCCTATAAGTCGAGTTTTTAAGATAATTTTTTTATGGTCAAAACTAGGGGTCGACTTATAGGGTAGATATAAAATAGCAACCTTTAAATATATTTGCACCAATAACATCAGGATACCGGAAAACTGCTACTGAACTTAGCCTAAGGGCTGTGTTTACACATGTTATTCTACTAAGACTTACGGTAAAAACTCATGAGGACTGCAAATACTCCCAAAAGGAATATGTTAAAGGGTGATGTGAATATTTCATAGGCAAGGGACTCAAGGAGGCCAGATAGGACTCCTGGTTTGGGGAGACGGCCTCTTCATCCGCCATGTTGTGCAGGGAACTGACACTCTGTAGTAGGTGAGGAATAACAACATACTTACAGAAATCTGTTTAAATTGTTTTATTTACTTTACTGTAGATAAAATTTAATTTACAACCCAGTACTTAGTGACTCAGGCCGACATTGGGCTAGGCTAAGTAATAGTTTAGGAGGGTCGACTTATGTGCAAGGTAAACCTCTATTACAACATTTTGGGGTCAAATTATAGAAGTCGACTTATGTGCCAGATCGACTTATAAGCCGCAATATACGGTATATATCATGATAAGTCCTCTCGCTAGGTTTCACGCAAATATATTTTAAAGAATCACAGCTCAACAAAATTTTTGTTGCATTGATATCAACCACTGGTTTCATCTATTTTAACTGTACTGATTTCAAGCATGAAGTTTTTTTTTTCCTGAATGCTCTTATTTTTTTTGCAATCGAGGTATTTCAAAATATAAAAAAATTGTCTTCATGTCACTGGCATCAACGTCTATCAGAATAAGCATGTGATTGAACTCTCATTAAATTAGCTGGTGAATAAAAAAGAAAAAGTTACATGGTCTAACTTTATTCGCAACACGATTTGAAACATGTTCCGTCAATACAAAGGTTAAAATTTATATGAAACTCATTTTTAGTTAAGAAATTGGTTGCTATGAAGACACAAAGCTCAGTTACATTTTAATGAGGCAGGAATTTGCGCTTGAAGCTCTTTCGTTTGTGGATTATCTCAGGGCAATCTCGTTTAATGGTCCAGCAGTAGTCTGCCATCATATGTTTGTCCTATCTCCCTTGGTAGCACTCCTCCATGGTTTTGAGGTCCTGATGGAACCGCTCGCCTTGTTCATCACTTACTGCCCCTAAGTTCTCAGGAAATCTATCAAGATGACTGTATAGAAAATGGAGTTTGACACTCATGTTGCATCCTAGGTCATGAAAAGCTGACAACAAGTTTGTTACAAGGGTTTCATAGTTGTCAGCCTTTTTATTACCGAGAAAGTTTTCCATTACCGCCACAAACGAAAGCCATGCTGCCCTTTCCTTACCATTCATCTTTCTGACAAAGTCTTGATCACGTACAAGTGCGCGAATCTGTGGTCCATCAAACACACCTGCCTTGATCTTCTCGAATGACAAAGCAGGCAGAACAGAGACTACGTGTTGGAAGCATTCACCATCAGTATTTAATGCTCTGACAAACTGTTTCATCAGGCCCAGTTTGATGTGGAGAGGAGGAAATATAATCTTTTCTCGACTGACGATTGGGTCATTGACAATATTTGGCATACCAACTTCCAGAGTCTCATGTAAGGGCCACTCTCTCTGGTTCCAATGCTTGTTTCTAGTTCGGCTGTCCCACATGCAAAGAAAACAGGGGTACTTTGTAAATCCTCTTTGTTGACCAAGGAGGAAGTTCACCATTTTGAGGTCCACGCAAATTGTCCAGTTGTGCTCGTGGTATTTTACTAGGTCTATCACAGTTTTGATGTCATTATGCTCCTCTCGTAAACACACAGAATGACCTACTGGAACAGCTGCATAGGCATTGCCATTATGTAGTAGGACACACTTCAGGCTGCGCTTAGAACTATCTAGAAATAATCTCCAATCATTTGGATTATACAATGGAATCCCTAATTCCTGGAGAAGACCAGATATATTATGACAATAAACAAACTTATTCTCCTCCTTAAAAAATTCCACAAAAACCTGTTCCCGATTTCGGAAGGATGAAACTTTTGTGGTTTGATTCAGTAGAGCCTTTTCTTGCAACCTAGAAGCTAACATTTCTGCTGCATTTTTGGAGAGACCCAAATTGCGCACAAGGTCATTCAGCTCTAGCTGGCTAAACTGCTGAGGAGTTGATGACTCTGATGTAGCATAAGAACATCGGAATCTGCCAGCATTTTTTGAGTTTCATCGTCAGTCTCTTGCATTTCGTCGCTTTCCTCTTCTTCAGATGGAGACAACCCATTAAAATCTGGAACTGGTAGCTCATTAGAGTGCAGAGTAGGTCGAATTGCTGATGGTATACTAGGATAAATGATTTTATGTCTGTTTTTCTTGCCAACGCCTTATGTGTTGACCAGCCAAAAATAGCAGTCAGTTGTGTGGTCCTTCGGTTCCCGCCAGGTCATGGGAATTCCGAAAGGTAAGCCCTTATGTTTCCCTTTCGTCCAGTCACGCAGCATTTCTTCGCAGTTATGACACACAGTATGAGGGGCCCATTTCTTGTCTTGGTCACCAAGAATAAGTTCGAAATACGCTTTATACGCTCGCCTCACAAATGATGTTATATTGCGCCTCTGACGAATAAGCGTGAGGTATCCACAAATATAGCAGAAAGCATCAGCCATGATCAAATCTGAAAGAAAAAACAAACAAAACTATATATCTCTAATGATTACATAAACGCGTAAGTAATTTGTTTGGCCACAAAAGGCTAAAATGTAATACCTCAAATTGCATGAAAACTAGAGCATACAGAACAAAATCGTTTCCATATTTGAAATCAGCAGATCAAAAATAGTAAGAAACAGTAAAAAAAATCTCATGCAACTGAGAATTTCAAAAAATTTGTTGTCCTGTGTTATGAACTACATGTGTTGACTATTCACAGTCAGATGCACATGTGATGGCTATGAAGGAGAACTTCTTTTTTTCTTCATTTCTCCCGCATTGTAATGCAAACCTTGTCAGTAACTCATCCTACCTACTGGCCAGAGGAGTAAAGAGATTACTTATAGGTAGCGAATGTAGTAGTAGTAGTAGTACTAGTAGTAGTAGTAGTAGTAGCTGCCGTAGTAATAGTAGATATCCACTTAGGTAAAAATCCGGTTATCCACATGTAATCCTTGTGGAGTAATAATATGCTCACCACTGTATTCAGTGTGGGACTCTATCCACGACCGCCGTAAACCCGTTTTCCTCGTCCCTCTTGGATGCGGTCTGTTCAAAAATAAGCTTCACCGAAGCAACTCGGACTCCTAACACCTCCTCATCGAAACAGCTCCGATAACAACAATTCCCAATACCATACTTCACTGAAGTAATCTCACAACCCATATATTCCTGTGGGAGATATTTCCCACACTCTAAGTCATTTATATAAATTATGAATAACAACAGTCCTAGTACTGATCCCTGTGGTACCCCACTAATGATATTACCCCATTCTGATTTCTTCCCATTAATCTGTACCCTCTGTTCCCTACTAGTAAGCCATCCCCTAATCCATTCTAGTACTTTCCCATCTATGCCATGAGCCTTGACTTAACTT
Organism: Cancer borealis; assembly: GCA_036785275.1. NCBI lineage: Eukaryota > Metazoa > Arthropoda > Malacostraca > Decapoda > Cancridae > Cancer > Cancer borealis. The sequence goes on along the minus strand of JAXIVD010000178.1, from coordinate 43,148 downwards.
AACAGTCTCCTATGGGGTACTCTGTCAAAGGCCTTACTGAAGTCCAAATAAACTATATCATACTTGTCCCCCTTATCTTACTTACCTTATTTACAGATAGTTTTACATCCAGTTCTTTCCAATTTCCATAGTAATCTCCAGTGCGGAACCTTATCTTATGTTTTTTTTTAATCTAAATATATGCAATCCACCCATCCATCACGTTCATGTGTTATATCTATTACTCACGAGTAAAAACTTGATAAATTGGTGACACATGACCCTTCTGTTCTGAATCTAGATGATTCATCTGATATTATTCCTTCTCTTTCTAAGTAATCAGTCCAGTGTATTTTTAGAAATATTATTGGTGTCAAAACTAACCCCTGTGGTACTCCAGTTTTTACTTTTGTGTGTATGCGCGCTTGGTACAAGAAACTAAAAATGATTTACGCTATACCCTGTGGAGTAAAAATATGAAGGTATAAAGAAGTTAGATAAAGATTTTAATTGTATTTGATCAAAGAGTTGTTTGATCTTGATATCATAATAGATTATATATTTTTTTGTAAAATTTCCAGATAAAACAAATCCCTCTCGGATTGTTGGAGGGTCACAAGCGATATGTGACCTCGTGTGCCTTCAGTGATGATGGAGTTCTGATTGCTGCTGGTAGTGGGGACCGGGTGGTTAATGTGTGGCGGGTTGATGGAGCCACCAGTGCTACCAACAGCTCCACTACGTCCACTGATAAAGTGAGAAAGCTTCAAGTTGGGTTTCCCTCCTACAGACTTCGAGAAAATATAAGGGTAAGGTTGTTCCTCCAAAAAATCTGTTGCATTAATAAAAAGTATGTCAAAAGAATCTTTAAAATAAATCATAGTCAGTAATAATACCCTTTAACCTTTAAATGATGGTTATTGTTTTTTCCAGAATGATCTTGAGAAACAATGCAGGAAATATTTTTTTATCTTTTCATATGAAAAGAATCATCTTAGCTCACTGAACACACTTATGAAATGTAGATACGATAGGTTGTGTAATATTCACACTAGGTGTGAAAAATAGCTATTTTGTGACATGCTGGCAAGAAATGATACTCTGGGTAGCTTCGAGGCTGCATCACTGTCAATGCTACCAATATATTCTTCATCACTGTTGGATAATTTTCACTTTAGTAATTAGAATCACGAAAAACAGGTAGTTCCAATATATTCACTGTCATCAACATGCTTTCCTCCTGACCAGTCAGTGTTTTCCTGTATTTTTAAAATGCCTAGCTTGGTCTCCATAGCGTTTTGTGATGACTTATGGTCTTATCTCAAGTCTGTGAGTGTCAGAGACTGCCATACAGCACGAAAAGTGATAGCATGTGAAATTTACAGCAATATTTAAACTTATATGTACAATGCCTGTTTTGATAAACGGTGGTGTAGACTAATGATGAAATGATGACCGTTGTTTAAGGGTTAATTGACTTTTAGAGATGAAGGATAAATTATATGGTAACTTGGTAGTTTTTCACATTATACAGTCTATCTTTCAGTTCATAATTTTCTAACTGATTTACTGTATGGCTTCTTCCTCTTCCTCTGTCAGTCTTTTTTTTCTGTGGGCATTTCTATTTCTACAATCAAATGATATTGAACTCAGCAAATAACATTTTTTTAATCTTGAACCTATGGCCGTGGTAGGCTTCTTGGAGGCTTGGATGGTCAATCTCCGCCCGTTAGTAGCGCAGGTTAGATTTTTAAAGTGATGCCTCATTTCTTGTTGAGAGGCTCATGCTGCCCACGAAAGCTCCTCGATACATCTTCATTCTCTCAAAAATCTGCTGCAGTTTTGCATTTGCTACTGTTTATGTGGTTAATGCTATTCTAAATCTGCTAACTCTATGCTGCCCCACTATTATTACCTTTACAAGATTCAAACAGATTTTTCACATCTTTCTCTTCCAATGGTAAACTCGGGCACACTTCTGTTTTTTCCCACCTATTCATCACTTCTTGGGGAGTATTAATTCTATCTTGGCTAGCCTACTTTTTGAAAGAAATTTTTTTTTTAGTAGAGAAAAAGAAATTGTCCTGGGGACCAGAATATTTTTATAAAACTTTAAATATTTACTAACAGTTCTCATCATTGAAGTTTGCAGTTGCTGGGGTTGGCAATCTATAACGGCACAAACTACCCATCCCACCCTAGACATGGGCCAGAATAGCTGAGCGCAGTTTGCCAGCCTCAGGCAATGACAATAGTGAGTAGTCATAGACTCAAATCACCACTTGGCTACTTAAGTGGGCAATTATACATTTTTTCTTTTCCTGCTTCCCTGTGAAGGGGAGATATGAGATTCTTACACTATGCAGTAAAGGCATATTGTATGGCCTGAAGAGCCATTGCACACCTGAGGAACCACCAAGGGATCCAGAAGCGGGTTCCTATGTCTGCCAAGGTGTCCGTAAGTTATTGAATTTCACTGTGTGAAGAGAGGATAGCTCTTTATGAAAACAACCTCATTTACCCTTACTAAAAGAGAAAGAGGGGGAATGTTACTGTTACTGAAGGGATGGAGATTACAACAGGAAGATGGTTACTCCCTATGTAAGGACTAGATGTGACAGTGGCGAGGAGTGGCCATTCCACAAACAAATGTCCAAAGTGAAGGGATTCCCTGAAATTGGATCAGTGCTGGTAGAGAGACCAGGTCATGAAAGGAGAGAGAAAAACCAGTAAGGTTGAGAGGGACAAATGCAAAGTTTCTTCGGCTCCTGGGGAGAATCGGTTCCCAGAAGTGATGGGTGTTAAGATCATCCATTATTTAAGCTGGGGAGGAAAGCTGTGAAAGCAAGTGCAGGAACTCCTGAAGGCAGATATTGAAACATGGATTGTAAAAGAAGGATCTGAAGAGACTCTGGTTTACGGTTATAGTCACATCCAGGTACTCAAGTTTGCCTCTGCGAAAAGAACTGACAGTGAGAGGGCCAGAAGGGAGGGATTGGTGGACTAGCAGTAGCAGAGTACTTCCTACTTTGCCTGCCCCCTGTTCGGGTTAAGAAGGAAAGGGAGAATGCGTCAGTGAGCTATGTCTGATAGATGCCAACAGCTAGAGGTGAATAGGAAGACAGTGTGGTTGTAAAGACTAGAAGCTTCCAATACAGGGACTGGGTATTCCAGAGTATGAAATGGGAGGGGAGTAAAGAAGTCATTGCGTGAGTGAGACCGTATATAGTTAATTGCCATTCTTACTGCAACCCTGTCTGGCATGAGTCCCCTAAAACTTATTTGGATGGCCATATTGGCCACCGTCTCCCCAACCCAGGCGAAGGCTGGTGTAGTGTGTCAGCTCACTACCCAGTCATGACTATGCACATGTATCAGATAACGTCACACAACATACTGTCTGTGATGTCTTGTCAGAAACTTACCCTCTGGAGAAAATTGTGAATATCAGCAATGGAAACTGAATCTGATGGGTATAAAAGTTCAAAATTTTTTTCTGAGTGCATGGGATGCAGTAATTACAGTAACCTCTTGTTTTGCAAGAGTTTTGGGTTTAACATGATGTCAAAAAGCCAGTAGTTTTGCTTTAATATACAAATTCTTTAGAATAATGCAATTATACATGTGTTTACAATACTATATTGAAAAATTATTTTTGCATTACCCGAAATGTAAAATACGCTAATGCTCCAGGAACACAATACTCATGTAAATTTAGAGGATCCTGTACTGCCTCTTGAAGGGCAGTTATTAGCCAGATGCTAGTGAAGGGCAGAAAACTGCACTCCTCATTGCTATCAGGAATAACCATTATGAAGTTGATGGTATTGCTTTACAAATTTATACATTTAAAGGGAATCTATAAATGGTTAAAGCATATATGAGTCCACCAATCAATTACACTACCTTCCAAACACTTACTCCTATTCAATAATATCCAAGCGTGTTGTAGGTTTTTGGTGTGCCAGTAGCTCACTATGTTTTACTATAATTATTACCCTACATTTAATGTTTCCACCATCTTTTGCCCACGTTAAATATGTATATATTATGAAATTATGGGGTATATTCTGACTACGTTCTATGTTTTACCTTTCTATTTTACATTCAATATGTCCACTGTGTTTTAATGTTATCATCGTATTATATCCAAGATCAGAATCTATATATTGTCAAACAACTATTCAGCACGGGAGCAGTGTTTCAATATAAGAGTAGGGTAGTGTTCTGGTGCGGTGCAACGTGTAGCCCTTTACTGGTGCCTGGCGAATGCCTCCCCTTCAAGGGGTAATATTTAATGTGTCCCATGCACTCAAAAAATGTTTGAATCTTTTATACCTATCAAATTCCATTGCAGGTATTTACAATAATTTTCTTTGGAGGCTAACTTCCCGACTTGACCTCAAAGATTATGTACTGTGTGTCACCATCTGCTGTGCATGAAAGCCAGTGTTAACTTGATAGTCTTACAAACCGAAGAAATAGATAACTTAGATGTTATGTTTCTACAACTAAAAACACATTTAAAGGAAATTGTTATCAGACTCATTTATAGAACACCAGTACACAATATTAGTAGCGATAGAAAATTATTTGATCAAATAATTGAATAAAATAATTCATTTGAAAGTGCTAATTTTGGAAACATCATTTATGTGTCACTTCATGGGGAAATCATCTAAAATCACATATGCATCACGACTTATATAATGACTTGTTACACTCATGCAAAAAAAGGGAGACAAAACACTACCACATAATTACAGATCAATCAGCCTCACATCCGTAGTAGGAAAACTAATGGAAACTAATAATATAATATAATATAATATAATATAAAGGATAAATTAGTGAATTTCCTAAAAGAAAATATTCTGATTAAAATTACTCAACAAAAGCTCATGTTTGAAAAATCTGCTTGACCTTTATATATATTCAACAATTATGATAAGACCAAAGTGGTAAATATAAATTATTTTGATTTTCAAAAAACGTTTGACAAAATTCTTCGTAAATGACTATGAAAGAAATTAGATTCACACGGCATAGCTGGGAACATTTTCAAGTGCCTTGAAGATTGGCTTTCTGAGAGAAAACAGCTTGTTGTGATGAATGGTAAATCATCTAACTGGCGGGGGAATGTATGCAACTACTATTATTTGAATTCCACATTATGTCATAATTTGGGCCCTAATCGATTCTGCTTTTCCTTTTCCATATTCTACATTTATCACTTTTATTGTGGATTTTATCATTATCATCAAACCACCACCTTTTTTACCTTTTCTATCTTTTCTCCTTATACTATAATTATTAATATTATTTTCTATGTTAGTTGTTTATGTTTTATGTTTAATGTCCTCAGATAATTATGTTTCTGCTAGGCATAACATTTCTGTATTTTCTCTTTAAGATAATCTGATAACTACCTAGTTTTCTTGGTATCAATTCATCTATCTTTGTAAACATTACTTTTATTTCATCAACCATTTTATTAATGCTCTATTCTTTTCATTATCTTATTTGATTTAACATGTTTTTTTATATACCATTTCTGTAATTTGTTGTCTTGCATTCCAAAAAAAACTTTGTTTATCCTGTCACTCACAGAATTTTTCTGATTTGCCTGTTTCTTTAATTCTTTAAATTTTTGTCTCTTCTTTTGCAGTTTGAGTCTTCAGTCTAATCTTAATTGGTCTAATACCTCCTTTTTCGTACGAATCTAACCTCATCACCTCCTCTACTTCCTCATCAAATTTAGTTTCTTCTTCCTCATTATTTAGTCTGTTTTGTTTTCCTCATGTTCTTTATTTCTTTTTTATCTCTTTATGCTCAGTCATAATCTTTTCTTTAATCCATATACGTATCACTACATTTTTTTTCTTCTTTGCTACATCCCTGCTACATCTCTTATTATGTTTTTTTTATGTCCTTGTTACTATTATTACTTCCTTTTTTCATGTTCTTTTTATGTTCCATATCTTGTTAAAATATTTTTTAGAAGCTAATTTTGTCTTTCTCTTTTTCTTCTTTCCATGATTTCACTCAATTGTCAACAAAATCTTTAACTTCATCCTTAATTTCTTGTTTTGCACATCGTTATGTACTCATTACGTCCTCATTTTCACTTTTCACTTGCTCAATCTTCTTCATTTTCATTATTTATCTTCTTGAGATTGTCAATTTCCTTCCTTAACTTAGCTTTCTCATTATTCCACTCAACCATTTCCTTACTCTATTCAGTGAATTTCACTTCCCTCTCATCATTTATCTTTCAAGGATATCAATTTCCTTCCAAAGCTGAAATAGGTAGTTTTTCAATTTAATAGATGAATGAAACATCTTAGCTGATTCCTTACACCTTCTCACCTCTTCTTTTACTTCATTTATTTTTATCCTTATCTTGCCTGCTTCTGTCTCATTTTTTTCTCAGTCTTTGTCAATTTTTTCAGACCTTTTGAGGCTCTATAACTGATATAAAGTCTCCTCTTTCTCATTTTTTCTCGAGTTAGTAGTTTCAGCCTAGAAATTCTTTCTTCATACAATAAATCTCTCAAGCTTGGAGTCCTTTTATTTTAGCTGCTCTTTGTATTCTCTCAATCTTCTTTATATTCTTATTTTTATTTGGTGATCAAATCACTATTAGATATACGGAAAGCAAATAGTTCAGACGAAATATCAAACTGGGTATAAGAAAAGAATGCACAGAAGAATTAAGTGAGCCAATGCAAATAATATTTCAAAAGTCACTAAATCAAGGCAAGTTTCCAGAAATGTGGAAAAAAGTTAACATAGTCCCTTTGTATAAAAAAGAAAGAAGATAGTTCCCACTAAACTACAGACCAGTTTCACTTACCAGTATTGTTAGCAAAATTGTACAAAAGTTAGTTACAAAAAGATGGGTAAAACACTTGGAAGTCAAGAAATATTATCAGAAAGACAATTTCGATATTAGAAAGGAAAATCATGCGTAACAAACCTCCTGAGAATGGCAGAAGCAGTGCAAGAAAGAGATGGAAGGGTAGACAATATATACTCAAACTTCAAAAAATCATTTGATAGAGTTCCTCATGAAAGGTTAATATGGAAACTTAAATATAAAGTAGGTAACCAAGAAAAAAAATTGCAATTGATGGAGGGCGTTTTAAGAGGAAGAGTAATGAGAACAATTCCAGGATAAACATATTTTTTTTTTATCCTTTTGCCCGTTGCACCGATAGGCTTAATGGAGGCCTTAGATGATTGGCCTCCTCCCATTAGTAGCGTGGGTTAAATTTTTTAAGTGATGCCTTATTTAATTTAGAGAGGCTCATGCTGCCAGTGGAAGTTCCTAGAGCATATAGCTTTGCAGTCCCGTCGAGGATAGTGTTATGGCAGAATGTGGGTGATCTTAGGCCACTCGGCGGTATTAGCAAAGAAAAGTGGCCAGCACGTGTCGGGACTCGAACTCGGGACCCTGAACTGGTACGCCCGACCGCTAGCCACAAGGCCCCTGCCTAGACAGGGGTCGCAAGTGATGTCACACATGGCTCAATGTTGGCACCAATCATGTTTCCAATGTATATGAATTATATAAATGAAAATATTGAAATGGAGAGTTACATGAACATGGAACATGTACAACTTGTTAGCAAATATGAGAGTAGCCTTACATATATAAATGAGGAGATGGTTAAGCAGATAATTGCATAATTCGTTAAGACCAATGCTTGAATATGCAGCAACTGTATGAAGTCTACACGGGATCAAGCATATTGGGAAGATTGAAAAGTTTAATAAGAAAATTGAACGTGCTTCTCCCATATCTCTTCATTATTGGGTTCAATAGGAGTGAATAGCATAGCAGGAGGAGACGAAGCTAAAACATCAGTGGCTGCCCAAAGCACACTGCTTGTCATCCCTCCTTACTGCTTCCCCCCTCAACCCCGGCCACCTGGTGGCCCTCAAAACAACTGACTAAAACAGTGCTTAGCTTGTTAATTACAAATACCATATAGTCATAGAGCCACACCTTCTCTAGATACTATCATTCTGATGTATCTCATATATATAATAACATATATAATACTAATTCACAAGTCCAGCCTAACATTTATTCACAGCTGAAACGTATAACTAGTCTCCTTTCTCATTCAGATCTTGGTAGTTCCCTATCCTCTTGCATTGGTG
>JAXIVD010000178.1:22500-30000 GCA_036785275.1 Cancer borealis | reverse complement strand
ATTTTCGGCAAAATATTTTGTATTCTTGGGGGGTTAATGGGAGTTATAAGAAGCTTATGTACCATACCTAAGAACCAATTATACTATTTACATGTATTTCAATAACGTTAATTTCGCGGTTTTTTATCTCGCGGCCGATAGTCCAGTACCAATTATGCGCGAGATGACCTTTCTTACTGTACATATATATATATATATATATATATATATATATATATATATATATATATATATATATATATATATATACTGTCAAGACTCGATTTAACGGATCCCGATTTAACGGACTTGGAATTTAACGGACTCTGTCTGCTAGCGGACAATCAACCCAGCTCCGGACTAAAGTTCGTTAGTGTAAAAGAAAGTCCGGTAGGTGGCGGTCGCGTCGGTAACATAATTCGTTAAAATCTATAGTGAAACGCCCTACTTTTGGGCAATAAAATATAAAAACCTTATATAACCAAACCTAAACAAACCAATCCTAACATAACCTAATCTAACCATAACCTAACGTAACCTAACCATAACCTAAGATAACATAATTAACTGAACATAAATTGAAAGTTTTGTTGCCAGGTAAACAATGGTGAGCATCGCCTGAAACCTTCACAGATGTGTTGAGTACACTATGTATAGTATGTACGACTTCAAATTTATATCGATATCGTCCGAGGAGTAGGTATGCAGATTTACCCAAATACTTTTTAGCTTACCTTAACCTAAGTTGTATGTACAGTATTTACAATTGCACTCAAGAGGGAAGCGTCTGGGTGCAGTCATTAATCTATATGCTCCGCCCACAATCAGCTGATGTACCTAGACTCCGTCTCCCTCCTTCTTCTAGGCATCAGTGTTGAAACCCCTATGGCGTCTAATAAGTGTGCATAGCTAGGTTAGGTTAGATGAGGTTAGCCTACTAATTTTGAGGCACGGACAATTTTTTTCTAGGCAAAGCACGATGCTTTTTTATTTCGAGAAACCTAGCCCTAATCTTAACCCTAACCCTAATCCCAACCTAACCCAACCCCACCCCAAACTGACCTAACATTGTGGGGCTGTAACCAGATACTGGTCTTACCTACTGAGGCGGTGGGTATACAAAAATTAAAACAAATGTTTTTAATTGTTTCCAGAAGTTGATATATATTATATGATATTCTGTAACCTTAATTCTATTTGACATGTAAGTATCGTCCTCGAGAGAAGATGCTACACACACTTATTAGACTCCATGGTGGTTTCAACACTGATGCCTAGAAGGAGGAGGGAGGTGGAGCCTAGGTATACACCAGCTGATTGTGGGCAGAGTATAAAGATTAATGGCTGCACCCAGACGCTTCCCTATGACTCGGAGTAAACATTGATTGCAACTGTAAATACTGTACATAGAACTTAGGTTAAGGTAAGCTAAAAAGTATTTGGGTAAATGCTCTGACGATATTGATATAAATATGAAGTCGTACATACTATACATAGTGTACTCAACACATCTATGAAGGTTTCAGGTGGTACTCACCATTGTTTACCTGGCAAAACATCTTTCAATTTATGTTAGGTTAATTATGTTAGGTTAGGTTATGGTTAGGTTACATTAGATTATGTTTAGATTAGGTTATGTTAGGTTTGGTTCGGTTATATAAGGTTTTTATATTTTATTGCCCAAAAGTTATGTGTTTCACCCTAGATTATTTTTCTGTATTGCCATCATATGGCCTTTAACCAAGCACCAGACTTTTTTCACTAACGGACAGGGTTCCCTCCGCATTAGTCCGTTCAATCGAGGATCGACAGTATATATATGTGTATATATATATATATATATATATATATATATATATATATATATATATATATATATATATTTATATATAATTGTACATATATATATATATATATATATATATATATATATATATATATATATAATTTTTCACCCATCCCCAAGTACTCCAATACCATCTTAATTACAAATATCTCGTCAAAACAGCCTTTCTTAGCCTTTTTTTTTTTTCTTCAAAATCCCCCCTGTTGCTGGGTAACTTTTCCTTCAGTTACTTCTATCAGTCTCTCCGTCAAGACTCTCCCAACAGTGTAATGGAATTACACATTAGGACAATTTAACAGTAACTTGATATGCAGAAATGCTGTGTACATAAAACCCCAGCAAACTATTTGTTTTCATTAATTAAATTACTGTATATTGAATTATGAAAGTGTTTAAAGAAAAGCTGTTACCTGTTACATAAGTCTAATTTTTCAGGTTATTGAATGGAATTGTGAAGATGTGTGTCAGTGGCTGGTTGAACAAGGGCTTGCAGAATACTCTCATAATTTTCGTTCTCATGCAATTGATGGACGTGAATTGCTCTCAGTGACAGATGAAGTTCTTGAAAACAAACTTGGTGTTGGTAAGTCTGCATAAGAATTTTCAATGTTCCATTATTTTCAAATTAATATACCTTTAATCTCTTCATTCTAATCATTACTTTGGTTACCATTTGCACTTGTCTAAATTCTGTGCTCTGTAGTTTGAGATACATTTTCCTAAATATTATGTGCTCTTTAGTAGACATATTTGCATAGGGTGAAGGAACAAGATTTTCTATCTACATTACCCATAGAATGACAGCGGATTTCAAAAATCTTGTGCAGTGTTTTAAGTAAAGGCAAGTATTTCTTTCATGAATATCCTATCCACTCTCCAAACTACGAAAATTAAAAGACTGTAGTTGAACTCTGTATGTTCTCATGTCATCAAAAACAGGATGTTTATTGCAGTGAGAGGAGAGGCATGAAAATGCTAATATATATATATATATATATATATATATATATATATATATATATATATATATATATATATATATATATATATATATTATATATATATTATATATATATTATATATATATATATTATATATATATATATATTATATATATATATATATATATATATATATATATATATATATATATATATATATATATATATATATATATATATATACATATATTATATATATATATATATATATATATATATATTATATATATATATATATATATATATATATATATATATATATATATATATATATATATATATATATATATATATATATATATATATATTTCCCGTGTCATAAGACGCACTTTTTTTCCTGAAAAATGCCCTCAAAAATCACCCTGCGTCTTAACACTTGAATCAAATTGTATTTGGGTGTTCGACAACCCTCAAACACCCCAGGAATGACATACAAGCATTCACACTCAACAGACATAAAATGTATGTCTACAGTTATCATTTATTTTGATACTGTACTTTGTTTAATGAAGGTAACAAGATATTTATAATACCGATTGTTATGAACTGATATGATATGTTATGACTCACCAACGCCATCTACACGCAAACACGCCAACTAACGGCATCCTAGCAGACAACGCAACCCCCCTTGCCTTCACTATCATTCAGCAGAAAATACTCCTCCAAGAATGGCATCAAAGCAGAGAAGGCAGGCATATACCGTTCGTTACAAGCTACAAGTTATCGAGTATGCAAAGCAGCACGGCAACAGAGCAGCTGAGAGGCACCGGACCGCCACCAACCGAAAAAATGATCAGAGAATGGAGGAAGCAAGAAGAGGAATTAAATAAAACGAGAAAGGGGAAACATGGACTACGTTATAAGGAAGCAAAATTCCCACAACTAGAAGAAATCATAAAAACATGGGTAGACGACCAACGAAATAAAGGATACTCCGTCTCAACAAAGATGATAATGGTAGAAGCAAAGAGACTGGCAGCAAAAAGAACATACCAGCAAATGAGTTTACTGGATCATCGTCTTGGTGCTACCGCTTCATGAAACGGAACAATCTGAGTATGAGAGTGAAGACCAGGATTGCACAGAAGTTGGTTGCAGAATACGAGGATAAAGTGCTAGAATTCCACAGATACGTGATCAATGCTAGAAAAGAGATAAATTATGAAATGGGACAGATCGGCAATATGGACCCAGAATCAACTACGGATAGTGACAGCAGCGATGAAGACAGTAGCAACGATGAGTTCTCAGGATTTGAGGATAATTAAATGTCTAAAAATTTTTATTTTGTATTAGTTGTTTATGCAGTATTTATTTTCTCATATTTTGTTGATATTTTGTAATAAAGCAATATTTTGATAATGACTTTGTTGCCTGAGTTCTGAAATAATACAAACAATTTATTTTGTTTTCCAAAAACTGTTTAGCTAATTATAGGGTGCGTCTTACCACTTGTAGCGTCTTATGACACGAGAAATACGGTATATATATATATATATATATATATATATATATATATATATATATATATATATATAATATATATTTATATATATATATATATATATATATATATATATATATATATATATATATATATATATATATATATATATACACACACATACATATATAAATATATATATATATATATATATATATATATATATATATATATATATATATATATATATATATATATATATATATATATATATATATATATATATATGTATATATATATATATATATATATATATATATATATATATATATATATATATATATATGTATATATATGGGAAAGCGGGTTAAGATGAGCCATTTTTCGCTTTGAGCAAGTTATCTCTAAAACACAAGCGTATTGAATACAAATTAAAATGTCATCTGAAAAATCTATTTTTCAAGCATATTTGAGGCCACTTTCAGATTTATTTCTTCCTTTCTAATGTCATACCGGTCACTTAAAAATAATATCTCAAATGGCTCAACTTACCCCATACAAGGGGTAAGTTGAGCCACCCCATGGGCAACTTGTTCCATGCTTAGTTTTTTTTTTTTTAAAGTTATGAAAATGATGAAACAACAAAAGAAACAAGTTTAGCTGCATAAAAGAAGTTTATTGTTAATTAACTATTAAAGGAAACCTATTATGACAGCAAGTATTTATTGTATATATTTTGGCAAACTCATAAGCTAATAAACAACACCTTTCTATTGACAATCCATGGAACATATCTTGCAGTAATTTGACATGGTTTGCTAGATCCTTCTTTATATCAGGAGGAAATAATCTTTGTTTTAGGGACAATCCTTTATAGCCAGTCGGTTATTTTTTTAATAGCCTATAAATACTTAAAACATTTTCAATATGCTTAACAATTATATTGGGTGTTACTCTAAAATTTAATACTCAGCCAGGCTTTGAAAATAATCTTTGCATGGCTAATAGATACTCAATTTTATCAGTAGTATGGTGGATCAACTTGCCCCAGTGGTTGTGGCTCAACTTACCCCATCCCTGATTTTCTAATATATGTCCACGTATCACCTAATAACAGCATGCCTTGGTTTATTCTTATTCCCTGTAAATGCACTTAAAGTTATTCTATACATGGAAATTAAGAGATCAGGCAATATCTAAATAATATATGAATAAACTTAGCACACTCCTGTTTCATAGTTTTTTCACTTTTAGAGCTGAAAAAAGATTTTTTGGGTGCAGCTCATCAGCGTCTACTGCTAGGCTTGAAACAATGGGGGGAGAGATGGAGTAGTGTTAATGCTTCCCCATATATGGCGTTAGTTCTCTGGTCCAGTATTTCAAATATGAGTAAAAGCCTGTGGCTCAACTTACCCCATGCTCAACTTGCCCCGCTCTCCCCTATATATATATATATATATATATATATATATATATATATATATATATATATATATATATATATATATATATATATATACACACAAATAAACACATATATATATATATATATATATATATATATATATATATATATATATATATATATATATATATATACATATATATACATATATATATATATATATATATATATATATATATATATATATATATATATATATATATATATATATACAAATAAACACACATATATATATATATATATATATATATATATATATATATATATATATATATATATATATATATATATATATATATATATATATATATATATATATATATATATATATACGTGTATATATATATATATATATATATATATATATATATATATATATATATATATATATATATATATATATATATATATATATATACATATAGTATATATATATATATATATATATATATATATATATATATATATATATATATTATATATATATATATATATATATATATATATATATATATATATATATATATTATATATATATATATATATATATATATATATATATATATATATATATATATATATATATATATATATATATATATATATGTATATATATACATATATATATATATATATATATATATATATATATATATATATATATATATATATGTATATATGTATATATATATATATATATATATATATATATATATATATATATATATATATATATATATATATATATATATACAGTGGAACCTCGGACCTCGACCGTCTCACATCTCGAACAATTCGGACCTCGACCAAAAATTCAAGGAAATTTTTGCTCTGGAAGTCGACCAAAATTCGGACCTCGACCAACCCGAACGTAGCCGAACGAAGGGAAGCTGGCCGACGGAGGCCGAGCGACAGGCCGCCGCCGAGCAACAGTTACGCATCCATCTATGTTGTGCGTCAACATGGTCATCTTGCTGTGCATATTTTTCTTAAATCACGGCAGTATTAGCCCCCTAATAATGGCTCCAAAGAAAACATGTTCATCCAGTACCGCTACTGACAGTGAAAAGAGGAAAGTAGTGAGGAAAACAATAGATTTTAAGAAAGAATTAATCGCAAAGTACTACTACTATTACTACTACTACTGTTTAACCATGCGATTTTACGTATGAAATAACATTAAAAAAATCAATCAACTGTGACACCAGCCTAGTACACATACATACATAAAAAAATCAATCAACTGTGACACCAGCCTAGTACACATACATACAGATTTTAATGCGAGCTTTTGTAGGTTGGGAGGGGACGGGGGCAAGGGGGATGGAGGCGCGAGACTAGCTCTCAGCTGATCAGCTGATAGCTAGTCTCGCACCTCCCTCCCCCCTCCCTACACACACACACACACACTTGTAGTTTTGCCATTTTTTACAATTAGATTAGTGCATGCGTATGTGCTATGTGCATATGTAATTTCTTTTATGTTATTTCATACGTAAAATTGCATGGTTAAACAGTAAATAAGACATAGAAAATAAAACAATACATAAAATATTGCAAAAGAAGACTAAAGTAAACCTCATTCGATATTATTTACCTTTTTGGTGGCGAATTTTTGGCGCACGTAGATGGTAGTGAGGGAGGGAAAGGGAGGATGGAACTTATTGCTTGGACAGGGAGTCCACGCATGTGTGATGTAGCGCACATACGCATGTACTAATCTAATTGTAAAAAATGGCAAAACTACAAGCCCCCCGTTTGG
>JAXIVD010000178.1:12500-17500 GCA_036785275.1 Cancer borealis | reverse complement strand
ATATATATATATATATATATATATATATATATATATATATATACACACACTCATCCCTCGATTTAACGGACTAAAATGGGGAAGCATTGGTCCGATAATGCCGATTGTCCGTTAGTACCGATAATCGGAATCTAAGGTATGAATACCCAGATTACGGCTAATATTAACAATTACGTTACGAAAGACAGAGTAATAAATACAGTACTGTACTTTTAATGAAGCATACTAGCCAATCTAACAGTGTAAAATACCTGTACACTGTAAATATACACTATAATATAGTAGATCAACAATTTTAATCGAAAATGAGACTTATCGTGGATGGTGAAGAGGTAGTTCTGATATGACATGATCGTATAGTGGTGCCTCAGAAATTTATTCTTTATCCTCAGTCACTAGAGTTTTGCAGCTCCAATGATGGACTATTGATTGTAGGCTGTACTGGTGATACAGATGTATCAGTAGTATGCGAAGAATGTGAGGTAAAGGTTGGTAGTTTGTTTGGTGACGGTGACGGTGAGGTTGGTGCATCAGCTGATCGCCAATAGTGATGGGAATTCCGGCTCTTTTCAGAGAGCCGATTCCTTCGTTCTCGTTCACTCAATAGTGGTAATAAGTGAACTGGCAAGGTATGTATGTATGGGGCGAGCTGATTTGTCAACAACCACCAACTTATGACGATGCATACCGTCAGCGCTAGCACAACAAAGTGCTGAAATCCTTTCCTTACTCATTTCTTCCCTCATATCACTTGTTCATCCTTACTTGCCTGAGTATTATTAGGTAGAGAGCGCCAAAATAAGCCAGTTTCAACGGCATTGAATACTTGGTACATAAGAAGACCTTCTTTCTTAATTAGTTCATTAAGCTGAACCCGATAAACCTCAGCGCCTGCCGTATCTGCACCACCAGCCTCACCCCTCAGTTGCGTATCACGCAGTCCGTACCGGTTACGGAAATGCCACAACCAACTCTCATTAGCACTGCGCTTAATACATAAGTGCTCACTGAGTTGTTCACACGCATTTCGTATGGTTTCAGGAGTTACTTTAGTACCAAAAGCCTTTTGCTGCACATACACCTTATAAACGGCTTCGTCTAACTCCTTCTGATTACCAATCTTAATATGCTTGCGCGCCGCTACAGAACCAGATTTGCTTGAATATCCATCAACAGAATTCTTCACAGCATATTCGGTAAGTTTAGATTTTGCCTTACGAATATCTGAAACCGTTTGTTTTTTGACACCATAATCCTCACACACCCGCTTCACAGACGCACCACTTTCCAACATTTTGATCAGCTCAAACTTTTGTGCTACAGTTAAATTCACCCTTTTCCCCTTTTCTACTTTTCCTCCAGATGACATGTTTGTAGAAAATTATGATAATTTGAGCACAACAAGGTCAAAACCATGCAACACTGAGCTACACGTGCTGTTGCACTGCTGGCTGTAAACAAACTGACCGCCTCCAAATTTGTGGTCAGCAGAGGTGGTGTCCGGTGTTGCCGCTTCTCTATCCGTACCGCGGGACTTTCAAATTGTCCGTTGCTTCCGAAATCCGTTAAACCGAGGTATGAGTGTATATATATATATATATATATATATATATATATATATATATATATATATATATATATATATATATATATATAACAACAGCCCCTTTCCTGTTCCCTCCTACTTTCTCTATCCTCATTTTCAATCCAAAGCTGGCTGTTCCGCATATGTGTGTAACGACATTACTTGCTCTCGTGCCTACAGTCTTGAATCTTCAGAAATTTCTACCATCTGGCTAAAACTTCAATGTCACTCTCTAACTAGATTCATCTGTGCTGTATATCTCTCACCTGATTCCTCTGACTATGTAAAATTCTTTAACTATTTGACTTCCAAAGTGGAGTACATCCTATCTCACTTTCCTTATGCTGAGATCTCCATTTTAGGGGATTTCAATGTTCACCACCAGCTTTGGCTTTCATATTCTTTCACTGACCAACCTGGTGAACAAACCTTCAACTTTGCTATCATTCATGACCTAGAGCAGCTAGTGCAGTTCCCTACCTGTATCCCTGACCGCCTTGGAGACACGCCCAACATTCTTGATCTTTTTCTAACTTATAACCCTTCAGCTTACTCTGTTAAACTTTCCTCTCCGTTGGGCTCCTTCTATGACTCCAGTGCAGCTTCAGGTCCCGCCTAAGCAGGGGTGCTTCTGGCATTTCAACTCTACTAAGTGGGAGGACCTGAGGCAGTACTATTCTGATTTTCCTTGGGATGATTATTGCTTCCATGTCAGAGATCCTTCTCTTTGTGCTGAGCGCATAACAGAGGTGATTATCTCTGGCATGGAGCTATACATTCCTCACAATTTCTCTAATACTAAAGCTAAAAAGCCCTGGTTTAATTCTGCTTGTTCTCGTGCTGTCAATGATAGAGAGGCGGCTCACAAACAGTACCGTAGCCATCCATCTGCTGAAACTCATGCCCTATATATTTCTGCCCGTAATCATGCCAAATCTATTCTCCAACTTACTAAAAACTCTTTCATTAATAGAAAATGTCAAAGTCTTTCCAACTCTAACTCTTCTCGTGATTTCTGGCATCTAGCCAATAATATCTCTAACAATTTTACTTTTTCATCTTTCCCTCCTTTACTTTAACCAGATGGCCCCACAGCTGTCTCTTCTTTCTCTAAAGCTGAACTCTTCGCTCAAACCTTTGCTACAAACTCTACTTTGCATGATACTTGGCATATTCCTCCTGCTCCTCCACCCTCTGACTACTTCATCCCTAAATTAAAATTTTTCATTATGATGTTTTCCAGGCCCTCTCTGGCCTTGATTCTCGGAAGGCTTACGGTCCGGATGGAGTCCCTCCTGTTGTTCTCAAAAACTGTGCTTCCAAACTTGCTCACTGCTTGGTCAAACTCTTTCGTCTGTGTCTCTCTACTTCTACCTATTCTTCTTGCTGGAAGTTTGCTCACATTCAACCTGTCCCTAAAAAAGGTGACCGCTCCAATCCTTCTAACTACCGCCCTATAGCTTTGATTTCCCGCCTTTCTAAAGCCTCTGATTCTGTCCTTAACAAGAAGATAATGAGGCATCTATCAGCTCACAATCTTCTCTCTGATTGCCAGTATGGTTTCCGTAAAGGCCGATCTACTGATAATCTTCTTGCTTTCCTAACTGAATCTTGATCATCCTCTTTTAGGGACTTGGGTGAAACCTTTGCTGTCAGTCTTGACATATCGAAAGCCTTCGATAGAGTCTGGCATAAATCTTTAATTTCTAAACTACCCTCCTACGGATTCTATCCTTCTCTCTGTATCTTCATCTCCAGTTTCCTTTCCGACCGGTCTATTGCTGCTGTAGTGGACGATCACTGTTCTTCTCCTAAAACTATCAACAGTGGTATTCCTCAGGGTTCTGGCCTATCACCCACTCTCTTTTTATTATTCATCAATGATCTCCTTAATCTGAGTCAATGCCCTATCCACTCCTATGCTGATGACACCACCTTGCATTTTTCAACGTCGTACAACAGACGCCCAACCCAACAAGAATTAAATGACTCAAGGCGAGATGCTATAGGATGCTTAACTTCTGATCTTTCAATAATTTTTGATTGGGGTAGAGCAAACCTTGTTTTGTTCAATGCCTCAAAAACTCAATTTCTACAACTATCTACTTGACATAACCTTCCAGATAACTATCCCCTCTTCTTCAATGACACTGAACTTCCCCTCTCCTCCACATTAAACACACTCGGTCTATCCTTTACTAAAAATCTAAACTGGCAATTTCATATCTTTACTCTTGCTAAATCAGCTTCCAAGAAGTTAGGTGTCCCATGGCGTCTGCGTCCATTTTTCTCTCCCTCTCAGCTGCTTGCTCTGTACAGGGGCCTCATCCACCCATGTATGGAGTACTGCTCTCATATCTGAGGGGGCTCAACTCATACAGCTCTTTTAAAAAGGGTGAAGTGTAAAGCTTTTTGCCTAATCAACTCTCCTCTAACTGACTGTCTTGACTCCTTAAGTCACCGCCGCAATGTTGCATCTTTATCTATCTTCTATCACTGTTTTCATGCTGACTGCTCTTCTGAACTTGCTAACTGCATGCCTACCCCCCTCCCGCTGCCTCGCTGCACAAAACTTTCTACTTCTTCTCATCCTTATTCTGTCCATCTACCTAATGCAAGAGTTAACCAGTATCTTCACTCTTTCATCCCTTACACTGGTAAACTCTGGAACACTCTTCCTTTGTCTGTTTTTCCACTCTTTCAAAAGAGGAGTGTCAAGACACCTCTCACACTAAATTGAACTGCCCCCCATGTCTAGATATCTCCTACTGTCTTCTTTACAGGGTCTGGTGACAAGCAGGATTTTTTAAATATATTTAATTTTTTCCCCTTAGCTGGTACCTATTCAATGTATAAAAAAAAAAAAAAAAAAAAAAAAAAAAAAAAATATATATATATATATATATATATATATATATATATATATATATATATATATATATATATATATATATATATATATATATTTTGGGAGGTGGTGGCCTAGTGGCTAGCGGTCGGGTATACCAGCTCAGGGTCCCGCGTTTGAGCCCCGGCACGTGCTGGCTTCTTTTTCTTGGTAATACTGCCGAGTGGCCTAAGATCACCCACATGCTGCTATAACACTATACTCGACCGGACTGCAAAGCTATATGTGCGAGGAGCTTCCGCTAGCAGCATGAAAGTCTCTATATGAAATGAAGCGTCACTTAAAAAAATAACCCACGCTACTAACGTGCGGAGGCTGACCATTTAAAATCTCTATTGAGCCTACCGACGCCGCGTGTAAAGTATTAAAAAAAAAAAAAAAAAAAAAAAGAATAAATAAATAAATATATATACATAACTACATTCAAATATATATATATATATATATATATATATATATATATATATATATATATATATATATTTATATATGTATATATATATATAT
>JAXIVD010000178.1:0-7500 GCA_036785275.1 Cancer borealis | reverse complement strand
GTAAGAATTTGAAACTGAATGCAATGTTGTTTGCAGATGACACCTTGATGACAATAGAAAATTAAAAAGATTTGCAAATATTGGTAAAAGAGCTTAATAGTTTTTCAAAGCTGAAAATTGAAAGAATATATATATATATATATATATATATATATATATATATATATATATATATATATATATATATATATATATATATATATATATATATATATATATAATATAATATATATATATATATATATATATATATATATATATATATATATATATATATATATATATATATATATATGTACCGATGAGTCGTATTAACTACCTTCTTATCTACTACTTTCTTTCTACTTTTTATGCTGCCACCACGACACCCCCTTGGGCATCGACACTGTCACTATTACTACTAGTAGGCCCTCACCTCTGAGGTTGAGATGCGAAATAAAAAAGAATATAGTAAAATAATCGACAGACTTTAATAATGAATAAATAAGGAAAGTACTCGCTATATCCGTGGTGGTGCTCTTACAAGTGCTTATCCACCCTTTGTGACACAAACATAAAGAAATACATTAACACATAAATATTCCTATTCTATCCTACCTAACTATACGTGAGGGAACTGATGGAAAACGACCAAAATACACTCACGCCACAAATAATGTTTGAGAGTCACTGGGTCCTTCTTGCCGTCGTCCACAGCGAAAGGCAACTCCATATGCAGCCTTAGTCAAACCACAACCGAAAGACAGTCATTTACTGGTCCTCTCGGCAGTTGTATCCGGGAGGACAATTTAATGTTAGATATTAATCTTAACAATGTTTTTTCAAGAGTGTGGCAAGGCTTTTAGGAACACTGAAGGCTTACCTGTCTGGAGCGGGGTCACGGAACACTAGTGACTGACCTTCCGCCCAGACCGGTATATATATCCTCAGTTCCAGTGACGTCACGCGTTTTTCCCATCATCCCCTCTATCTAGTGGTACCTACTCTAACAATAACAAGGTATTTAACGAGTGTCGAGAATACGAGGATTTACCGGTGATTCCGTAAAGGAATCACCGTAATGATAGTTGGCCTGTTGTACTCGGTACACGGCTTTCCTCTTTAAAAAAAATAAATTCTCGTATTCTCACACTCGTAAGAACATGAAAGTTTATATCATCAACATTTGTCGGGACCGGTCTTCTTCGGAATCTTTGGATGTCCACGTTTTTCACACTCCTTTTCTCTTCTTCTTTTTTCTTGTCCCTGTGCAAGACTTCTGAGTCAGACGTGACTCGACCTCCTGTTCGGAATAGGTGAAGCCAACTTCCACCAGTCCTGGCAAGCTGAGCAGGGTGGTGATCCTCGGCGGGGCTTCACCAAGCCTTCGCCCTTGGGGGCTAACTTCCAGGTCCTTTTCCTGGGGCAGAGTCCAGAGCCCCAGGATTGCGGTGATCTCTGCTTCAGCTGCGGGACCAGTGTTTCAGCTCGGCATCTCCTTAGCTATAAAAGAGTTTATAGGCAGTAACCTTTCCTTAAAACACTCAGGGGTCTGTTTATTAATCTCTCTCCTCAGCACTCCTCTACGTATCTCCTCACAGGCCTCCGTTGTCGGGCTGTGCGTGGCTCTTCCATAGTCCCCCACGTATGATCTAATATCCCTAACTACCTCTTCAGCCTGCCTCGAACGTAATTTTAACAATTTTACAAACCTTGAAAAATGATCTATTATGGTTAATACATATCTATGACCTCCTCGAGCAGGAGTCATTTCAGTTATATCTACACTGATTCTATCCAAAGGCTGGTTTACAGGAGGCAATTCTCGCCACTGCCTTTGCAAAGTTGAGGCTGACTTAGTTTGCTGACAAATTAGGCATTCTCTTACAAATTTCTTCACATCTGCCTTTAAATTTGGCCAATAAAAATATTCTTCCATCTTTAATATTGATTTGAGTTGACCTAAATGTCCTGATTCTTTTTCATGAACAATAGTAAGGGCTTTCTTTTTCATCACCGTGGGCACCACCAACAAATAGAGCAAGGTGTTATCTCTTTTCTGTTTAGAATAGTAAAGGACTCCATCTTCTACAATGAACTGATTTAAGATTACTGGAGGATATTTATGTCGTGGTACTTGTCCTCCTTCTAAATATTCTTTCATTTCTCGCCAACGGGGTTCATTTACTTGGGCTTGTATGAACTCATCTTTGGTCATCCCTAGGAACGTATCTTGCCCTACCATTCTAACTACCTTAACTGGACGGCTTAGTTGATCAGCCACCACGTTCTTAGATCCGGCTTTATATTCTATTTTATACTGAAACTCCCTCATCTCTAATATCCACCTATTCATCCTGGGCAATTTTATTCTTTGCCTGAACACAGAGGGGTTGATGATCGGTGCGGATCAGGACGCGCACTCCCCACAAATAATGGTGAAAGTTCCGGCAGGCTAACACTACAGCTAACGCTTCCCTGTCGGTTGTGGAGTATCTTATTTCGGCCGGTCTTAATTTCTTTGAAAAGAATCCTATCACTCATGGTTCTTTCCCATCATATTGCATCAGCACTGCTCCTACATGAGTAGCACTAGCATCGGTTTCTAATATAAACTCCCGATTCATTACTGCTTTAGAAAGGATTGGGGCATGGGTGAGTTTACATTTTAAAGTCTCAAAAGCATTCTGACATTCACTGGTCCAGTCAAATACTTGGCCTTTTTTAGTAAGGTTGGTAAGAGGGGCCAGAATCTTTGAGAATTTTTCTATGTGGCGGCGATAGAATGAGCACATCCCGATGAAACGTCGCGTTTCCTTGGTAGTAGTGGGTGGCTTCATTTGGGTTACTGCGTCTACGTTACGTGGGTCAGGACGATACCCTTCCTTTGACACTATATGTCCTAAGAATTTTACTTGTCTTTGACCAATATTACACTTGGAGAGGTTAAGTTTTATACCTACAGACCTTAGGTGTTTAAATAACTTTTCCAGCCTCTCAATTAAAGTAACGTAGTCTGCCGCATATACAATAAGATCATCAAGATAACTTTTAACCCAATTTTCTTTAAGTAGGGGGGCTAGAGCTTGGTTCATTTGTCTAGCGAATAAAGCGGGGCTGCAGCTCAAACCGAAGGGCAATCTTTTAAATCTATAGAGTGAGATTCCATCACTAAAAGTAGTTAGGTCCCTGCTGAATTGATCAAGGGCAATTTGATAATATGCATCCTTCATATCCAGGGTGGCATAGTAGTCACTTCCTGATACATTCTCTACTAACTCTTCTAACTTAGGAAGAGGATGAATATCCATAGCTAGTTGTTTATTTACTTTTCTATAATCTAAACAGTCTTTTGTCTCCCCCTGGCTTGTTAACTAAAACTATTGGGGACAGCCAAGCCGCAGTTGAACTTTCGATAATACCTTTCCCTTCTAACTCCTTTAATATTGACTGAATCGCCTCCTTTGCTTTCTCGGGATACCGGTATAGAGGCGTACGGCAAGGTCTTGGATCGTCTACCTGAATATGAGCTGGTTCTGCTTGAATTAAACCTAACTCGCCTGGATGTACTATAAAGAGTTCTTGATGTTGTTGGATGATTTGAAATAATTGTTCTTTCTGTTCTGGATTTAAATGTGACCAATCACGAGATTCTAGGATGGACTGCAGTTTTTCCCAGCGTGTTTGGTAATTACTAACACAATCATTCTCAGGTCCGAGAGCCTCACTAATACGGGAGATAGTAACGGGGGTTTCTTCTGTTTCTAATTGTTCATCTTGCACTCGTTCATAGGTGACTAACAATGTTCCGGGGTGCAAGTTTAACCCTACCTTGGTGTTATTAATGACGGGGATAAACAAAGTTTGATCTTTAGTGACAGTCATAACCATTGGTATTCCATTCTGGACGTATTGATGTCTGGCTTCAATCATTACTACGGTGTGAGGTTGTTCATCGACTTTAATTTCCACCATGGTCGTTAAGTAACAGTCCAGGTGTTTACGAGTAGTTAATCGGCCATATTTGGGGCGGTTATTGGGGTGGTTATTAGGGGCGGGTCGTGTTTCTCTTACCACCCTTTGAACTTTACCATATTCATTTGTTGTTAACACTAAAGGATAAGTCAAATTATTCCAATAAACTTTTCTTGCTTGATAATCTAACGTAAATGTAGCTTGACTGATGGCATTCATACCGAGCAAGGCTGATGGACGCAGATAATTATCAGGAATTACCGCTACTTTAATGGTAATTGGGTGATTACTGGTACTAGAAATGGTAACACTAGCTTGACCCAAAACTCGTAATTTACGACCAGTAATTCCTTGCAATGGGGGAATTCTTGAACTATGTTTTATTTCCAGCCCTAATTCTTCCGCTGCGCTAAGCTTAAGTAGAGATACATCACTACCTGTATCTAACATTACTTCGAGCACATGGTGGTTAACGTCCAGGTTAATGACCGGTGATTGTCACGCTATTCTCCCTCGAGTCATATTAATTCTCCCGGGACAACCTGGTTGTCCTCTTCGACAATTCATACGCAGGCAATCATAGCAGGAGCCTGGGCGAGGTTGTTTACGACATTCTGCTATAGAATGACTATTAGCTCGACAATAAGGACAGTATTTTTCTCTCCTATCCCCTTGTCTAAGTCTCCTCTCAACTCTTTCTAAATTGCCCCTCCCTGTTGGTGTTCTTGGAGGGTTATGTGCTATGGCACCTTGGGATGGTAAAAGTGGTTCAATTGTTCGCACGTTATCCCGTTGTTGTGCTAGCACCACTATTCTCTCATTATCTAATTTGCTCAGAAACTTTTTAAGGGTTACATTCTGGTCCAAGTACAACTCTAGCCTATCTCTACTTTCTTTAGGCATACCCTTCAGTAGTTTGTTTTTAATGAGTTGTTCAGTCTTAGGCACTTCTCCCGACTTTGTCTGTACTTCTAACAACGCAAGTTTACACTTTAGGTTGGTTACAAATTCTATTGGGTCTTCGTCATACGTATATTTTAAATCGTTCAAGGAATCAAAGATACGGTCTTCACTTTGGTCGGTGAGTTCAGTAGTTAGGTGCTTCTTAAAGTTCTCCCATGACATAACTTCTTTATTAAGGATATTCTGAATAAATAGTGAAAGGGGTGCATCTACTCGCATCCGAACTATTTGTTGTCGTTCGTCTGTTAACTGAGAACAACTTTCTACCTGTGACAAGAAAACAGTGAGTCGTCCCGCGCCGTCCACACCATTCAACTGACTTAACTCCAGAATAGGGATATCACGTGGCTTCAAAAAGGTTTTAACTGGTCTTTCAAGGGGGGGTGCAGATTCCCTGCAGCGCAGTTCACCTATTAAATCCTCAACACAAAACCTTAAATTATCCACTTCCCTTTCTAACGACTCCATTTTCCTTTGATCGTGATGACCGACTTCTGAACACTCTGGTTTTATTGCTCCACCAAGTGCTTGTTCACCCACTTCTGTTACTTCCTCCTGGGGAAACCACGAGTCGCCTAACAAGTCTATCTGAGAATTCATAATTAAAATTTAATTGGAGGGGGGAAGGACGCCCGGCGATCCGAAGACCGCGACTCACTTAACGACCTGGGGACATGTGCCCGCAGAGGAGACTTTGAGCGCATTAGTCCACTAACACTATCACTAACACTTAAAAAAAAAAGAAAACCATGCATCACTATTAACTCTACGTAACTATTCTAATCACCAATCACTAATCACTACTCTGTAAGGGAATAAAAAAATTTACTGGAAGGGGGGCTAATTACCTACTTAACTAGCACACGAGGTACTGCGTAGCGTCCTCCGGACAACGTGGGCTGATGCGTAATTTGCATCTACACCGCTACCACCACTGTACCGATGAGTCAGAGTTACGGCCACTGTACCGTAGGTAAATATTACTTTCTATTGACACTGCTGTCATCACTGTACCGTTTCGGTATAAACTCTATCTTCTCTACTTTCTATGCTGCCACCACGACACCACTTGGGCATCGACACTGTCACTATTACTACCACTTGGCCCTCCACCACCGAGGTTGAGATGCGAAATAAAAAAGAATATAGTAAAATAATCGACAGACTTTAATAATGAATAAATAAGGAAAGTACTCGCTATATCCATGGTGGTGCTCTTACAAGTGCTTATTCACCCTTTGCGACACAAACATAAAGAAATACATTAACACATAAATATTCCTATTCTATCCTACCTAACTATACGTGAGGGAACTGATGGAAAACGACCAAAATACACTCACGCCACAAATAATGTTTGAGAGTCACTGGGTCCTTCTTGCCGTCGTCCACAGCGAAAGTCAACTCCATATGCAGCCTTAGTCAAACCACAACCGAAAGACAGTCATTTGCTGGTCCTCTCGGCAGCTGTATCCGGGAGGGCAATTTAATGTTAGATATCAATCTTAACAATGTTTTTTCAAGAGTGTGGCAAGGCTTTTAGGAACACTGAAGTCTTACCTGTCTGGAGCGGGGTCACGGAACACTAGTGACTGACCTTCCGCCCAGACCGGTATATATATCCTCAGTTCCAGTGATGTCACGCGTTTTTTCCCATCATCCCCTCTATCTAGTGGTACATACTCTAACAATAACAAGGTATTTAACGAGTGTCGAGAATACGAGGATTTACCGGTGATTCCGTAAAGGAATCACCGTAATGATAGTTGGCCTGTTGTACTCGGTACATATATATATATATATATATATATATATATATATATATATATATATATATATATATATATATATATTATATATATATATATATATATATATATATATATATATATATATATATATATATATATATATATATATATATATATATATATGTATATATATATATATATATATATATATATATATATATATATATATATATATATATATATGTATATATGTATTTCGGAGAGGTAGTAGTACAGTGGTCTAGCGCTCTGGTATGGGAGCCTAAGGTCCTGGTTTCAAATCCCCGTTATATGCTGACCACTTTTCATTCTTTGATATCACCGTCGAGTGGCCAAAGACTACCCAAATTGCTGCCATACTGTCCTCAGACGGGACTAACAACGTTTATATGCGTCTGAGGCTGTAGCAGTGATTAGCCTCACACGTTCTCAACATATTCACGAGAGAACCTAAACATTTCAGGTGTCACTATAAAAATCCGAAAACCTGGGCCAAATAACAGGCGAGGCAACTCCATCTGTCTCAATAAGCCTACTGGCGCCAACGGTTTATGATATAAAGAAAAAAAAAAAAAAATATATGTATATATATATATATATATATATATATATATATATATATATATATATATATATATATATATATATATATATACAGGAAGTCCTCGCTATACGATAGTTCGGTTTACGTTAAATTAGCAGATACGATACTAGCCAATTACATTCATCCTTCAGTTTAACGGACTAAAAGAGGGGAGCATTGGTCTGATAATGCTGATTGTCCGTTAGTATC
>JAXIVD010000177.1:227500-233400 GCA_036785275.1 Cancer borealis | reverse complement strand
GGTGGTGGTGACTGGCCTCAATACCTCACCTCCCACAACACCATCACCACCACCACCACCACTCTAGGACACACACAACACACACCCGAGAGAGAGAGAGAGAGAGAGAGAGAGAGAGAGAGAGAGAGAGAGAGAGAGAGAGAGAGAGAGAGAGAGAGAGAGAGAGATGACGGGTACACGTATTTATCTTTTATCCATATACTGTTTCGTTTCCTTTAATTTTGAAGCGCCAGTTCATTGTTATTTCCTTTTATCAGTTCATTTGGTTCATTTGTAACCACCACTGCCTTTTTTCTAACTTTATATTAGGTAAACCAACATACCATGGCCGTGTTATCTTAATCAGAACAATATACTAACGTGTTCTGGCTATCGTGTTATCTTTGCAAATCATTTCATATATAAGTGGTGGAGTCGAGCAATATATATATATATATATATATATATATATATATATATAATATATATATATATATATATATATATATATATATATATATAGAGAGAGAGAGAGAGAGAGAGAGAGAGAGAGAGAGAGAGAGAGATAGTGGTTTGCGCGTATACTATTACTATCGTGATCATTATTGTTTTATAATCATTAATATTGTTATCATTATTATAAGTATGTATGGTCTTTAATAAAACTTTTACTATTATCTTTACAAAGCAATTAAAAAAAAGATTGAGAATCGTGTCGTGCCTTTTTTTTCTTGTCGTGCATGTAAGGGATAATTGTTGTAAATACGTATTATACATAATATGAATTACACATAGTATGAAGTTTTCTCCCACGTATTACAGGATTTCTCTCTCTCTCTCTCTCTCTCTCTCTCTCCTCTCTCTCTCTCTCTCTCTCTCTCTCTCTCTCTCTCTCTCTCTCTCTCTCTCTCTCTTTCTCTCTTTTTCCTTTCTTAAACACACACGACAACAATAATAATACTACGTAATAACAATAATACTTGTAGTAATGATGATGATAATAATAATAATGATAATAATAATATTGATAATGATACGTAATGATAATAGTAGTAATAATAATAATAACATGTAACAATAATAATATTAATAATATTAATAATAACAATAATAATAATATTAATAATAACAATAATAATAATAATAATAATAATAATAATTATAGTTAGTCATTAAAATGACAATTATGTTTAGATAATGATGAAAGTATATTTATATATAACCTGTTTTTTTTCCATCGCCTTATCTCGTGTCTGTGTGTTTGTCAAGATCTAGTTCTCTGTTTACTCTCGTTTGTAATGGTGCGAGTGATAGATGAAAAGACCTTTAGGGGGAATCTCTCTCCCTAACTAGCCGTATATTTTATACATCTTGTATAAACCAAGTACCTAAATATGTTAAACATTTGTGCTGAGACTGGTTCAACGCCATGTAGTCTTTTTCACAGTGTGTTATTGTGAATAAAAGTATTGAATCTGATTCTGACTCTCTCTCTCTCTCTCTCTCTCTCTCTCTCTCTCTCTCTCTCTCTCTCTCCCTCCTACCAGTTTTCATATGTTACGTGTATGTTTAACTGACACCAAGATTAGGAATTGTAATAGTAGTAGTGGTGGTGGTAGAAGTAGTAGTAATAGTAGTAGGAGTGTTGGAAAAATACGAATAATGTATATAAGGAATCCCTTATCCCCTCCCTCCTGCTCATATGCTCCACCTACAACCAAGCATGTTTATCCCTCCCTCCTTCCCTCTCCACCTGCATCTTCTCAGGCGTCCCTCCCTCCCTCCTCTCCCCAATCCTTTCCTCAACCTCTAGTCCACAACATTTTTCTGATCCCTCCTATTATGTCCCAGTATTTCTCTCCTTCCCTTCCTCCCTTTCCTTCTCTCCCACATCCCTCCAACTCCCTTCCGACTGCAGTTAAATATTCCCTCCCTCCTTCTATCCCTTTCTTTCCTCGACTGTATCTCTTTCCTCCTCTCGTTTCCTTTCTCTTCTACACTGTCGCTCTTACTTTGTTGTTCTCTCATGTCCTTCCTTACTCCCTTATCACAACCTCCCTCACTAACACATACTCTCTCGGTCTTTCCTCACTCACAAGTTACTATTGTTTTTTAAGCTTCTACTCCTTCATTTTGCTGTTTTGACATTATTTCTATATTGGTAGTTGGATGTGCAAATTCAATTAATCTATCAGCAATCAATCAATTTATCACTGACACTCTCTCGTTGGTCCTGCAGGGCAAGATGGTGGTGTCGGAGGGTGCCATCAACAACATCATGGGGGGGATGGAGAACACGGCGGGGGTGCGTCTACACTCCCACAGGCACAAACTCAAGCAGAGGTGAGTAAGGAGGGTGTGGGTAGTGTGTGTATTTATCTAGTTGTAGTATACAGGACCTGCGCTACACTCGTGGGGTTCTGTCTACGTATCTATATTCCTTCACTTTTTCCTTTAGTTGTAAATTTTTTGCCATTATCACTTCCTTTAGTCCATTCCACGTACATATCTATACTTCTATGGGGAAAATTGTACTTTTTTGTATTGTTCAAGCAGATTCCTCTTCTCTTGGTTCTTTTCTATCTCTTACCTCCAGGTTGTTCATCAATTTATATATTGTAATTAAGTCTTCTCTTTCTCTCCTTTCTTTTAGTGTTGTCAGTTGCATTTCTTTTAACATTTTCTCATATGTTAGTTCTTCCAAATCTGGCACCATCTTAGTTGCTATGCATACATGCCATACATGCTTTTAATTGAGCGGTGACTATATTACTTCATATTCCAGTTTTGATCTAATCATTGTAGGTATAATTTTTTGACATCATATCTTTATCTAAGATGTGAAAAGTCATCCGTATATTTATTACCATCTTGAATGTGTCACCAAATAGTATACGTATCTATGTTTCTCAGGTGATAAGTGATAAGTGATATACAGTTGTCCTGTATACCACTCCCAAATATTGATATTTTTCTATTTATATAATAAGTTGTCCTAACGTATATGTCCAAATGGGTTTCATTTAGTTCTTCTCTATTTCCAATACATGTACCTTTTTTTGCGTTAAATTGCATTTCTCATGTCTTGGTCCATTCATATATCTCGTTTAAGAAATTTGTAAACTCTTGCAATCCTTGAGGTTTCTAATCATCCTTAGTAATTTTGCATCATCTGCAAACAGGCTTATGTAATTGATTCTTCCTTCTATCATGTCCTTTACCATAGACTACACCATAATTGACTGGACACTCGAAATCGGACCTTTTGCAAACAGGCCCTACGGCAGATTTTTAGAAAAATCAAATAAAATACTTAGAAATAAGATAAGAACCTCAAATAAAAAGCAAACACTTCAGAGTGATGTAGAGAATGTGTTTATGAGCAACAAAAACAAATTAGTCAACTTACGTCATCGGTAGGCGACAATTATTAAATCCTAAGAAACCAAGAAAAACACAAAATTTGCAATAATTTCCAGGAATATTGGAATTTTAATCTGAAAACACTTACATGCATAGCCCATGTAATCTATATTAATATGCAATACCATAGAATACACCATTTGCGGGTCTTTCGCAAATGTGTCCTGAGGCGATTTTTTTGTTTGTTTTATTTGAATAAAATACTTAAAATCATCCTAGAAACCTCAAACAAAAAGCAAACACCTCAGAGTGATGTGAAGAATATGTTTATGAGCAACAAAAACAAATTAGTCAACATACGTCATCGGTGGGCGACAATTATTAAATCCTAAGACCAATAAAAACACCAAATTTGCAATAATTTCCAGGAATATTGGAATTTAAAACTGAAAACGCATACATACATAGCCAATGTAATCCATACTAATATGCAATACCATAGACTACACCATACTTAACTGTTCACTCGAAAACTTTAACACAACACCCTAATTCACTCGTAATCAATTCACTCATACTCATACTTCACATACCCATAAATAACATCAAGAAGAAAAAACGTAACATTCCTAATCAACTTACGATGTTTGCTGAGTGTCATCGAGAGAGCGTTTCTCAGAGACTGTGTAAAATAACTCCATTGTAATTCCTCTAATTCTCTAGTCAGCTTGTTGGTTTCATTGCCTCCTCCTCCTCTTCTATCTAGCAATGTTCTTTCCAATGATCTTATCACCATACATCACTTTCCCGGCATACGTACTTTTCCTTTTATCCTGCCATGCTCAGTGAAAACGTAGAAAATAAACAAAATATTTGGAAATAGTTTCAAATCTTATTTCAAGCATGATTCAGAGTATACAATAGAAGCTGATGTAGAGAGTTAAGGATGTGTGTGCCTTTTGGTTCATTGATTCAAGCTACGGTCACACTAGGTATTGCTAACGCTAGCCTGGCTTCCGTTTTCCCTGGATTTACAGTGATACGACAAGCAGTCTGGTCACACACAAGTAGAACCACTAACCTTGTGGAATCAGCTGATCATAACAACAACACAAGCCGTTATGGAGGAAGCACTTCTCTTCTTCTTCTTCTGCTCATGAACATTTTCCATGAGACTTATAATAGCGTCATGGGACCAATGAATTGAACTATTTATGTTGGTGGCCTTTGTAAAGGTTTGTTTTGGTCTTCCTCTTCTTCTTCTTCTTGTGACCTCTTTCGCCTTGATCTTGTCATGCGAGAAGTAAATGCTATATTTGCATCGAATTAAAATTCATATTTGGGTGTTTTCTTGTATTGTCGTCTATCCTATTTTTCTCATACTCATAAAGCGTCATTGAAAAAAGAAGTGCAATATTACTTTTGTTGCATATATACTGAATAAACAATAGTTTCTCAACTCAGACCTCCTGTGACATCAAGATCAAGATCAAGCCACGAATTGTTGTGAAAAATTAATTCCCAAGCCGATATAACGATAATATGACATTTGATCACAATCAAATCATATTCAGGAATGGTGATTTCACAATATGTGATGTTTTATTTCAGAAATTATTGCGAATTTGCCAGAAATTTTTGCTATAAACAATATGCTTTATACACAACTCCCACACGATTTTTCACTCAAACTTGTAATCTTTATGTTAATTTCCTATTTGCAAAAGTTGTAAAATAATTTTTTAGGTTCAGCCATGGTTCAGCAATCATTACTGATTGTAAAGACATGAAATACAATGTCCTAAGTAGAATATGAACTGATATATGAAGTATTATCTGTTATCACTCACAGCAGCGGAATCTATAGGGCCTAAATGTAATATCGTCTGTCAGCGATTGTCGCGAATGTCCAATCAAGTATGGTGTAGTCTATGCCTTTACATATACTAAAAAACATTATCGGTGCCAAAATTGATGCCTGTGGTACTACACTTTTTACTGACCGCTATTCTGATTGTTTTTTCTTTACTACTGTTCTCATTTTCTTTCCTTTCAAGTAGTTTCTTATTTTTATCAATGTTCCTTTCAATCCTCAAATGTAATCCAACTTCCACAGTAATCTCCTAATCCTTATCAGATGCTTTTTTTAAGCCTAAATCTATACAATCCGCCTCGTTCTTGCGTTATATTTATCACCCTTGAGTAAAAACTTAATAAGTTAGTGACACATGATCTTCCTGTTCTGAATATAAATTATCTATCTGTTAATATTCATTTCTCTATCAAAGTATTCCGTCCATTATTTCTTGATAACCTTTTCACATGTTTTACAGACTATGCTGGTCAATGACACTGGTCTATAATTACGTGATTCTTCTTTGTTTCCATTTTTGTAAATAGGAATTATATCAGCTCTTTTCCATTCTTTAGGGCCTTTTCCTGTTTTCAAAGGACACTCAATTACATCATTAATTGACTCGGTTATTTCTTGTCTACACTCCTTCAAAATGTATCCTGATACCCTCATCTGGTCCTATTGTTTTTCTTTTATCCAATTC